>OY856411.1:132745666-132918166 GCA_963693085.1 Alisma plantago-aquatica | reverse complement strand
TTCTGGATACTATGACAACCCTTGATATTCAACCTTCGCAGAAAGGAGGAGTACGACGCGGATTTTAGTGCCTTGCAGTCAGCGATGCCGAGTTGATGCACACACTCTAGATTGAAAAAGGCCATCCCTTGCTCAACATGCGTCCACCCTTCATCTTGTGGAGAGAAGATTTCTAAAGAATGGATAAATAACTTTTTCAAAGAGGAAAATCTACTAATATTTTCTAGAAGAGACTCAAGAGAGTCACAGCCAATTGTAGCGTGGGATACGCTGTCGGAATAACGACAACTCTTCTGAAGAGAGTCACAGCAAATTGTAGCTTCAGAATAACAACTTTTCTCCCAGCAAATCGCGCGCGGGTCGGCAAAAAATATGATTTTTCTTTTCTTGCAGGTGCATCCTGTCAATAATGCCAAGGGAGGAGGGAATGCTGTCAAAAATTACGATTTTTGAATTTTCCCGAGAAATGAAACCAAAATTCTCTAGGAATAGCCTTTCAAGACCCGTAAGTGTTCGTACCGACTCGAGCACCGACTTCGTTGGTAGCTTTGGGCAATCTACAATCCTTAAAACACCGAGAGGAGCCGGTAGTGCGACACCTGATTTCATCTCAAATTTCTACACTTTTCTATAAACAGCTGCCGAAGATTTGGCAGTTGGTGGAGATTTTAGCGACAATAGCGATGGACAATTGCGGATAGAAAGGTCAGTAAGGGAGGCAACCGTACTACTTTGGCTCTGTAGTTGTCGTACGTCTGTCAGCCCGACATTGTGTAGCATCAGACGTTTCAGCGACAAAGGCAAGACAAGCACACCTTCCATATCGGGACAATCGGAAATTTCTATTGCTTGTATTTCAGTTTTTTGTACGACTGACAATGCATGCACGCTTTTCAACTTGTGACATTGTGATATTGTGATTTTTCTTACTTGTGGCAACGCCGGCACGACTTCCAAATTGGGACACTTATCTATTTGGATTTCCTCGACGTGTGGCATGGCAGGCAGATGTTTCAACTTGTTACATTCTGATATTTCGATTCTTTTACGTGTGGACAAAAACATGCAACACCATTTTCTGGTCCTTTCAACTTTTGCAAAGCTTCGATTCTTAAGTTCATGTTTTCTGCTTCGTCTTCGTCTCCGTTTCCGGCTTTTGCTAGTTTGGTTTATTAATCCTTCTCCAATCACATCTATGTTCGGCAAGTGAAATAAGCTTAACCGCTGTAGGAAGCGAAGATGTTGGCTGTTGAACCAGCTTGGAACCTTCCTCCCGGCATAATTTTTTATGGTCAGCACCCGGAGGGCCTCCCCCCTTGGCTTCAGACCTTCAATAACGTCTTCTTCAGAAAACATTCTACGTACAACTTCTTCGTCTATGTATAGGGCATCATAAGGGCTAGTCCAATCTAACTCCAGCTTGTTGATACCAGACTTAGCCTCCATTACCGATCGTTGTGCCTCAGCCTTGGACTTGACGTACTTCAGATAATGGATCCTAAGTCTGCCGCATAGCGAATTCAAGTTCGGCAGCTCGTCAATTCTGTGCACTAATATATAATTAACCTTTAGTGTTGGTTAATTAAGACTTTTGGCGTCGGTTTCAAAGCGACACCCAAGTGGGGGTCGTTAAAAGTAGAAACATTCAGCGTCGGTTTCAACACCGACACCATAACCATTCTTACCACCAATAAAATGTGCCAGCAAGGGCACCAATCGACGTCGGTTTTACGGACAACCGACACTATATCCTCTAAAAGACGTCGGCTTCATACTAACAACCGATGACATAACCCTTACCGCCACACAATAGGCGTCAGTTTTCATAGACAACCGCCACTATATCCCTGTGGGTGCAGGGCACAATAGGCGTCAGTTTTATACTAATAACCGACGTCTATGTGTTTTGTTGTCAGTTTTTACAAATAACCGACATCTATGTTCTGATTTTTTTCTTATCAGTTTGCAGACCTGCTGTATGGCTGGTCTGCAGGATGCAGAACATGTAGTTCAGTTCTAAACTGCATGTTTACATCATCCATTGATATCAGCCAACAACATGCCACAAACCTGCAAAATTAATAACATGGACAATATTATATATGGATCATGTGATTCACACACATGTATAAGCACATTTAATTCATATTATTTTTCATCACACACATGTAGAAACCAATAGTTTCATTTCAATTTTTCTCTATTTTCACACACATTTAGCAACCTGCAATTCCATTCATTTCATCTCTTTTCACATTAAGACACATGTAGAAACATTCATGTATTGATCATCTTCACATTCACACATACAACTAATTTAGAAAAAATCATTTACATTCGCACAAAAATAATTATGAGAACAAAGTTTAGAAATATCATTCTTCATTCATCATTGCCATTATCGCCATCACTATCCCAATCTTATTTAAAAATTCCCACTACTTGTAGGGCCTTTGCCTATCGTTCTCTTACATCATTTAAGTATTCCATCGTATAGGGACTATGTACATCTAATAACTTTTAACTTGTAATGAAGTCAGTTTTAAACACCTACAAAGAGAATGATGTATATATATTATTAATAATATATAATAAGATTGATATATTTCATATTATCTAATGAGACTATATATAATACATGATGTATGGTATTGATTTCCATTACGGCATGTTTGATAATTAGGTTCATTAATCACATCACATAGTATGCACATGCCCAGTCGTTGGCTTATGTAGCACACTATAAATTGAAACATATAAAATATTTAAAAATATAAATAAGCACAGTTCACATAAATAATATATACATTGGAGTTGGAAAATTACTTTCACATTCTCCCAAATTAGTGGCTGGTTCTTTTTCTTGGGGACCTTTCCTCCACCTTTTTTGAACTCATGTAAAACCCTACATGTTAATGTAACACATTAAATTGCATAATTAAATAGTAATGTAATGACAGATGTTAACGGATATAAAAATATGAAATATTTCTCACGAGAATAATGGCCTTTTTATTGTGTGTCCATATAATGTATTCAATTCCTTCCCCGCATGATCTAGATAATAGACAGTGAACGTCTCGGGGACATAACTAGTAACTCCCAATGCCTACCACTAGAGGTAAGAAAATAAAAAATAAATAACAAAAAATCCATAATAAAAATATAATTTTCTTAAGTCCAAATTATAAGCAAAGTAAACTTACGCGACATTGAATGGAGCTATTATCACTATCTTTTTATTTTTACCAAAATATTCTAAAGTAGCACAACAATATGAAGTAACTGACCTAGGGTCTTTATCTAAAAGACTAATCAAAGATTGAACCAAAAATCCCATATAAAAATGAAAAATATGTACATATCGTGTGTAAGTGGCTGCAAAAGATGTATTACGTATGCATTAATATATAAGAAACCAGATCACCGTATATAAAATAAGGTATATGGATATATAAATAAGATCTCACAATATCCATAGCTCTATCATAGATGTATCCATACAATCATAACGAAACAACTCCAAAATATCTTGTATAAATAGATTGTTATCGTATGATTGACTTGCAGCATCCTCCAGAATAAAAATATTTATAGGACAATTTGGAACATGTTCGCCTATCCATACTACCATACCCCTACAATTAGGACCTAACAAGGTGTGTAGGTCCCTTAGAAGCCAAATTGATGCTTTAGGAGGTGGAGGTGGAGGTGGAGGTGGAGGCCGAGGCCGAGATGTAGTGGGTATCTTCCTTTTGACCTGTATATATAATTTCAGATCAACTGACTCATATATATGTACACACTAACAAATTAACATAATGTAAATTTTCCGTACAAATTAGTATAGACGACATCCACTTTGGGCTGCAATATCACTCTGTGTTCTACCTCACCAAGTGTTTCAGAATCTGGGTGGGCATATGGCAATAGAAGATCCCTCTAATCGTGGAGTACATGTATCAAGCTCACACGAACCACACCATCTGGTACTGGAGTCCCATGAAACATTTCTCTTGGAAGGGGTGGGTAAGCCGACGCCTCTACAATGACATATTCTTGTCTTTTTAGATGTCATGTCTTCAACTCCTACAAATTTACGTAAAGAATATTATATACATATATACATAAACATATCATCTTGAAAAGACTAGCTTTTATGTCATAAAATTACTTATAGAGGACGTGCTAGGTGGTGGGTCTACAAGATTACTCCCAACCTCTACAGTAGGAGAAGAGCGGCCCGTCACAGGTGTTGTCTGAGTGACAGTCTGAGACGCCTGCCACTTGCTAATTGCTTCATGGAGTCTCTAATCAAGTGCTTCCTCAACTCTCCTATTAATTAATCATTTACCTATACATAGATAAAAGAAATGCTAGCTTTTGATTATTGAATTTCCTTTCGCAATAACGTTCTAAAAACATAATAGGTTACCTCAGCTTGTGAAAGTCCCATTTTTTAGACAAGTTTGCGCTGGGATGGCCCAAAGAACGCTTTGATGCCCACTCCCGTGCCTACACCCCTAACTCCTCCAGAATTCTCTAAGATACCCAGAGTAACGGTCGATTCATCCCTTGTACCTTCAAAGATGAACTTGCCTTCCTTCCTGTTCTCGTACAGCTCCCGCTAATCGTCATCAATAGAAATTAGTAAGTAAACAGAACAATAATCAATATCGATCGATTTCTCTAAGAGTTGAATTTTACCATTTTTACAGCTGCCTCAGCAGTTGCAGGCTTTGTTATATCTCCCTTCTTGTTTTGCCTCCCAGCTATCTACATAGCATGGTAAGGCAGAGGTGCGAGACCAATAGTAGAGGACTGTGCAGTCTCCTGAGTAGCAGTAGACTGAGCAGTAGACTCAGTCTGTAGTCTTTGGTGAACACATGCATAGCTTCTTGGACCCATTGTGTGGTCATGCACATTCAGTGCACACATTGCTCTTTGAGCATCACTAATAGCCTTGTTAGTAAGCACATTGATTTGGTTAGTAACACTAAAGGTTAATCTTAAATAGGTGAATACATAAGAACGTATATTAATTAAATTGGGAGTGACGCTTAAAATATTGAATTCATCCATTTTTCTTTGGGTAATAAACTCCTCCCAGTTTTTGGGGTCCAGGTAGTTCCATTGCTCAGTGGCTGCCTTCTTCCTAAATTTATTTTTTAAAGAGAATACAAACAAAAATTATTAGTGTAGAGTTAGTCAAAAAGTGATCAATGTCTAGAATTAGAAATCAATCAAGAACCTCTTCTCAGCATCACGTATGTAATTTCAGGTGAGATTTATCCTATAGTTCCTTAGGACCCTCCCACAACATTGCATCACGCATTTACGATGCAGCTTTTCATCCAGATCAAATATACTCTGCAAAATAGAATTGCTATTAACTAATATCCTAAAAATTAGTAATCAACAAAAATAGAACTGCAAATAATAATAATTTACACATAGTTCCTTCCATATTAAGTCTTTCTTCCCCTTAGGAACTTTATGCCAGGATTCTATGTTAGGACTACAATGGCTGCAAGTAAGAACCCCAAGATATGAAATAAATGAGTTGTGGTTCACTCCAACTGGATTTCCTGCATGATCGAAATCCACAGCCAGTTTGGGTCCATTGCCCCTTTGCTGTAGTAACTTGTTCATCATTGTGATGCCCCTCACTTTATCAATTTTTTTGCTACTCATCAAGTGCCCCAATTTCTTCAGGGGGTACATCACCAATCTAAAATTTGACAAAAAAACACACTTACAAGATATAACTATAAATGAACATATAGATAGAAACCTCAAGGATATATTTTTAAAACTTACATTGTGAGGCGGCACATTGACGTCCTCACCCTCATGACAATCATCAACAGGGTCATCATATGAATGCTCATCCATCTGAAAGTTCACATTCATATTGTAAAGTTCACATTGTAAAGTAATTCACATTGCAAAGTTCACATAGTAAAGTTCACATTCACATTGTAAAGTAATTCACATTGTAAAGTTCACATTCACATTGTAAAGCTCACAATGTAAAGTTCACATTCAGAAAAATAAAACATATTAAAAAATATAAACATGCATGCCTCTAATATTGCGATCTTTTATCAATCAACAGTCCTTCATTGTGATCTCCACGCACATACAAGTCATCATTAGTTTCAATATTTGGTGGTGTGGGCAACACAACTGAGAATGGACTGGAGTCATCATACTTATCATAGTAGTGTTCTTCATGTATAGGATCTTCAATGATCTATCTTTTACCATGAAGAACAACTAACCATTTATCATTTGCAGGATCATCGATATAAAATACTTAGTTCTCATGTGATTCCAATATGAATGGTTCACCCTTCTCGCCAATCTTTTCAAAGTTCACTTATGTGAAACCAATTCATCCAATATAACTCCTTTGGTGTTATCAACCCAATTACATTTAAAGAGTGGAATTCTGAAATCTACATAGTCAAACTCCCATATGTCTTCAATGACACCATAATATGACATTTTAGCTTCACGTGGACTCTTATCCTTTGCACTTGTAAAAAATAATGAAGACGCTTGAAGGGTGACCCCACTGTTTTGAATGAAACTCTTATCATCCTGACACTTTGTGTAATATGAGAATCCATTTATGTCAAACCCTTCATAAGACATAACATTCAATTTTGGTTTAAAGGTGAGGCATTTGATAGTTTCATTAAGATTACCTGGTGTTTGAGATAGTTGATGTAAGACTTTATCTTCAAACCACTTAATAAATGTCTTATTATGCTCTCTAGCAAGCCACATTGAATTGGCTCGAGGTTATTGTCTCTTGATGAAATTGGTATGTTCCTCATTATAAACACTCACTTCGTCGATGTTGTATAAAATATACAAGTGACCTTGTTCCAACTTCTCACGGCTGATTACTTTCATCCGTGATCCCAAAATTCCTTTATCAAAATGCTCCTCAATATTCTTATCATTAACATGAGTGCATTACCACTCAGAAAGTCATTGTAAAAATCCATAACCTCTCTCTCCACATAACCCTCAATAATACTCCCTTCAGGACGATAACAATTTCGAACATCATCTTTAAAAATGCTCATGTATCGTTTAAAGGGATACATCCAATGCAAGAAAACTGGTCCCAACATTTTTACTTCCCTAGTCAAGTGGACAACAAGATGTACCATGATATCAAAGAACGAAGGATGAAAATACATCTCAACCTGACATAGGGTAACAACCACTTCTCTTTGCAATTTATCAAGAGTATTAGGGTCAATAACTTTGCTACATAGACTATTGAAAAAGAAACAACGTCTAGTGATTGCAAACCTTACATGCTTCGACAATATAGATCGAATTGCCACGAGCAATATTTTTTGCGTTAGAGTGTGACAATCATGAGATTTAAGACCTATAACTTCAAATCTTTCATTGATACCAATCTATGGAGGTTAGATGAGTAACCCTGTAGCACCTTAATATTTACCAAGCATTCAAAAAAAGCTTTCTTCTCCTTTCTAGACAATATGTAACAAGTGGGAGGTAAGTATGTCCTCCGATCTCTACTAACTACTTCTATTATGTAACGACCCCGCCTCCCGGTAGCCCCCAATTAAGGGAGACCCGAAGGACAGAGTCATTATTCAATTACAGGATCAAAGGTTCGACAAATAATCAATAATAATTAATAAATTTTACCAACTAAACCGAAAACTGGTATAAAATAAAACTTTTCTTACCTTGGAAAAACTGGGATTTCTAAACTTCTATCCATGAAGATGCTAAACTAACTAATCCTCTTATGCACGCTATTTCTCATTTAAGTTCACATCTGCCACTTTACTGTTTGTTCTTTTCATTTGTACCTAAAATGCCGACAAACAAAACGTCGGTCAGCAAGAAGCTGTTATGTGGGGGAAACAATAATCATGCAACTATAATAACAAAGTAATCAACCAATTATCATTTAACAGCCAAGATTACAATTTAAGCCATACTACTCAATCCTTTCCTATCCCCTATCTCTGTGATGTCCCTGTAGCGGATCGAGATACTACCTCTCTCTAGGTAGATCCTTATTAGACCCTGCATGATCCTACCCAACAGGTAGATCAATATCTAGGGTTGAGTCGCATGGCACTACCATAGGTAGTCCAATCTCTAACTCAATGTGACTTGATGGTCCTACCCCATTGGTAGCCATTTACTAGGTCGTCCCATTAAGCTACAGAGGGGACTAGGATCTGAGCTAGTAGGCATATTTCTTATGTAATAGTCATATTCACATTATATTTTGCATGAATTAAATACATCCAACAGTTTGATTCAAGACACGATGGAAACATCGATAGAAATCCCGAAAAACTAATTCGGGTAGTCATAAGTGTAACCACATACATGTAAATGTAGATTCAGGTGCAGGAATAACCCAAACAACAATGAGCAAGCAAGCATTCAATAAGATCTTGAAACAATTATACAATTTCCTTTTATCACTCATGTCATTAAGATCTATTAAATCTAGCTCGCTTCTTAGGGTTTCTAGTCCACTTTTAGGGTTTCCATTGCAATTAGGATTTCCCTTCATCCTTTACTATTTTAAACCCTAATTTAACACAATTGATCAAAAACCTTAATTATTTCCACATCTAATCCTCAGTTCCAGATTAAAGGCATAATTAACCATTAATTAAGCTCATTAAGCCTCTCTTTTACTAAAGCTACTATTTTTATCCTTTTAATTCATGATAATATCATTATATGTATTTATTATCGATTCATAGTTTATTATGGACCACATCACATATGAACCTGATTTGCCATTAATTCCACCTTTTATCCATGAGAAAACCCTAATTATTACATTTAGGGTATTTATTCACAAATTAGGAACTTTAATGCTCGAAATAGATTTTAATCATGAAAACTCAGTTCTATACATGAAATCAAATAATTAAAGCCATTAGTAGTCCTAATTACCAACATTAGGGTTTCAAGGCCCATTAAAACATATTTATGCACAATAAACTCTAAATTAATTACTTATGTGTAAGGTTCCTCCTTTTTGTTCCTAATGTTCCTTTTTATCATTAACAGGCTAATATTAACTTTAATAATTAATTATACCCTACTAATCATATCAAAATAGGGTTCTTTAACCATTAATTCATTAAAGTTAATAACTTCCATTACTTTTCGAATTGCAAGTGGAATCAAGCTTTAATTATATTTTAATGGACTCCCCTCCATTTTCTGAGCAACTTTCATGTATAACGCGCATCTATCCGAGCTACAGTTGAGGAGATATGAATTTAACAAAAAAAGACTTACTTTGGCCAATGGGGGTTGCCATGTAGGCACCTTCCATGCAACATGTTTTGCTGGTCTGAGATTAGAATTGAATGACGCGTTTACCCTCCTCTTAAGCGGGTCGGCTCTTCATACCTCGGGGGTATAACAGTCAAATGTCGGTCGTATTCTTCCCCTGCGTGCCCTAGCGCTGCGCTCGACGTTCCGTCGACTGTAGGGGTTCACCCCCACAGCTCCAAAGCCTGAGGGTGGCTGGAAACCGCCGCCCCTCCTCCTTCGGCCTCCGCCAGGCCCAGGGCACTTCTCCCTCATGGCCAAGGTGGCCGCTCCAGCGTGCCCAAGCCTGTGACTCTCGGCTGACCGTGCATACCTACTGTAGGTTAGCATAGGAGGTCCATGGCTTGGGGATGATAGTCGAACGTCCTCAGGTCATCACGGGACGTCCAACCTTCATCAAGGTAACCCACAGCTCACCATTGCTTCAAGAAGAACACCAACTACATGTCTTAGGGTTGAAGGCAAGGTCATGGAAGAAGAATATTGGTAAGAGAGAGGGAAACATGTGGGATCTCCATGGGCCCGAACCAGGGATCTAACCCTTTATATAGAGAAGAGTATACATGCCCCGACACACTTGTCCATGAAGAAATAGAGTCTTTCCCTTTAGGAATTGGATTTCTTCATCATGAAGCAAGTTCCCCTTTCTCTCTCTCCTAAACGTCTCTTTAATATTCCTTATTTCTTGGTTAAATAGAAATACGAAAATCTTCTCATTTATCCTTGTTTATACTTGCCTTATAATTATTTGTCACAGAATCATGTTTTCCCTTTTAATAGAAAATACTTTCCTTTTATCAAAGCCACGAAATTCCTTCATTAAGCATCACATTATCCTTTTATTTGACTTTATTGGTATTTTCTCTTTCCTCTTCCTTCATTGGGACTCCTTGGATCCCAAGGCACTCTATTATTTAAAAATCCTTTTTATTGGATACTCATTATCCCTAAAAGCATTAATATGCATTATTCTTCATTATCTTGTTAATTCCTTGTCAAAATAACTCTTTTTGAGAATTTCTCTTAATTTCTCTTTTATTTTCCTCATTGGTATTTCTTTTATTATTAGGAATCCTTTGAAATTACACTAAAAAATAACTTGATTAGACCTCTTTTTACTTATTTCTCACATACTACCATTATTTTCAATTTCTTTCTTACTAAAGAAATACTTAATTAAATTTTTCTTTTCTTATTGCTTTTTTTGCAACTTAGGACTCTTTGGAACCCAAGGAACCCAAGAAGCACAAAATCCATCCTTGGATCACATTCTTTTTTCCTTCTATAGGTTTCCACACTTTTCCTTTTTCTCTATTTTCTTATTTTCTCGATAATAGTGGAATTTCTTTTATCCTTTCCTTGTTATTGGGCCCAATAGCCAATAAAGCCCAAAAATAAATCAACAAGGCTATTTCAAACGAAAATCATGCATTCATTCATTATTTGTTCAGTTATCTTTAGTATGAGAAATTACATTTCTCAGCAAATGAACCCAAAATTGGGGCTGTAACATCCTTCCCCTCTTATGAGAATTTTGCCCTCAAAATTCCATCAAGAAAGCAATCAAATAGGATAAGCCTATCACATGTCCATCATGGCTCCCATGTGGCTTCACCCTTTTCCATGGTGCTTCCCAAGAACCTTCATTATCTCATATTCTTCCATCTGAGTTCTTTCTTACCTTGGTATATCGTACCCTCATAGGTGACTCAGGACATTTCAACCTCTCAAAAGTTGAATCGGTTCAGGGCTCAACACATGGCTTGGGTACCTCACATAGTTCCCTAGATCGGACTCATGTAACACATTACACAGGATCTTATCCTAGGGGCAAGGCAAAATACAACCATCCCCACCAATCCATCTCAAATGGACTCATATATCGGGGACTCATCTTTCTCTGTTGTAGCTCAGAGGGGTCGGATTTTCACATTATATTCTCCCACAATGAACTGTATGTCAGTCTGCTTTGCATCATCTTGTGACTCGTGTCACCCTTGGGCTCTCTCTTAGCCATTTCACGATCAAGCGACTTCATCTGCACACACTGCTTTGACCTTCGTGAGTCTTTCTTCACCAACATCATCATAATGAAGTGGTGACCGACACAACCTCCTTATAGACCTTCTTGCATCCCAATAAAGCTATGGTGGCTAACATCGCATCTTAAGAATGGTCTCGATGTATCACCCTAAATGAGAACACATGCTCTCATCAGACCTTCTAGTCTGGATCATATTGTTCATTAGTATAGGGTGATAAATTGTACTATCATTGAGTTCTTCATGTATCCACTTCCACCTCATGGGAGTGAACCTTGGTCATAACCAAGAACTTTTGAACTCGCATCAGGGTGTGGTTGAACCATCCTTCTCTCTTAAGTAGTTCAAATGAATCTTTCAGTGATAGTGCTTTCCTTTCTCACGTCATCTAGGTAAGGAAATCTAGCATAACCCATATTGCATCTTAACCTTCCATGGTCTAGGGGAGACTCACAACATCCACAGTGATGAACTCCCATCGGGAACTCTTTATACGTTATATCCATGTACTGGGTTGCTGGTGTTCGTCCTTTGCCTCCTAGCTTGCATGGCCACATGCTACATACAACTTCATTTTAAGCATCCAAAGTGCTACTATAACTTACTATCTTTGTAGTTTCATGGTGTATGGTGATCTTAAAATCATGATTTCCTATAT
This sequence comes from Alisma plantago-aquatica, assembly GCA_963693085.1. Classification (NCBI taxonomy): domain Eukaryota; kingdom Viridiplantae; phylum Streptophyta; class Magnoliopsida; order Alismatales; family Alismataceae; genus Alisma; species Alisma plantago-aquatica. Next base: position 132,906,097 of record OY856411.1, on the reverse strand, counting down.
ATCAAGATTCCTCAAGATCGATTCCTCAGAAACTCTAAACCACTCTCATCAGGGTTTCATTACCTTCCTATCCAAGAAAGTGTATCTGAGGTTCTACAACCATCCTTTACCACCCATGGACTAGGCTAGCTAAATAAACAAACATTAACTTGATTAATCACTATTGATATATCTGGTTATTGGCCAAACTTACCCCTTTTTCTCAACTTAAGGTTAGCCTATAAACCTCAACTTTTTCTAGCTTCCAGCTAAACTAGGCAGCTATATCTCAACCAGAGCATTCATCACCACTTCGTATCCTTAGGTCTTAGGTATTATTGAGAACATACCCCTCCATGTATTATACTTATCATGTCATCTCAAACTCGAAGTCTGTCTTTATCAAGAACACTTGAGCTCCTCCTCATGGTGATCAAACTCAACCTTAGTTAACTTGCAAATTCCACATAGCTCCTGATAAAACATCCTCTTAAGCTGACTACACTAATTCTCTTAGTGTTTGTAAAAAATCCATGTATCATTCACTCCACCAAGGTATGTTATCATCTCTATCCTCATACCTCGTAGCAACATTCCAACCCGCATCATCCATTATCCTTGGTGCATGGCATGCATACTGTCCCATCTCTACCTCCCATAACAAGAGGAAATAAGCATTTGGCGGCCGTCCAAACACAAAGTTCTTCCTGTTCTAAGAGTAGAGATGATACATCCAACATCGCCAGTACACCTTCAATTCTAAGTTGAAACGTGCAACTTATGTCTCTACATCACAAACATCATGATATCAAAGTTACTTCCATAGAAAACTGGTCTCAACCCTACTTGGTCTAAACACAATCCTTGGTCATCTCCTCTAGGTCTATAGGGTGTCGGAACTCTTGGGGTCATCCCTGTTCCCTTATGCATCCAGAGAGTGCCCTACTCATCTGCCCTTTGGGTCCCATGAGTTCATGAAGGTGATCAATCTCCTAACCCATGGACCTCAGATAATGATAGTTGTTACCTCCCGACCCTATGGTCATGTGCAACTAGGGAATTAGGAAACTCCTTCTTCCATCGCTCTTATCCCTACCTGACCCTAGGATAGACTTAGGATTCCATTATAGTACATGTCCAACATAGAACCTTCCCAAGCGTTCATCATCTCTCTTCCTGCATTGGTGGGCTGACTTTCATCCTTTCATAGGGCTCATGGCAACTTGCCTACCTTGGTCAAGCCCCATACCGGTTACCCCCATGGTAACACATCCACATGCACATGGAGATGGTTATCTATGGGTCTATGGATCCATTCTCACACCATGTACTTTTCACTTAGCTTCTCAAGGTCCTATGAAACCTCTTTAGGTTTCCTCAAAACCCACCAAAACTGGTATACACCCCACAAAAGGGTCCCTCTCCCAAGATGGGAGGAAACTATACCCTGATAATAGCAGTCACAAACGTCCTTATGTTTAGGGTATGCATCCACATGAGCATGCTTAGCCCTAGAAAGCTACTAAGGCATAGGAAATCACTTACCAAACCATGCTAGGCCGCACTTGTTCTCATCTTCAACATTAGACCATCTTAGGCGTGAAGGGTTCATCAATCATACCTTTATCTTAAGGGGCTTCTTTTTCCTCTACACATGCTCAAAGCTATAGAGACTCAAAACTTATCATGAGCATCAGGTACACTGCTTTTCCCCTTAGACCTAGAAACCCTAGGTCCACCGTTGGGTGTCCAACTGCATGCTCAACCCCCTTAACCACGAATCAAGCATGTCCAAGGTATGTCATCCTTTCATTCGAGCAACACCTCAGAGTTGAGTCCTCTTCCAGGACAACCAACTAGGTACAAGGTCTCACAACCTGGTTATCTAAACCTCCTTAGGGTCTAAGGTACTCTTTGTCTCATTTCAGCAGGAAACCACTTATTCCATAGGTACCAGAAGCATCATCCTCCCTCTAAGGTTTGGCTCCTCTAAAGGCAACAAAGATATCATCATCCTTCAGGGATCAAACATAAGGCAACCACTATCATCCACTTAGGTCGCATCATCCTCTACTATCCACTATTCCTTCTGTCTCGGAATCTAAGCTTCCAACCTTCTTGCTTGAGTCTTGCTTTTCTCACTAGGGCTAACACCACATTCAACTTACTAACAGATGTCCCTTCTCCCTGAAGGATCAAGCTTTACTAGCATACCTCTACATGGGTGAAGCCTATGCTCAAACTTAGGATTGCTCAAGATCATTCATAGCCCTTTATTCTTAGGACATCCATCATGATCTCTTAACCATGGTTTCATCAAACTATACCTTACTTGCCTAAGCCCATAAGGTAACTATAGCTCCTTCTCTAACCCCATCCATGAAGGAGGTATCCTTCGTTCAAACATGTACGACCCTTCCCAAGGTTGGATCGCCAAAGGTACTAAGTCATCTACCCTCTTATGGCATCCCAAAGGCATGTCCACCCAAACACTTGGTCAACCATCATGTCATCTCTCTCTCTAACCTTCACTTAGGGTTAGGGTTAACATCATCCTCAAATGATGTGCTAGGTCTTTACTTTTAATGGAGGTCTCGACCCCCAAGACTAACTCTCTCAACTCATCCTCTTGCCAAGGAGGTCTATCCTCATCTCCTGAGGGCAATGACAACTTGTGTCATACGACCTAAGCATATATTTATTCTTTAGTTTACGCTTAATATATTAAGCTTATGTCCATGACATCTTATTTACATGCTTTTCATTAATTTGGTGGAGGATTCCTTAGTCCTTATTAACCTTACCCATACCTCAAGAGGGTGAGGATAAGAGATAAAACCCTAATCCTTAAGGTCCTTATCAGAATTTGAGTTGAGAATGGATGAACAAGATGAGAGAGTCCTAAAGGTATCTTATTTCGAATCATACCCTAAGACTTTGACCAGGCAGTCACATGGATCCGGGAGTCCTCGTATTCCGACTAGCGGTACGGAGGAAAATATTGCCAGCCCCCAGTCGTGATCCTTTTCTAGACACCTCTATCTTTCGGATAATCCTCTAATAACTCCCTTGGGTTCTATAGAATTTGTAAAACTTAATAATTATTAAAGATTGAGGAACCTACGCTCTGATACCAATTGTAACGACCCCGCCTCCCAGTAACCCCCAATTAAGGAAGACCCAAAGTAAAGAGCCGTTATTCAATTACAGGATCAAAGGTTCAACAAATAATCAATAATAATTAATAAACATTACCAACTAAACCGAAAACTGGTATAAAATAAAACTTTTCTGACCTTGGAAAAACTGGGATTTCTGAACTTCTATCCATGAAGATGCTAAACTAACCGTAAAAAATGGTATAAAATAAAACTTTTCTGACCTTGGAAAAACTGGGATTTCTAAACTTCTATCCATGAAGATGCTAAACTAACTAATCCTCCTGTGCACGTTATTTCTCATTTAAGTTCACATCTACCACTTTACTATTTGTTCTTTTCATTTGTACCTAAAACTCCGACAAACAAAACGTCGGTCAGCAAAAAGCTGGTATGTGGGGGAAACAATAATCATGCAACTAATAACAAAGTAATCAACCAATTATCATTTAACATCCAAGATTACAATTTAAACCATACTACTCAATCCTTTCCTATCCCCTATCTCTGTGTTGTCCCTGCAGCGGACTGAGATACTACCTCTCTCTAGGTAGATTAGACTCCACATGATCCTACCCAACAGGTAGATCCATATCTAGGGTTGAGTCGCATGGCACTACCCATAGGTAGCCCAATCTCTAACTCAATGTGACTTGATGGTCCTACCACATTGGTAGCCATTTACTAAGTCATTCAATGACCTGATTGGCCTACCCCATTGGTAGCCATTTACTAGGTAGTCCCATTAAGATACAGAGGGGACTAGGATCTGAGCTAGTAGGTATATTTCTAATATGATAGTTTTTGGTATGTATGCCCTGAGAGCCAATCATGGGATGATTGGTGGGATACATTAAGATTGATTTGATAAACATCAATGGCAAGCTTCCAATTCGTTTTGGTTCAGTCATATGAGATAGTGATAGAACAGATTGAATGTCTAGAGAATTATAGTACTCAACGATGTATGCTTTCAAGTTAAGGACCTGAACGGTGAGATCATACGGATGCAAAGAGTTTGTACATTTTCATTATGTCCCTAGTCGGATATCATTGTGGAAGGTAGATAGACAGCAATGACACACAAGACTAGATTCTGGTGTTGGTTGATGACAGAATCTCATTAGTCATGATATAGGGATATCAAACCAAACACATAGGTACTTGTTAGAGAACAACTGTATCGGACAGACCCACCGTGAGTTTGACACATGGAGCCATTACATGGTAGTCACAGTGAGTACTCACAGTGATGGTGGTGAGTGTGATTCTTTGACCTAAAATCACTGCACTCAACACATGTCGTTGGGCACACTTTGATATCATCAAACGCAGTCCTAAAACATGGGTTGTTATAAAGGTGATGATTGGGTGGCTTTGACACATGGGGCTTTTGAGGGGTGAGTGATAGATATGGGATTTGTCCCTCCTGAGGGAGTTTGATATCCAAGGCCACTTGATGAGTAGGATTGAAATAGGCGTGCGCACGCATGTGTGAATCAGTACGTGATATTGATGTCATAAATATCTCCTTCAATCTACTCTGAGATCAAGAAAGTGAATGAACGTTGACAGGATGATTGTTCCATGCCTCGAGTTCATTCGGGATATTAGTGACAAAGGAATTATACATTCCCTATAACACCATTCACGGATTGTAGGATTGAAAGTTGTTCTCCAACTTTCTACTTTCACTTGGGTAGCACTGATGTGTGACTAGGCATCGCTCTTTGCTTGTGAAGTCATAAGTGTTATGGACTTTCACTGCCAACGTGAAATGGACCTGCAGGGTCACACACATAGGATTTATCCTGGAAGAGGAGTTTCGTCCACAAGCAATATTTAGATTGATTACTAAAGGAGTTTAGTATTTCAATTAAACACTCAATCAATTGATAGCTCAATATCATATTGTTCAAGGTGTTGGACACATTGATTGGAGTATCGGATTGATTGAAATCGCAATTGACTGATTCTGCACAATCTGCACTCCCAACCGATCGGTTCATGTGATGAACCGATCGGCTGAGCTTGGTGAACCGGTCGGCTCAAGTGTTGAACCGATCAGTTCAAGATCAGGGTGAACCGATTGCTTCAAGTGTTGAAACGATCGATTTAACTGGCGCAACCGAGAAAGTTGGGATAGTAGGATTGGTGAGAATTTTCCTTGCGTTTCACTTGCCCAATTTGATTGGAACAAGGATTGGCATTCAATATCAATTAGAAACAAAAGAAGGAAAGTCAATCGGGAACCGACCAGGACCACCAACCGACCGGTTCACTTGTGAACCAACCGGTTGAGGTATCCCAACCGATCGGTTGAGGTGTCAACCGACCAGTTCAGATCCCCAACTGACCGTTTAAGTTGTGAAACGATCGGTTCAGGTTGCGAGTTGATTGCTTTGTGGAAAATCTCGAATCCTTCTACTCCTGCTTTTAGTCCCGCATTGCCCGGGATAGAGAACCCTGTCCCATGAACCTCCTATATATAGGGGTATTGGGGGCTTCTCAAAGAACAACTTAGTGCAACCAGTTACTCTACAAAGTTGTCGTTCTCTGGTTTTGGTAACCGAGAGAGCCCGAGCAAGTGCTACCCGCAAAGGGAGGTGTAGTAAGGGAAAGACAACTACAGTTGCAACTGGAGGCAAGAGAGTGTGTTGGTGACTAGTATGTCAAAAGGAGGGTGTGAGTCCTTCCAATTCCTTTTGGGACAAGGAGATTGGAGTTCCAGGTGGTCTGTGTGGACTACTTCAGAGGCGGGAGGTTTCTGCCACTTAGGAGGACTATTGTCAATCTCGACAGTCTGGTGAGAGGAAGAGTCGTCAGTCCCAGTGCGACCAGGAGCTTCACAGATACCGTCCAAGACCGGAGGTGAAGACCGTGCAAGCCGCGAGGTATTGTCTCCGAGCAAGCCTCAAGACAAGGTATGATTCCACAAACCATCCTTTCCTATTGTATAGATGTTGATGTGTTTCCTTGTTCCGGGTTTGGGGAGGAGAAAATTTTTTGTTTCCGCTGCCTTCTCTGCCTCCCCTAAAACCCAACAGTGGTATCAGATCCATGTCAACTGCTCTATACTTTAGGGATTATCGATGTGATCGATTTTGGTTTGTCGCCTTTATTTATTGCATACGATGCAAATAATAATGGCTTTATGCATGTCCAATCCTAAATCCACAAATCCCATTTACATATATGATATGTATTATTAATGCACTCGATACACGTCACCCTTAAACGTGTTTTGTGGTGGATGTATAGCATGGTTATGGACAATAAACCCTATCTGTGTATGGTTGTATGTGGTTGCTTGCATCTCGGTCTGCGCATCGATCTTCCTTCTCCTATTCCTGATGTAACTAGAAATAATTCGAGATTTCTTACCTACCTTTTCTCCCCTCGAATGTAACTCGAGGTTTCTCTTCTTACAATGTAAAATAGGATAGATTTTATTTCCTGTTATGTCAAAGAACGGTGGACATCCTGACGACAGCTGAAACGATCGGTTCAAGGAGTGAACTGGTCGGTTGAGGTTTCACACGATCGGTTCAAGGAGTGAGCTGATCGGTAGATGACCGGTTCGAGGAGCGAGACGAGCGGGTGGCGGCCATGATGAGATGCATGACGACCAGGCGAACCGATCGGTTGGAGGAGCCAACCGATCGGCTGGTGGCACCCAGACGACCGGCCAGAGAGAGCAGATCATTCATATGATGAGTTGATCAACTCAGAAGGCAAAGCACAGAGTTCATCTTGTACAGGTTGCATGTGATGTAGACCTAGATGACCGTGATTCCTCTTGGCTCGAGGAATCACATTAGGATGGCCATAATCATCACTTTTATCGGTTTGTATGTTTTATGTGGGATATATCATGTATATGATACATACTATGTATTTTGGTGATTGGATATGTATATGTATATAAAACCAAATCCCTCATTAAAATATTAAGTTTTAGATGCCTTCCAAATGAGACACACATGAAAAGCTTGATCAACCAAGTGTGGGCACACCCAAGCGTGGTGCACCGTCTATCTCGTGGAAGCGTGAAGGATGAATGTGTGGGTCTTCCCAAGCAGGGTGCATATTCATCGTGTTTTCTTTGGGTCGGACTTCACAAGGTGACCTAGATAGGATCTAGCACCTTGAGGCATGGAGATGATCATGGCAAGGAGTTGCATATGACATCTTATCAAGAGTTGCATATCATGCAATTGGCAAGAGTTGCCTACCTGAGAGATCTAAGTTGTGGGTGACAGCCCTAGTTGGTCCATGACTTAGAGGATTTCAGGATCTTGCCCACTAGAAGGTTGTACGCTGCAATCTTCCGAAATGATGGTGAGGGCTATCAATTTGAAGTAAAATAGTGGGAGCGATAATTAATTAAAGGCCTAATTATATCGTCAATTTTTCAAATCAATCAATTTTTTCAAAAATAAGTTTTTGGACTAAAATTGCATATTTCCTTTTGTAGTACAAATGACGACAAACAACAATCACTTTTCTTTGCGATCGGTCCTTGAAAAGGACAGGCTAAATGGGACAAACTTCCATGACTGGTATAGGACATTGAGAATTGTTCTCACTCAAGAGCAAAAGCTCTATGTCCTGGATACTCCAATTCCAGAGGAACCCACTCCTAATGCACCAAAGACAGAAAGGGATGCTTACAAGAAGCATTCTGATGATGCCATTGATGCAAAATGCTTGATGTTGTGCTCCTTGAACCACGAGTTGCAGAGACAACATGAGAATATGGGTGTTATTGAGATGATTCAGCATCTCAGGAACCTGTATGAAGATCAGGCACGACAAGAGAGATATGATGTCTCAAGGGCACTGTTCAAGTGTGTCATGAAAGAAGGAGATCCAGTTGGTCCTCACACACTCAAAATGATTGGATATGTGGAGAACTTGACAAGATTGGGATTTCCACTGAGCCAAGAGTTGGTTACTGACTTGATACTACAATCGTTGCCAGAATCTTACAGTCAGTTTGTGATGAACTACAACATGAACAACTTTGGTAGGCCACTGTCAGAGTTGTTGGGCATGTTGAGGACAGCTGAGACAAAGATGAAGAAGGACAAGCCTAAGTCTGTGATGGTGATCACGAGTAAGAAGGGCAAGTCTAAGCGCATGGGAAAGGGCAAAGCTAAGAAAGGTTCTTATGCTAGCCAGGAGCCCAAGTCGACTTCAGCTCTCAAGGCCAAGGGAGGCGTAACCAAGAAAGGCAATTGCCACCATTGTCAAAAGCCAGGACATTGGAAAAGGAATTGTCCTCTCTATTTGGAAGAACAAAAGAAGAAGGAGGCGACATATGTCTCTACTTAAAGGTGTCATGAAAGTAAACTTGTAACACTTTTTGAGGTATATGATACCAAGATGTAAAGTGTAATGCACTCAATAAATGGGGCAAGTGTTGCCTTCATAGATAGGAGTACTTTAGTTTATTTTCATCCTAAAAGGCATGTAATATAGTTATGAACTGCTATTTCATATTTGCCAATAGATAGAAACACTTTATTTTTGCATATTGTATGACAATGATGGCAATTAATAAAGTTGATGTTTCAATCTTTTAAAGATATGATCTTTGTGGCAGTGCCTTGTTTATCTTGTGGTATTTGATATGCATAAGTGATAACTTCCTATTATAGTCGATTATCTTAGTCTTTTTCTTTAGTTTTACATACTCTTTTTAAGTTTAAACTATACATAATCCTAATTTTACCCTTTTTTGTAAATATATCATCAGACCGACTTTTCCTTTCTATATATGCAGAAAAAGCACAAAAATCATAAAAGAATAACTCAGCCTCAAGACCGAGTGGATTCAAACGGTCTCAAGACCGCATGAAGCCAACCGGTCCCGAGACCGCATGGAGTCAAACGGTCCCAAAACCGCATGAAGCCAACCGGTCCTGAGACCGCATGGAGTTCAAACGGTCCCAAGACTGCATGAAGCCAACTGGTCCCGAGACCGCATGGAGTTCAAACAGTCCCAAGACCGCATGAAGCCAACCGGTCCTGAGACCGCATGGAGTTCAAATGGTCTGAAGACCGCATGAAGCCAACCGGTCCCGAGACCGCATGGAGTCAAACGGTCCCAAGACCGCATGAAGCCAACCGGTCCCGAGACCGCATGGAGTTCAAACGGTCGCGAAACCGCATGAAGCCAAATGGTCCCGAGACTGCATGGAGTTCATGCAGTCCCGTAACCGCATGAAGCCAAACGGTCTCACGGTCCAAACGATCTTGAGGTCCCAAACAGTCTTGAGGTCCAAACGGTCTCCAAACCGTTTGTACTTCACTCAAGGCCTATAAATAAGACCCCAAGGGTCCTCCATAAAAAAAATCAAGTCTCAAACGTCCAAAGGCTACCCCAATCGATTAAGAGCTCCTACCACTTCCATCCTCCGCCCTGGGGCTTTCGGTCTGAGATCCATACTCCATCCTGAAGCTGCTTTCTCCTTCTTTGCCAAGAAGGTGGGAAGGGGAGACCTCCTCATCGTGCAACCTACGAAGACTGGTGGATCGTTGCTCTCTCTCTCCAAGGGGTTGACTTTCCTCCCTCCTTTGTGGGGATGCTGCTCTCTCTCTCTCTTCTCGCCTCCTTCTTGGTCTTAGTCATGAGGGAGTAGTCTTCTTCACTAGGGTGCGGGGAGTAGCCCCGCTACCCATACTTTCATATCATGTAAAATGTAATCCTTAGGTTGTAATGTAGAGTTCTTATCTTTGTCAGTTTAACATCAAACGATTAATGAATACTTGTTGCTTGATCTCCAACTCATGTTATCTTTTATCTTTTAGTATGAATTGTCTACGTTTGTACTATTAGATTCGAAACTCGTTTGCATGTTGGTTCTTGATGCATGTATCCACCATGTATCTGTTTTAGTATCTAGAAGTGTATCTCAAGAAGTGGAGTAAACTGACTATCATCTGTTGCACTTTCATACTATGAAATGGAATCAGTTAACATATGGAAGTGCAACCTTGGTAAGTCGAGGAACACACTTTACGAGGGGAACGATGTAAAGTAATGTGACCATTTGATCGGGAATGGATGGCGTTGCAACATTCCCACACTTCTCATAGCTAGATTATTCGAAAGGAGGCTAGGTCTACAAGGATACTAATTGACCGAACTCTCTTTGCAGGTTAAGTTTTGCTTTGCATGTGTTGATCGATGTGTAGTGGCGGTGAAAAACCGATCACACCCTAGTGATCTTTATCATAGTTTAACTCTTAGATTTACTTGCTTTCTTTACTTTTCATGTTCTTAGTTTAAAACCATCAAAATCCAACTTTCGATATAAGTGCCAACTAGTAAGTAACTAAGTGAAATTCTATACGTTTTCCATCTAGTTGCTTGCAACAAGACTGTTGTCTTTTGGGTTCGATCCTAAATCTGTACTATGATAAGGCTTCCATACTCTTATGGGGTTGGAGTGTTTATCTAAGCACCAGTTATAGGTAAACCTAGGGAAAGACATCAACTCTCTCTCTCTAGGGTTTTTGGTGCATAACCCTGGGACTCCCATTGGAAGAGTAAAATCTTTTGGTGTAAGTCCCAGCTCCATCAAAAAATGGCGTTGTTGCCGGGGACAACGGAACGTTGTTATTTCACTTAGTACATGTCTAGTTGGTTAGGTTTTTACACTTTCTTTTTTAATCATAACTCTATATCTACATGAAACTTTTTTTTGTTGTTGTTATTATCTAAAGGTGTTTTCCTTTCTCTACTCAGGTAGAACACGTGCATGCAATCATCGCATAGTCGCGGATTCTCCCCTGATCCGGAGTTCGACTCCGAGGTAGAGAGAAGTTTCCACCGCCTAATCCGTCTCAATCATCAACATGCTAGACAAATGGCTGACAAACAACATCAAGCTGCTTTGGTGATGGAGAGGGTAAACGCTGCCATCGCTGCACAATGAGCACAACTCATCGCAGACACCCGTGCCCAGATACAAGTGGAGATACGTGCAGAAGAGCAAGCTCGCATAAGAGCTGAGACTGAGGCAGCAACCCAAGCTTCTCATCTTGAGCTACAGAACAAGCAGCTGAGGGACTATGCTATCCCGAAGAACTACGAGCATAACCACCCGGTCCGGCCTCCGATCATCAATATCCCAAACTTTGAGATCCGGACCCAGTGGATCCAGATTATGCTAGGAATCTCCTTCTCTGGAGGTTCATGAGATGATTGCATGGACCATTTGAAAAGGTTTAAGGCATTATGCCTCCTGGTCCCACAAGCTAGTATCGCTTTCAATGCGATAATGCTCCACCTGTTCCATTTCATCTTATCTGGAAGGACCTTGAGTTGGTACAACTCACTGGACAGAGAACCCATAATAACCACTTGGGCCCCTCTAGAGGAAAAATTCTTAGAGAAGTTCTTTCCACCCTCACTGGCTTATGAAATCATAGGGCAAATCAATCACTTCTCCCAGCTACCTGGAGAAACCCTCGTTGAGGCATGGGAAAGATTTAAAGAACTTCTACGCAAATGCCCCTATCATGGAATTTCACAGAATCAACTGATAGAAACTTTTTACCGGGGAGTAAGTGATGATATTAAACAATTCCTAGATTCCTTGTCTGGAGGAAATTTCATGAGGAAGAACTATGAGGATGCATGGAAGATTGTTACTTTAGGAGATGAAAACCAGTCCAACTGGGGACGGTCAGCTGGAAAAGGTGTCCTTAAGGTTTTTAAAGCTGAGGAATCCATAGAAATGAAGACAATAGATGAGGCCTTGAAAACAATTGTTCATAAACATCAAGCCCTCGAGACAACTCTAGGAGAAATTGATAAGAAGAAAAATCTATTGGTTCATCAAGTAAAAGCCGTCACAGGATCCTGTGAGGCTTGTCATTCTTCTGACCATCTGACTCTATCCTGTGGTATGCTGTATAATGTGATGATGGATCTTCATCCACCACCACAATCATATGAACCTATCAATGATCAAGCTGGAGATCAGATTCCTGAGCAAGTCAACTCCATTCACACTATTCCTGGACAAGTCTACTACAATCCCAATCAATCGAGGAATCATCCTGGATTTCAATACGGGAACCCTTCTGGAACTGCGAACCCACAACATCAGACACAGGGGGGTCTGATAGTAGGCTACCACCTGGGTTCTCGAACAATTTTAACCAAAATCAAGGGAACCCAAGGAACAATTTCCCTAGGGCTAACTACCCTAGAAACCAATCAGCCTACTATCAGTACACTCATCCCCCGCTTCATCTGCAGTTGCATACTCAGCAACCTCAATAACAAAGTCCTCAGAAAAATGCTACTGCACAGCCGAAAGATGAGATATCTTTGATAAGGCAGATGCTACAATCTCAACAAACCATGCTGGCTAACCAACAGGCCCAACAGAAGGCAGTTGAAGCCCAGCTTGCCCAGATTGCTGCATAGTTGAAGCCTCCGGTAGGCACTTTTGGAGATATCTTCATCGCCGCTATCTTCATCGCCGCCATCTTCATCGCATCCATCTTCATCGTCGCTGTTTTATCGCTGGTTTCACTGTCGTTTTTTACCATCATTATCACCACCGCCGTCGTCGCCGGCACGACCTCCGCCTCTACGCCGGTTCATCTTCATCTTCACCTGCGCCGGCGAACCCGCGGCTGTTCGTTTTCTAAACGATCTCGAAACCGTTTGGGACCAAACGGTCTTGAAATTGTTTGGGACCAAACGGACTTGAAACCATTTGGGACCAAACGATCCTCAGACCGTTTGGGACCAAACGGTCTTGAAACCGTTTGGGACCAAACGGTCCTCAAACCATTTGGTCTTCCACATTCATTATTTTTTACAAAAATACAAAAACACGCGGATCTAGAGTTTTAAATATTATGCTCTAACTCATAAATTATTATTTTTCAGAAATGGCATCACTAGCGAACAAGACCACCGGATCTGGAGTTTCTCCCTCTCAGACAAGGGAGCAGATGATCGAGGAGCTGGACATGCTCAAAAAGATCAGAGATGTCTTCAACAACACCAGAGCAGTCCCACCAAAGACTAAAATGATGGATGTCTTGTGTGAGATTTCCCGCCTCACCAAATGGCTAGCAGAGGCATCCGAAGAAGAAGTAGAAGAAATCTCCTCCGATGACGAAGGTTCGTATTACACACCGAATCGCGAGGAGGAGTCCGCCGCCGAAGATCACAAGGGGAAACGTAAGGTCTTGGAGACTGCATCTGGACATCCCTCCAAGAAGCGGGCAAGGAAACAAGTCTGACCCGTCTCTGCCATGGACCAACCTTTCGCCAAACCTTCCACCACCATCCCTGCTACTACCACCACTACCACCACCATTCCCACCACCACCATCCCTGCTACTACTACAACCATCCCCATCATCACCCCCACTTTCATTCCCATCACCACCACTACACCACCACCAGAAAACCTCTTCATCCAAACCTCCCTCCCCGCTGATAAGTCGTTAAAACCCACCAAGTATATGTGCTCCAGCATACTGCGAAGGATGGGGATATACGACCGCATCTTCGACGTACTAGACAAAGCTGACCTCTCCAGTCTATGCCTAGTACCAGAAGTATCATACTCTGAACCTACAACAGAGTTTGTCACCTTTTTGACCAAGGAACCCGTCGACATCACGGATAAGTCAGGGGATGGGGGCGATAGAAAGCTCGTCACCCAGATCTTCGACAGCAAGGTTGTCATAAAAGAAAATATGTTGAACACAATCTTTATCAACAAGCAGGAGCAGCTGCAGAAGGCTATAGCAGTGGGAATCGATCATCCAGAATTCAACAAACATACATTCTGGAAATCTTTAACCGGGATCCCCACTTATGATGCGAAGACGTGCAAGGCGTCAAACATACACTCTTGTTTTGTGCGCACCTTGCACAATATCCTCGATGGCGCACTCTTCCCCAGGAAAGAAGGGGGGAATGTTATAATCTCCGATCTTTTTGTTCTCTGGTCTATTCTTAACGAACGACCAGTCAATATCGGACGCCATCTGATCCAGAAGCTTTCAATCTCCACCCTGGGGAAAGAGATTTGCATGGGGGGGCATGTCACGTCTATTATCAAATACCTCAAAATGGACAAACCCCTACCTCGCTGCATGCAACTAAAGGGCGAAATCCTCACCAATGCACAAACCTTGAAGAACTCGTTCATAATCAAGGAAAAGGATGAGAAACTACACTATGTATTCTTCCCTATGGTCAAATCATCAAGGACTCTCCTCCCGCTCCCGGAGTTAGCAAACTATGATATAACACAGCTCCTCATCTCTGACGAGGAGCTTACTCATCTGCTAGCTTCGGTCAAAATACTCGAAAGGAAAGCAACAGCGGGACAAACGGAGATGAGCATCACTGCCCCAGAAGCTCGACCGACAAAGATGCCTGTCAAACGGCCTTCCAGGAGGAAGTTTCAGGCCCAACAGCTGTCAGGGACACCAACATCTAGGCCAAATCCAGAGGCCGAGAAGCTCCATGAGGAAAATTTAACCACATCCTCCATCGACTCTTTTATCCAGCGTCTCCATGAGCAGCTAACCGCTGCCACCGCTACCACCACTCCACCTTCCACCATTCCAACATCTACCACTCCCTTCTTCCCCATTACATCCACACAACCATTCACATCCACTTCTTCACCCATTTTCACTTCGGGCTTCCCTTTCTCCATCCCTATGCCCGACTTCACCACTTTTCCATTCACTTCTACAGTTTCCACCCCATCATTGTCGCTACCACCGCTTTCGCCTCAAATACCACCACTTTTCACATCCGCCACCACTCCGACACTGCTCGTGACTTCATCTACAGTCACTATACAGTTCGGGGCATCAACAGGGTCTCTTCCGCAAGACACTAACACCATTCCACACAGACCCCCGTCATCTCACCCTTCCACTCCTAGGGTCCCTTTTACTAACATTGGTGAGGAATTCGGCCGTCAATTTGACTCTGTCCGAAACCTCCTCACCGATCCTTCTAACATATTAAATTCTATTTTTTCTTGTGTGCAGGATTTGTCATGACAGGTGACCCAGATCGACAAACAACACCGAGCCTTGCCCACCTTCCTCCAAGGCCTCCAGCAACGATAGGATGAGGTGGCTAAGCAAGTTGAGCACATCAACAGCCACACCAACAACCTACCGGACCTGGTCCTTGGAGCGACGCGTCAACAAGAAGCAACGGCGAAGCAAGTCGATGAGATCTCCAAGCAGACTCAGCCTCTGCCAGATACTCTCCGCGAGCTCCAGCAACATCAATAAGTTCTGAGCACGCGCTTGGCCACCATTGATGGCACACTTACGCAGCTACATCATCGCCAAGAGGAGTCGAATAACGATGAAATCCAGCAGTTACGTGCTCAAGTCACCAATCTTACAGCACGTCTCCTCTCTGCCGAGGGAAGATATACAGACCTCAAAGAAACCCACGATGCACTGCTCGAAAACACGAGCATCTGCAAGTGGCTTTCGACGAGCTACAAGCCACCCATCGGCGGTGTAAAATGTCCACACGTAAAAAGCAAGCAGACAAGATTGCGGATGACAAAGATGGCGATGACGATGATGATGAAGACGACTTCGACTCATCTTCCGACTCAAACAAAGATTACATCTCTTCCAGCGATAAACATGATGACGGAGAAGACCCCGGAAATGCAGCAGGACCCTCCCAAAAAGGGTCCGACAAAGGTTACCATGACAGTGACAATCACCCCAAGTCCCCACATAACGACAATGTCAACATGTCATATGGGGACCAATTCTTCGACTTTTCAGCTATGGGGTCCATCGGGGAAGCTGCCAAGGACGCGGCCTACGCTGAACTCCAACAATGCATACTAGGATCCAGCGCCAGCCCGCCAAAAACATCTGCTCCCCCTTCTCAGCACCTTCTCCTTCTTACCAGGATGAGGAAGACAGAGTAAGTCTAGACACAGATGAGGATCTCGACTCTGCCTCCGACTCAGACGACAATCTACAAGGCCATGAAGAGGCCTTCGAAAAACCTACTTCTCCCCCACCACAAGAACTTCCCCCGCCACCACCTCTGCCACATAAAATGCACGACTTGGATATGGCGGCCATCTCCACTTTAGATGCTCAGGACATTTTTATACAGAACATTATAGTGGACGATGCAAAGGCGGGGGAAGACATAATTTATCATAATACCAAAACCAAGCGTAAGTTGACACGTGAAGATTTCCGTAGCATCCTCTGACCTCGGTCCACGATGCCAATGGCAATCTTCCGTGTCCTCCTCGCCAATTGTATAGAAATATATAGAAGTCACAAGCGGCAACAATCGGTCATTAATACTTCGCCCGCTCTGTCTTTTGGCCTTTTATACAAAGACGTACGAGAAAAATCAGTTGAGCGGCTGCGTGTCGGTTTGGCACGACAGACACATTATCTTAAAATGCCCTTCCAAGTCTCGGACCACTGGCTTTTTATGATCGTGGATACCGAGGCTCGGGATGCCAAAGTATACAACTTCTGTAGCGCCGAGCTACCAGCCGGCACAATAAACTTCATAGGAGAAGCAGCAGGAGAAGCCAGGTGTATACCCTTCTGGCTGCTTAAATTAATCTGGGCTGCACGCCCATCTCTTCGCCAAGATTGGAGCCAACCATGGTTCAAAATCATAAACCCTCCAGTCCAAGCCATCGAGGGATCTGGGGATAGCGCCTTCTGCACCATACGACACATTCAAGTGTTGAACCAGGAAATCCCATTCAACGACCTGGTAGCTGAAGACTTTCATTCCTTACGTGGACGTTATGCCATGGGGCTCATCTGTGATAGACGGTTCTTCAAGGACCCAACTATGTCACCAGATGACGTTCCTCGCTACCTTTTCTCATCTATCCAGCGACCGCAACGGCGAACCTTCCGACAAGCTTTGAAGGAGTCAGAACAGAACAAGGAGCCAGTCAAGAAAGCTATAAACAATAGTGATCCTGTGTTTGCCATTGACCCAACCTGCCCTGATTTTGATCGTGATGCTTGCAAAGGTCTCAAAGACCTCGAATTACGTATCATTATGGCGTGGCTTTCAGCCGAGAAAGATGGGGTCGTATTTATGTCTCGAGACATACTTGAAATGGCAGACTCACTGCAAGAGACTCTACAGGTTAAGGGATCCCTCTCTGTAAGCCTTATGGCCGCCTATCAGTTTCTGCTTGGCCAAAACAACCCAAATACATACATGGCGTCTCCATATATGAAAGATGATCTCCTAAAGCTCAAGAACTTCGTTACAACCGACGCGCTGATCTCCTATCTCTAGCACACAACGCTGACGTTCATCATGTTACCCATCCTGTATCATGAGCATTAGATACTCCTGGCAACAAACCTCCCAGAAGGAACAACCACAATATACAACAGTTCTGACAGCCAGTTCAACGCACGACAACGAAACTACGTCGTGACACCGAAGACGCCAACAGAAGTAGTGGCAAAGGAGTGCACTGAGAAGTTAATCGATTTTCTTAGTCAGCATATAAAGGCGTACGACAAAGAGCATTTCCACCGCCCCGCCTTCTGCCACAAATGCCCCCAGCAAATCCGATAATCGAACAACTGTGGCTTCCACGTCCTCTACTGGATGTACACCATCATTGTTCTCCAAAGACCAGTAGAGGAAATGACTGACGTGGATTACCACGCTTTACGAGGACAGTTCACATCCAATCTACTTTGTTCTCCGGGGGAAACTGAAGATTTACCTTAGCCTGCCACCCTTGTCATAATTACTACTCAACCTATCACTTTGACACTCTGAGAACAGAGTGAGTGATAAGTTAGGGGGGGTACATTAGACAAGGGCGAGGTATCATTTTCTACACCTCTCTTTCTGTTAGCACTTTCTATACAATTCTTTATTCTTAAATTCTTCTTAACAATTCTTCTTTTTCTTTATACAATTCTTTTTAACTTAAATTCTTTTCAAAAAATAGTCACTCCAACTAACTCTAAAATCTTGTTTAGTCCCCAAAAAGTAAAATAGCACTTAGACATTTAATGGCAAATTAACAATTTCCATCCATTATCGATTCCATATTTTTGCTTCAATTCTTTATCTGACTCTCCACAGGTCAAAATCAAGGCAGAAATAAGCCAAGCTCTCAAGGATGAGAGGGGAATCAGGCAACTTCCAAATCAAGAAGTTCTGCAAGTGGACCACAAACCAAATAAGTGCATGTTGAAAAACTCTAAGAACAACTTTCCTCTCTTCAAAATAAAAGAGGCTTGGCCGCCCAAAATAAATTCCCAAAATCACAAAACCCAAGCCTGTGAGTTATTGAATAAAAGCCAGAGAGTCGAATAAAATCATGAGAGTTGTGCCATGAATAAGGACTTATATAAAGAACCGATGAAGGTTTCACCCGGCCGGTACATTCCGCTGCCCTCAAAAAGGCAGATGTGTCGTGCCCGGTAGTGAAACCCTAAGGTCTCTAAATATATGAAAGGCCCATAAAGGACTCACCCGGCCGGTACATTCAGCTGCCCTCATAAAGGCAGATGTGTCGTGCTCGGTAGTGAGATCCTAAAAAGCATAGACAGCCCCTCCCCCACTTGAAGGGGGAGCTACACTTCAAGCCTTTAGCCAACCCTCATACCCTCTTTAGCTTCCAGTAGGTCTTTCAGAGAGGTATAAAGCTGATTAGAGTCAACAAAATGCACAAAATAAAGGTGGTCCCAATGCGAACTATGAGATACGGAAAGAACCTGAGACCCAAGCAACTCTTGAAATCTGAAAGAGTCAAGGCATGCAATAAGACTTGATATGACCCCAGGGGAACTCAGGTTAAGAATTGAAGCAAGAGTATGGAAATCCTAATTAAATAAGATCGCCTCGCCATTACATGTCTCAGCTCTATATAACTTGAGGACAAGCTAGACTCTAAGTTAGGGGGGGTGATAACCTCCTATTTTAGTCGATTATCTTAGTCTTTTTCTTTAGTTTTCCATACTCTTTTTAAGTTTAAACTATACATAATCCTAATTTTACCCCTTTTTGTAAATATATCATCAGACTAACTTTTTCTTTCTATATATGCAGAAAAAGCACAAAATCATAAAAGAATAACTCAGCCTCAAGACCGAGTGGATTCAAACGGTCTCAAGACCGCATGAAGCCAACCGGTCCCGAGACTGCATGAAGTCAAACGGTCCCAAGACCGCATGAAGCCAACTGGTCCCGAGACCGCATGCAGTTCAAACGGCCCCAAGATCGCATGAATCCAACCGGTACCGAGACCGCATGGATTTCAAACGGTCCCAAGACCGCATGAAGCCAACCACTCCCGAGACCACATGGAGTTCAAACGGTCCCAAGACCGCATGAAGCCAACCGGTCCCGAGACCGCATGGAGTCAAACGGTCCCAAGACCGCATGAAGACAACCGGTCCCGAGACCGCATGGAGTTCAAACGGTCCCGAAACCGCATGAAGCCAAACGGTCCCAAAACTGCATGAAGCAAAACGGTCTCACGGTCCAAACGGTCTTGAGGTCCCAAATGGTCTTGAGGTCCAAACGGTCTCCAAACCGTTTGGAATTCACTCAAGGCCTATAAATAAGACCTCAAGGGTCCTCCATCGAAAAAAAATCAAGTCTCAGACGTCCAAAGGCTGCCCCAATCGTTCCAGAGCTCCTACCACTTCCATCCTCCGCCCTGGGGCTGTCGGTCTGAGATCCATACTCCATCCCGAATCTGCTTTCTCCTTCTTCGCCAAGAAGGTGGGAAGGGGAGACCTCCTCATCGTGCAACCTACGAAGACTGGTGGATCGTTGCTCTCTCTCTCCAAGGGGTTGACTTTCCTCCCTCCTTTGTGGGGATGATGCTCTCTCTCTCTTCTCGCCTCCTTCTTGGTCTTAGTCATGAGGGAGTAGTCTTCTTCACTAGGGTGCGGGGAGTAGCCCCGCTACCCATACTTTCATATCATGTAAAATGTAATCGTTAGGTTGTAATGTAGAGTTCTTATCTTTGTCAGTTTAACATCAAACGATTAATGAATACTTGTTGCTTGATCTCCAACTTGTGTTATCTTTTATCTTTTAGTATGAATTGTCTACGTTTGTACTATTAGATTCGAAACTTGTTTGCATGTTGGTTCTTGATGCATGTATCCACCATGTATCTATTTCGGTATCTAGAAGTGTATCTCAAGAAGTGGAGTAAACTCACTATCATCCATTGCACTTTCATACTATGAAATGGAATCATTTGACGTATGGAAGTGCAACCTTGGTAAGTTGAGGAACACACTTTGCGAGGGGAATGATGTAAAGTAATGAGACCATTTGATCGGGAATGGTTGGCATTGTAACATTCCCACACTTCTCATAGCTAGATTATCCGAAAGGAGGCTAGGTCTACAAGGATACTAACTGACTGAACTCTCTTTGCAGGTTAAGTTTTGCTTTGCATGTGTTGATCGATGTGTAGTGGCGGTGAAAACCCGATCACACCCTAGTGATCTTTATCATATTTTATCTCTTATATTTACTTGCTTTCTTTACTTTTCATGATCTTAGTTTAAAACCATCAAAATCCAACTTTCGATATAAGTGCCAACTAGTAAGTAACTAAGTGAAATTCTATATGTTTTCCATCTTGTTGCTTGCAACAAGACTGTTGTCTTTTGGGTTCGATCCTAAATCTGTACTATGATAAGGTTTCCATACTCTTATGGGGTTGGAGTGTTTATCTAAGCACCAGTTATAGGTAAACCTAGGAAAAGACATCAACTCTCTCTCTCTAGGGTTTTTGGTGCATAACCCTGGGACTCCCATTGGAAGAGTAAAATCTTTTGGTGTAAGTCCCAGCTCCATCAATAAGATAAAATGATACCTAAAAGTTATACATAACTCAAACAATCAAATTAGCATCAATCATGAGAAATTCATTTCTATCTTCCATGTTAGAGAACCAATAAGAGACATGAATATCTTGTACATGATTAATCAATCTTCACTAATGGTAGTGAGAGAATGATTGTCCTATTAGGTATAATACATGTGATGTATTTACACCTATTGGAACAAATGCTTATACTTCAAATGGTGTTTAGAGAAATACCAATATGAATATCTTGAAGTGTTCAAGATTATCATAGATGAAGTACAAATTTGGTAAAGTGTTAATTCTTGATGAGACCAATGAATGAAATACTTGGACCAAATGTTTGAGATCCTTATGAGTGATTATGATAGTGTATCATAGTGAACTCATGATTAAGGCATGGTGATGTCTAAATCAAGAAGGAATCATATTCTAAGGAGTTAGAGAATGATTATCAAATAACTGAATTCTTCTTAATAATAGAATACCCCTCACTAATTTAAGAATCACAAGTGTTGTGAAGTCTTATATCCTTACACCTCAATTATCTATGTGATAAGTTGTTCATGTGATGAGTCAACTATCTAGATGAATATGAGGAACGGAACTTTGAGTTATGGTTTATGACCATTTCATCCTAAATGACATCCATGTAAACCATAAGGTATGACCTTGATGGTAGCACCCATTGGATGAAATCCATAAGTGCAAATGAGTCTAAAGTGTTAAAACACATGGATAACATTTTGAGAAGGATGATGCTTGTTGATTGCAACTTAATGACTAAGACATTTGGCATATGGATACTAAAACCGCATTCGTAGAAGGAATAAAACAAGGATGTGTACGTGACACAACCTATAAGGTTTATAAATCCACTAATGCAAATGAAGTCTATAATTTACAATGGACTAATCAACGTGATTGATTGAGTACAAGCAACTCAGAATTGAATCTTTACTTTGATGATATAGTCAAAGTGTTTGACTGATATGTCAAAGATAAAGAAGGGATCTATGATTTAGTGGGAGCGTGTTCACATTCCACATGTTGATGTGAAATGGAAATGTTCTATATATGATATATAAAAGTGAAAGTTTGTTGATAATTGGAAGTGTTCCAATAAAACCATTTAAAAGGAAATGTCGAGTATCCGTGTGTTAGAGAACATCAATGGATACTATATTGATCTGGAAGTTCATGAGATGAACTTATAGATATTCTGGTCATTGATGAAAAGTATGAAATCCTTGATCATGCAATGTGGCTAAAGGTTAGCAAAGGAATACTAGATCGCATATTACGGCAACTCCATATCATACATATGACGTACAATGAAGAGATGAGATACATGCAATTTATACTGACTTTGGCAAGGTGTTTCCATTACTCACTATGTTCGCACTAGAGCACAGTAACATGTGGGACATGTTTGAAGATCACTATGAATATGATTCAAGGGTGATTGGCTTGCAGTGCAAGTGGGAGTCGGTTGGTATGTATGCCCTGAGAGCCAATCATGGGATGATTGGTGGGATACATTAAGATTGATTTGATAAACATCAAAGGCAAGCTTCTAATTCATTCGGGTTCAGTCATATGAGATAGTGATAGAACAGATTGAATGTCTAGAGAATGACAGTACTCAACGACGTATGCTTTCATGTTAAGGACCTGAACGATGAGATCATACAGATGCTAAGAGTTTGTACATTCTCATTATGTCCCTAGTCGTCATTATGGAAGGTAGATAGACATCAATGACACACAAGACTAGATTGTTGTGTTGGTTGATGACAGAATCTCATTAGTCATGATATAGGGATATCAAACCAAACACATAGGTACTTGTCAGAGAACAAGTGTACCGGACAGACCCACCGTGAGTTTGACACATGGAACCATTACATGGTAGTCATAGTCAGTACTCACAGTGATGGTGGTGAGTGTGATTCTTTGACCTGAAATCACTGCACTCAACACATGTCATTGGGCACACTTTGACATCATCAAACGCAGTCCTGAAACATGGGTTGTTATAAAGGTGATGATTGGTGGCTTTGAAACATGGGGCTTTTGAGGGGTGAGTGATAGATATGGGATTTGTCCCTCCTGAGGAAGTTTGATATCCAAGGCCACTTGATGAGTAGGATTTAAATAGGCGTGCACATGCATGTGTGAATCAGTATGTGATATTGATGTCATACATATCTCCTTAAATCTACTATGAGATCAAGAAAGTGAATGAACGTTGACAGGATGACTATTCCATGCCTCGAGTTCATTCAGGATATCAGTGACAAAGGAATTATACATTCACTGTAACACCATTCACAGATTGTAGGATTGAAAGTTGTTCTCCAACTTTCTACTTTCACTTGGGTAGCACTGATGTGTGACTAGGCACCGCTCTTTGCTTGTGAAGTCATAAGTGTTATGGACTTTCACTGCCAACATGAAATGGACCTGCAGGGTCACACACATAGGATTTATCCTAGAACAGGAGTTTTGTCCACAAGCAATGTTTAGATTGATTACTAAAAGAGTTTAGTAGTTCAATTAAACACTCAATCAATTGATAGCTCAATATCATATTGTTCAAGGTGTTGGACACATTGATTGGAGTATCAGATTGATTGAAATCACAATTGACTGATTATGCACAATCAACACTCCCAACCGATCGGTTCATGTGATGAACCAATCGATTGAGCTTGGTGAACCGGTCGGCTCAAGTGTTGAACCGATCATCTCAAGATTAGGGTGAACCGATTGCTTCAAGTGTTGAAACGATCGATTTAATTGGCGCAACCGAGTAAGTTGGGAAAGTAGGATTGGTGAGAATTTTCCTTGTGTTTCACTTGCCCAATTTGATTGGAACAAGGATTGGTATTCCATACCAATTAGAAACAAAAGAAAGAAAGTCAATCGGGAACCGACCAGGACCACCAACCGACCGGTTCACTTGTGAACCGACCAATTGAGGTGTCCCAACCGATCGGTTGAGGTGTCAACCGACCAGTTCAGGTCCCCAACCGACCGTTTCAGTTGTGAAACGATCGGTTCAGGTTGCGAGTTGATTGCTTTGTGGAAAATCTCGAACCCTTCTACTCCTGCTTTTAGTCCCGCATTGCCCGGGATAGAGAACCCTGTCCCATGACCCTACTCTATATATAGGGGTATTGGGGGCTTCTCAAAGAACAACTCAGTGCAACCAGTTGCTCTGCAAAGTTGTCATTCTCTGGTTTGGTAACTGAGAGAGCCCGAGCAAGTGCTACCCGCAAAGGGAGGTGCAGCAAGGGAAAGACAACTGCAGTTGCAACTGGAGGCAGGAGAGTGTGTTGGCGACTAGTACGTCAACAGGAGGGTGGGACACCTTCCAATTCCTTGTGGGACAAGGAGATTGGAGTTCTAGGTGATCTGTGTGGACTACTTCAGAGGCGGGAGGTTTCTTCCGCTTACGAGGACAACTGTCAATCCCGACAGTCCGGTGAGAGTAGGAGTCGTCAGTCCCGGTGCGACCACGAGCTGCACAGACACCGTCCAAGATCGGAGGTGAAGACCGTGCAAGCCGCGAGGTATTGTGGCCGAGCAAGTCTCAGGATAAGGTATGATTCCACAGACCATCATTTCCTATTGTATAGACGTTGACGCGTTTCCTTGTTCCGGGTTTGGTGAGGAGAATTTTTTTTGTTTCTGTTGCCTTCTCTGCCTCCCCTAAAACCCAACAATATTCATATTCACATTATATTTTGCATGAATTAAATACATCCAACAGTTTAATTCAAGACATGATGGAAACATCAATAGAAATCCCAGAAAATTAATTCTGGTAGTCATAAGCGTAACCACATACCTGTACATGTAGATTCAGGTGTAGGAATAATCCAAACAACAATGAGCAAGCAAGCATTCAATAAGATCATGAAACAATTATACAATTTCCTTTTATCACTCATGTCATTAAGATCTATTAAATCTAGCTCGCTTCTTAGGGTTTCTAGTCCACTTTTAGTGTTTTCATTGCAATTAGGATTTCCCTTCATCCTTTACTATTTTAAACCCTAATTTAACACAATTGATCACAAACCCTAATTATTTCCACATCTAATCCCACTACTACAGAAGTGCCTTTTAGTGTCGGTTGTTTAACCCCCTTTGGCGTCGGTTTCGGAACGACGCCTATGTGGGCGCCGCTAAAAGGTTGGACACTTCAGCGTCGGTTAAAAAACCGACGCCTATTTAATATAAAGGCGTCGGTTTTTTATAAAACACCGACGCCAAAAGGGTTCCCGCCACAGAAAACGGCGTTATCTAGGACGCTTTCTGCGTCGGTTATATACTAAAAAACCGACGCAGAAAAGTGTCCTAGATGACTCCCATTTCCTGTAGCGCGAACACTTTTGGCGTCGGTGTTGTATAAAAAACCGACGCTGTAAGTATATGCTGACGGTTATCGGTAAATAACCGACGCCTATATCTATTTTTTTTTTATAAATCTGTTTGCAGGCCTGCTGTGGCTGGTCAGCAGGATGAGAACCTGCAGTTCAGTTTTCTGAACTGCAGGTTTACGACATCCATTGATATCAGCCTACAAACAGGCCACAAACCTGCAAAATTAACATAAAAAGATTCACACAAGTAGATACATTCAGACATCAATTCAATTGTCACGTTCACACATATAGAATCATTCAAATACATGTTTTAACATTCAGAAACATTCATTTACAAAGTATCATTCATCATCACTATCAACATCCCAATTATATCTTACAGTTGCCACTGTTTGTACAACTATTGCCCATTCTTCTCTTACTTCATCTAATGCTTCCCTCGTATATGGAGCATGTACATTTTTTAAGTGTTTGCCTATAGTGTGGTCAGTTTTAAACACCTGCAAAGAGAATGATGTATATAAGTAATAATATAAAAATAAGATTGATATATTTTATACTAACTAATGAGACTATATATAATACCTCATGTATGGTATCGATGTCTTTCTTCGCCTGTGTATGGTATAGAACTCTCCTCCAGTATCTCCCTCACAGACTCCTGTGCGGAGAGGGACATTCCAACTCGAGATATCATCTTCCGTTGCCTCCTCCGCAGCAATATCCTTATCTCTGAACGTTTCTTGTAGGATTCTGAACCCCTCCTTCCCTCTACTACATCGAAGCCATGCCACAGTTGAACCCTTTCACCGAGCCCTACCCGGCCAAACAAACGTCGCCTGAAGTACCACCGTCGTCGTCGTCTCCACCTCCATCGCAACTTGCTGTGCTAGTCCTGGCAGTTTATCACCCCACATGCTTTCCTCACCAGTTCCTGCCGCTAGACGACCACACAATGGAATCCAAGAGGATATGCAGGCGTTCGCCACAGACTATAGGATGAGTATACTCAGCTTATAGTCTTTGGCGAACTCCTGCATATCCTCTTGGATCCATTGTGTGGTCGTCTAGCGGCAGGAACTGGGGAGGAAGGCATGTGGGGTGATAAACTGCCAGGACTAGCACAGCAAGTTGCGATGGAGGTGGAGACGACGACGACGGTGGTACTTCAGGCGACGCCTACTTGGCCGGGTAGGGCTCGGCGAAAGGGTTCAACTGCAGCATGGCTTCGATGCAGTAGAGGGAAGGAAGGGGTTCAGAATCCTACGAGAAACGTTTAGAGATGAGGATATTACTGCGGAGGAGGAGGAAACGGTAGACGATATCTTGAGTTGGAATGTCCCTCTCCGCACATCAAGTTGCTCCAGTGCTTCAGTGGGTACATGTGCATCATCAACCTAAAATTTGACAAAAATAAACACACTAAATTAGCATTTGTATTAAAAAAGCAAACATTACTCTAAACGTTTGTATTTTACCATTTTTGCAGCCGCCTCCGCGCATCTGAAAATGTCATTAAAAAGGCAAACATTTAGGATTTGTATTAACTAGAAAAAGGAAAACATTTAGCATTTGTATAAACTAGAAAAAGGAAAACATTTACCATTTGTATAAACATACATGTCTCTAAAATTGTGATCTTTTATCAATTAACAATCCTTCATTGTGATCTCCGCGCACATATAAGTCATCATTAGCTTCAATATTTTGTGGAGTTGGCAACCCAACTGAGAATGGACTGGAGTCATCATACTTATCATAGTACTCTTCTTCATCTATAGGATCTTCAATGAACTGTCTTTTACCATGAAGAACAACCGACCATTTATCATTTGCAGGATCATCGATATAGAATATTTGTTTTTCCTGTGATGCCAATATGAATGGTTCAGCCTTCTCACCAATCATTTCAAAGTTCACCAAAGTGAAACCCAATTCATCCACTATAACTCCTTTGGTGTTATCAACCCAATTACATTTAAAGAGCGGAATATTGAAATCTATGTAGTCAAACTCCCAAATGTCTTCAATGACACCGTAATATGACATTTTAGCTTCACGTGGACTCTTATCCTTTGCACTTGCAAAGTACATAGTTGACGCTTGAAGAGTGACCCCACTATTTTGGACGACACTCTTATCATCTTGGCGCTTTGTGTAATATGTGAATCCATTAATGTCAAACCCTTCATAAGACATAACATTCGGTTTTGGTTTAAAGGCGAGACATTTGATAGTTTCTGTAATATCATTTGGTGTTTGAGATAGTTGATGTAAGACTTTATCTTCAAACCACTTAGTAAAAGTCTTATTATGCTCTCTAGCAAGCCACATTGAACTTGCTCGAGGATGTTGTCTCTTTATGAAATTGGTATGTTCCTCGATATAAACACTCACTTCGTCCATATTATGTAAAATATACAAGTGAGCTTGTTCCAACTGCTCACGGCTGATTACTTTCACCCGTGATCCCAAAATTCCTTTGCCCTCCTCAATATTTGTGTCATTATCAGGAGTGTCATTACCACTGAGAAAGTCATTGCAGAAATCCATAACCTCTCTCGCCACATAACCTTCAATAATACTCCCTTCAGGACGATAACGGTTTCGAACATCACCTTTAAAAACGCTCATGTATCGTTCAAAGGGATACTTCCAATGCAAGAAAACCGGTCCCAAGATTTTCACTTCCCTAGTCAAGTGGACAACAAGATGTACCATGATATCAAAGAACGAAGGAGGGAAATACATCTCAAGCTGACATAGGGTAACAACCACTTCTCTTTGCAAATTATCGAGAGTATCAGGGTCAATAACTTTGCTGCATAGACTGTTGAAAAAGAAACAAAGTCTGGTAATTGCAAACCTTACATGCTTCAGCAATATAGATCGAATTGCCACGGGCAATATTTGTTGCATTAGACTGTGACAATCATGAGATTTAATACCTATCAACTTCAGATCTTTCATTGATACCAATCTACGGATGTTGGATGAGTAACCATGTGGCACCTTAACATTTACCAAGCATTCACAAAAAGTTTTCTTCTCCTTTCTAGACAACGTGTAACAAGCGGGAGGTAAGTATGTTCTTTTATTACCCATTTCACGTAATTCTGTTAATTCTGACCTTATTCCCATTTCACGTAGGTCCAGTCTGGATTTTATCCCATCTTTAGTCTTACCTGGTATATTTAATAGAGTACCAATGATGCTATCACAGACATTTTTCTCAACGTGCATTACATCGATACAATGCCTGACTGACAAAGAACTCCAATAAGGAAGATCCCAAAATATTGACTTCTTTTTGAATGAAGAATTGTCACTCCGTGTGGCCATACTACATTGTGATTTCTTACCAAATTCATTGACAATGTCTTTTACTCTTTCATAAACAACATCCCCTGGTATAGGTTTAGGTGCACTCCGTTCATCATTCAATCCATTGAATGCTTTGCGCTTCCTACGATACGGATGGAATTTTGAAAGAAACCTTCGATGACCAAGATATACAGTCTTGCCGCCATATTTTAGTCTTATTGAATCAGTGTTTTCTTCACATATAGGACACGCTTTAGCTCCTTTGACACTATATCCAGACAAATTCCCATATGCCGGAAAGTCATTAATAGTGCAAAACAACATAGCATGCAAACGAAATGTCTCTCTTGCAGAAGCATCATAGGTCATCACACCTTCAGCCCAAAGTTTCTTTAAGTCATCAATCAAAGGTTCAAGATAAACATCGATATCATTTCCGGGTTGTTTAGGGCCCGATATCAACAATGACAACATAACGTACTTATTTTTCATACACAGCCAGGGAGGAAGATTGTATATAACAAGCATGACTGGCCAAGTGCTATGTTGGCTGCTCAATGTCCCGTACGGATTCATCCCGTCTGTACAAAGCCCAAGTCTTAGATTCCTGACTTCTTCACCAAATTCAGGGAACAATACATCAATCTTCTTCCACTGTGGGGAATCAGACGCATGTCGTAGGATCCCATCATTATTTTTCTTAACATCTGCATGCCACCTCAAATTCTTCGCATCTTTCGGATTTGCAAACAAGCGTTGAAACCGTGATGTTATAGGTAGATACCACAACACCTTGGCAGGAGAACCAGTTTTGGACTCCCCCGAAGTCGTCAATTTATATCGTGACGCACCACATTTTGGACAATCTTTCAAATCTACATAGTCCTTTTGAAATAATACACAATCATTCGGGCATGTGTGTATCTTTTTGGCCTCCATTCCCATTGGGCACAACATTTTCTTTACCTGGTATGTTGAGATTGGCAGCTCGTTTCCTTCAGGAAGAATTTCTTTCAACAAAGTCAACAATTCAGTGAAGCTTTTGTCGCTCCATCTATTGTTAGCTTTCAACTTATACAATCTCAGCACAGCGCTAAGCTTCGTAAACTTAGCACAGCCTGTGTATAACGGTATCTCAGCATCATGCACAATGTTTGTAAAGATAGGAGGTGGATCGGTGTGCTCTACCCTACAACTATCCAGCATCGCATCAACAATGTCTGCTGGAACTGGTTCGTTCACATTTACGTCATCGGAGGCAATTTCTTCTTCCACCCAAGCACTGCTATTGACATCTACTGGATTCGATTTTGAAATCTCTCCATGCCAGTGCCATTCTGTATAGCCTTGTACAATCCCGTTGCACATGACATGACTTTTGATTTCCTCACCAGTGTTGAGTTTCAAGTTGTTACCGCAATGCCTACATGGACAGTAGAACCTATCTGTAGGTTTTTTCCTATGTTCCTCGGCAAATCTAATAAACTGATCAAGACCAGATATAAACTCTGGGGTGCAACGATTACGAATGGACATCCATGATCTATCCATTCTATGATCAGAGAAAGCAAGTATATATTAGGAAAGCAAGTATATATTAGGAAACAAGTATATAAGCAAGTATGTCGTATTACAGTTCATCATTAAGAAAGATATAAGCAAGTATGTCGTATTAAAATAGACTAAACAATAAAAGAATTTTTTTTTGAGGCAAGACAATATGAGAAAATAGTAGTGTAATCATGTAAATGGGAACATTCATGGGAACACACACTTCAGTTATAAGCATTCATGTAGCAACTTACATTTCCATTCATGGGAACAAACACTTTAGTTATAACAATAACTAAACAAAGGGGTTGGTGTACCCCTAAACATGCGCATAATTAAAAAAACTATTACTACAGACAAGTCTAGATAGATAGACAACTAAATACTACACCAACATGGTCCCGCATGCATCAGTAACTTCTTTTTGATGATGAAGCTGTGTCACGAAGCTCCTCACTGTATTTAGACGAATCTGAACTGATAGGGGCCTCAGATTCCGATTCCTCATAGATGATATCCGACGCCTTGCGCTCATACCGCAGAAGATGATCGAGGGTGTCGCAGTTGTTGTTGGTTATCCAAACTTTGATGGAATTATCGCCAACTGGACGGAGAAAAAGCCTATTCCAACGGACCAGATACAGCTCTCCAATCCAATCATGCCAACCGGATTTTGATACAAGATTTCCCGCCAAATCATACTCAACCTCGATTACATGTGAATAATTTCCAAAAGTTAGGGTCACTTTACCAGGCATGTAGTGTCTTCCTTTTAGAAAACGCCAATGTTTGGGTATGACCAATTGGTTTAAGGAACGATCATCTAGGATGATGTCCAATTGTTCTTCAATAGGGAACGTTAACATTGACATAGAGGCCCAATTCATAGTCATTGTTATGGGAAGACAGAGACTGCACAATATTAGTATTAACAAAGTGTAAGTACATATAACGATGTTATATATTTTCAGAAAAAGTTGTATAACATCAGTTAACCTTTTAAACAAGTATATATTAGGAAACAAGTATATATTAGTCAATCTTGGACGGGTTTCTAGGCCAACAAACACATTTGATGTCAATCTTATATATAATAAATGTGTACCACCTATCCCATCCTTGAACACCTAATCTCACTTAGGATGTAAGTGTATAATGTGTATTTGGTTTTCAAGAAAATTTCGGCAGCATTTCCCCGTTGTTCTCTAAGTACATATGTACTTAGAGAACAAACGGGGAAATGCTACCGAAATTTTCTCAAAAACCCAATACACATTATACACTTACATCCTAAGTGAGATTAGGTGTTCAAGAACAGTCCCAAACTGGGGACTATCCAAGATTTACTCCTACTGAGTAAATCTTGGACGGGTTTCTAGGCCAACAAATACATGTGTTGTCATTCTTATATAAACCCTATAATTCATGAAATCATTCTAATTCAATTTAATATGTTGGGATCACATAATTATATAATGACATCAGAATATATAGAAGAATCATAATTAACATGATTAACAACATGCTCATCAAACTAGGGTTTTCTTGAATATCATCTAATAAATCAAGAATTTCATAGTTTCAAACATGCAATAATTCACAATGCAATGTTATAAACTATAGGCAACATGGATAGATGAAATAAATAAACATCCAGCATCTATCACTTATTCAATCTTCAAAAAACCTTGACAAACATCCAACATCTATCACTTATATAATTTGCATGTATATACACCCTAAAGTGCCACAAATCATATAATAAAACTATCATGTTATGATATTAGGACCACTTAAAGCAGATTAGGCACATTAAGAAAGCAGAGTAGGGAGCCAATTTCGTGCAAACAGATTAGGCAACAGATTAGGTCAGCACATAAAGAACCAATTTCGCGCCTGGGTAGGTCTGCAGGTACCTGGGCAAGAAGAGTAGGGTGAGGTCGAGCTGGTTGAGTACGTGGGTGGCGGCCGACGAGCTCCAGAACCAGCGGCAGTGACTCCAACGAGCAGGAGCGTCAGCCGCAGCAGGCAGGCAGGCGGCCAGGCGGCGGTAGGCAGGCAGCGGCCAGGCGGAGGAGAAGGAGAAGGGGGTACGGCGGCGCCGGTTCTCAGGCGTGGCAGGCAGGTGGGCACCAGGCGTTGCGGCGGCGCCGGTTGTCAGGCGTGGCGGCGGCGCAGGCGGTTGGAGCAGGGGCGCCGGTTGTCAGGCGTGGCGGCGGCGCAGGGGTGCCAGAGAAGAAACGCGTCGGAGAGGGGCGCCGGAGAGGGGACGCCAGAGATGGGGCACCAGAGAGAAGCGCCGGAGAAAAATTACAGAGAAATCGCCGGAGAAATCGCCGCAATAGGGAAATAGGGTAGCAATGAGGGGAAGAGTCGGGCGATCGAAGGTTATGAAGTTCCCCAATAGCGTCGGTTGTTGACAACAACCGACGCCTAAACATATTTACCGTCGGTCGTTGGCAACATCCGACGTCCATTTGGACGATATTTTCGTGAAAATGTTTGGCGGGAACCCCATTCAGCGTCGGTTAGTAAAGGACGACCGACGCGGAAAAGGACACTTTTCGCGCAAATTTCCATCGCACATAAGCGTCAGTGTTTTAACTAAATAACCGACGCCGAAAGTGACATTATTTTTTCGCTCGAAAATTGGATGAAATAATGTGTCGGTTTTGTATAAACAACCGACGCTGTATACAAAGCGGTACCCGTGTTTGGCTGGTCTTTGAATATAGACGTCAGTTCTTCGAAATAACCGACGCCTTTAATATAAGGCGTCCGTGTTCCTTAAAAACCGACGCCCAGAAAAGCGACACTGAATGCTATTTCTGTAGTAGTGTCCTCAATTCCGGATTAAAGGCATAATTAACCATTAGTTAATCTCATTAAGCCTCTCTTTTACTAAAGCTACTATTTTTATCCTTTTAATCCATGACAATATCATTATATGTATTTATCATTGATTCATGGTTTATTATGGTCCACATCACATATGAACCTGATTTGCCATTAATTCCACCTTTTATTCATGAGAAAACCCAAATTATTACATTTAGGGTATTTATCCACAAATTAGGAACTTTAATGCTCGAAATATCTTTTAATCATGAAAACTCAGTTCTATACATGAAATCAAATAATTAAAGCCATTAGTAGTCTTAATTACCAACATTAGGGTTTCAAGGCCCATTAAAACATATTTATGCACAAGAAACTCTAAATTAATTAATTATGTGCAAGGTTCCTCCTTTTTGTTCCTAATGTTCCTTTTTATCATTAACAGGCTAATATTAACTTTAATCATTAATTAAACCCTACTAATCATATCAAAATAGGGTTCTTTAACCATTAATTCATTAAAATTAATAACTTCCATTACTTTTCGAATTGCAAGTGGAATCAAGCTTCAATTATATTTTTAATGGACTCCCCTCAATTTTCTGAGAAACTTTCATGTATAACACGCATCTATCCGAGCTACGGTTGAGGAGATATGAATTTAACAAAAAAAGACTTACTTTGGCCAATGGGGGGTTGCCACATAGGCACCTTCCATGCAACACGTTTCACTGGTCTGAGATTAGAATTGAATGACGTGTTTACCCTCCACTTAAGCGGGTCGGCTCTTCATACCCCGGGGGTATAACTGTCAAAATGGCGGCCGTCTTCTTCCCCTGCGCGCCCTAGCACTGTGCTCGATGTTCCGTCGACTGCAGGGGTTCACCCCCGCAGCTCCAAAGCCCGAGGGTGGCCGGAAACCGCCACCCCTCCTCCGTCGACCTCCGCCAGGCCCAGGGCGCTTCTCCTTCACGGCCAAGGTAGCCGCTCCAGCGCGCCCAAGCCTGCGACTCTCGACTGACCGTGCAGACCTGCTGCAGGTTAGCGTAGGAGGTCCAGGGCTTGGGGACGATAGTCAAACGTCCTCAGGTCATCGTGGGACGTCCAACCTTCATCAAGGTAAGCCACAACTCACCATTGCTTCAAGAAGAACACCAACTACGTGACTTAGGGTTGAAGGCAAGGTCATGGAAGAAGAATATCGGTAAGAGAGAGGGAAACGTGTGGGATATCCATGGGCCCAAACTAGGGATCTAACCCTTTATATAGAGAAGAGTATCCATGCCCTGACACACTTGTCCTCGAAGAAATAGAGTCTTTTCCCATTAGGAATTGGATTTCTTCATCATGAAACAAGTTCCCCTTTATCTCTCTCCTAAACGTCTCTTTAGTATTCCTTATTTCTTGGTTAAATAGAAATACGAAAATCTTCTCCTTTATCCTCGTTTATACTTGCCTTATAATTATTTGTCACATAATCATATTTACCCTTTTAATAGAAAATACTTTCCTTTTTATCAAAGCCACGAAATTTCTTCATTAAGCATCACATTATCCTTTTATTTGACTTTATTGGTATTTTCTCTTTCCTCTTCCTTCATTGGGACTCCTTGGATCCCAAGGCACTCTATTATTTCGAAATCCTTTTTATTGGATACTCATTATCCCTAAAAGCATTAATATGCATTATTCTTCATTATCTTGTTTATTCCTTGTTAAAATAACTCCTTTTGAGAATTTATCTTTATTTCTATTTATTTTCCTCATAGGTATTTCTTTTATTATTAAGAATCCTTAGGATACGAAATTCCACTAAGGATAACTTGATTATACCTCTTTTTACTTATTTCTCACATATTACCATTATTTTCAATTTCTTTCTTACTAAAGAAATACTTTTTTAACTTTTTTTTTCTTATTACTTTTTTTGCATCTCGGGACTCTTTGGAACCCAAGGAACCCAAGAGGCACGAAATCCATCCTTGGATCACATTCTTTTGCCTTCTAGACGTTTCCACACTTCTCCTTTTTCTCTATTTTCTTATTTTCTAGATAATAGTGGAATTTCTTTTATCTTTTCCTTGTTATTGGGCCCAATAGCCAATAAAGCCCACAAATAAATCAACAAGGCTATTTCAAACAAAAATCATACATTCATTCATTATTTGTTCACTTATCTTTATTATGAGAAATTACATTTCTCAGCAAATGAACCCAAAATTGGGGTTGTAACATATTAATTCTGTCCTTATTCCCGTTTCACGTAGGTCCATTCTGGATTTTATCCCATTTTTAATCTTACCTGGTATATTCAACAGACTACCAATGACGCTATCACAGACATTTTTCTCAATGTACATGACATCAATACAATGCCTGACTGCCAAAGAACTTCAATAAGGAAGATCCCAAAATATTGACTTCTTCTTGAATAAAGATTTGTCACACCGCGTGTCCATGGTACATTGTGATCTCTTACCAAATTCATTGGAAAAGTCTTTTACTCTTTCATAAATAACCTCCCATGGTATAGGTTTAGGTACACTCTGTTCCTCATTTCGTCCATTGATTGCTTTGCGCAACCTACGATACGGATGGAATTTTGGACGAAACCTTTGATTACTATGATATACCATTTTTCCGCCATATTTTATTCGTATTGAATCAGTGTTCTCTTCACCTATATGATATACTTTAGATCCTTTGACACTATATCCAGACAAATTCCCATATGCTAGAAAGTCATTAACAGTGCAAAAGAACATAGCGTGCAAACAAAATGTCTCTCTTCATGAAGCATCATAAGTCATCACACCTTCACCCTAGAGTTTCTTTGAGTCATCAATCAGAGGTTCAAGATAAACGTCGATATCATTTCTAGGTTTTTAGGGCTCGATATCAATAACGATAGCATAACATACTTATTTTTCATACACAACTAGGGAGGAAGATTGTATATAACAAGAATAACTGGTCAAGTGTTATGTTGGCTTCTCAATGTCCCGTACGGATTCATCCCATATGTACAAAGCCCAAGTCTTAGATTCCTGACTTCTTCACCAAATTTAGGATACAATAAATCAATCTTCTTCGAGTATGGGGAATTAGACGCATGTCGTAGGACCCCATCATTATTTTTCTTAACATCTGCATGCCGCCTCAAATTCTTCGCATCTATCAGACTGGTAAACAAGCGCTGAAACCGTGATATTATAGGTAGATACCACATCACCTTGGCAGGAGAACCAGTTTTGGACTCCCCCAAAGTCATCAATTTATACCTTGACGCACCACATTTTGGACAATCTTTAAAATCCACATAGTCCTTTTGAAATAATACACAATCATTCATGCATGCGTGTATCTTCTTGTCCTCCATTCTCATTGTGCACAACAATTTCTTTAACTAGGTATGTTGATATTGGCAGCTCGTTTCCTTCAGGAAGAATTTCTTTCAACAAAGACAACAATGACGTGAAGCTTTTGTCGCTCCATCTATTGTTAGCTTTCAACTTATACAATCTCAACACAGTGCTAAGCTTCGTAAACTTAGTACAACTTGTGTATAACGGTATCTCAGCATCATGCACAATGTTTTTAAACATGGGAGATGGATCCATGTGCTCTATCCCACAACTTTCCAGCATCTCATCAACGATGTCTACTGAAACTGGTTCGTTCACATCTACGTCATCGGAGGCAAATTCTTCTTCCAGACAAGCACTACTGTCAACATCCACTGATTTCAGGTTTGAAATCTCTCCATATCAGTGCCATTATGTATAGCCTTCTACAATCCCATTGCACATGACATGACTTTTGATTTCGTCACCAGTGCAGACTTTTAAGTTGTTACCGCAAGCCTACATGGACAGTAGAACCTATCTCCAGGTTGTTTCCTATGTTCCTCGGCAAATCTAATAAACTGATCAAGATCAAAAATAAACTCTGGGGTGCAGTGATTTGGAATGGACATCCATGATCTATCCATTCTATGATCAAAGAGAAAACACATATATATTAGGGTTTATGGTTAAAAGTTTAGGGTTTATGGTTAAAAGTTTTGGGTTTAAGGTCTCATATATAATAAATGTGTACTACCTATCCCATTCTTGAATACCAAATTTACTAGTAAGTGTATAATGTGTATTGGGTTTTCAAAAAAAAATTCAGCAACATTTCCCCGTTGTTCTCCAAGTACATATGTACTTAGAGAACAAACGGGGAAATGCTGTCGAAATTTTCTTAAAAACCCAATACACATTATACACTTGCATCCTAAGTGATATTAAGTGTTAAAGAACAATCACAAACCGGGGACTATGAGTAAATATTGGATGCGTTTCTAGGCCATAATACAATGTTTTCATTTGTATACCTAAGATCCTACATTTATTTGTTCATATCCTATGTTGATTTACAATAGAAACATCTTGTAATCTTAATCATATCCTAATCTAGGTATCGTATTCAATAATATTGATTTCAACATCTCCAATGTACATGCATGTTCATCATCAAGATAATCATTACACATAAATGTAAGTATCCTATCATTCATCATTTATTTCAAAATTTCAAACTAGCTCATGTACTAAATATTATTGTGGGATCTAATATAAAGTTGCCAGGGCAGACACATATATAAGGTTTATCCAGGATATATGTTAAAATTAAGCATTTTATTTTTTCATATATTATTAATAACCAAGCCAATCATCAATTCTATTAAATAAACATTACATGTTTATAGGGATTATTTGTTAACATATCTTAAGGATGAATTGAGGATGCAAACCTAGTCAATTAATTGGAGGCTTTACCTCTAGCAGTGTCGTTGGTGTACTGTCAGCCCTAGATGTTGCTCACTCTGACGAACTACCGCGGTGATGAGCAGTAGTAGGAGACCACGAGCAGCAGTAAGCGACGACAGTGGTGACGACAATGGCAAGCTCTTGTTCCGGCTGTTGCAGCTGGCGCTAACTACTGGCGTTGGCTTTGGCTCCGGCAGTAGGACTGCTAGCACTGGATTCTGGTGGCTGGAGGAGAGGATCGATGAGAGGAGGACCAGCTAGAGGAGAGGACCAACGACGGCGGTGGCTCCACGAACGGCGGTGAGCTCCACGAACAGTGGCAAGCTCCACGGCGGCGGTGAGTACATGACAGTCACACGGCAGGCGAGCAGACGGCCAGAGCAGTAGGCGACGATGAGCATCGGCGGCAGAACACTAGGTGAGCAAGGGAATCGCCAGACCTAAACTTAATCGGGAATGAAATAGATAAAGGGAAAGAGTCTAGTTCGCGCGAGTGCTATTAAATTAACAATAGACGTCGGTTATTAAAAATAAACGACACTTAAAATAAAAGGCGTCGGTCACCACAAAAAAATCGACACCTATGTTCAATGATATTCGTCGGTTTCAACTAAAAAACTGACGTATGTCTACATATGCCGACAAAAAAAATTTTTGAATGCCAAAGGTGGGTAAAAATATTTCGCAGGACAGCGCGGGAAAACACATTGGCATCGATTGTTACAAGAAAATCGACGACAAAAATGGGCTCAATTTCTATCTCACGAAAAACCTTTAGTCATCGGTTGTTTGGTAAAAAAACCGACGTCGTATGTAAAATTTTGGAGGTAATTTTTTTACACTAAAAAAATTAGATTTGGCAGACGATTTGAAGCATCGGTTTTTTTACTGAGCAACCGACTAAATAAAAAACGATACCCGCGTCTTTCTGGTCTTCACATATAGATGTCGGTTTGTGCTTTAAGCCGACGTTGTAGTGTTTAGGCGTCGATTTTTGGGATACAACCGACGCCTCTAAATGTCATTTCTGTAGTAGTGGTGACCTGGTTTCTCTTTGATACAAAATTCTTCAAGATATATTGCGACGTCAGCTTCCCGATTCCATTTATAGTATGTAATAGTTTAACGTTGATTAAAAGACGGCTTAATCTCACCAAATTACTGAAATTTGACGGTATCAAGGTTTTTAACTTAATACAACTCCCCAATTTTTGCAATGATGTCCCCTGAGATACACGTAAGTGTAAATGCCTTAGACATTTTTCTTTAATTTGATTCTCAAAGTCTCCATCATCCGAAATCCATAAGGCCCTATTTGGCAAACGGACTGGGATTATAAAATCCGGACTAGAATAGAATGGATTAGTCCAATCATCCGGATCATTCGGATTGAGGTTTCCTGTTTGGCCCTGTTTGACAAACCAATCCGACTGGCCTCGTATCTTGTGTTTTTCAATCTACTATATAAAACAAAATAAACAAAAGACAGAGCGAAATCCAAACTGGGATTCCTAATCCTGCTGCTAGCAGGACTGAGATAATTCAGCTTTTGGGATTACAGGATCCCGAAACGGGGGTTTCCATCCTAACACACATATGGAAATGCTACAGAATCGCGACTGGATCTGCTGATATGGTGCAAACGTGGCATAATAAGACAAGCCGAAATCCGATCGTGATCTGTTGCCAAATAGGGGCTAAAAGATCATGCGTTCGTGAAGCCTGTCGTGAATCAAATCATGCATATGTGCACATGTACCTTCATACCCTAAACCAACTGTGGTAAGTAGAGACATGCTTTCCAGGCAGTATATAATTTTTTGACAAAAAAACTAAAATGGCACATTTGCCAATTTTAATGCTCATAGTTGCACGTTCTTGAACATAATTCTCAAAATGGCATATTTTGGAGGCAATGCATCCCCTGTGGAGACACATTTCTCTCTCAGGGAGCAATGCATCCCGCTTCTGGACGCATTGGCCCCACATAGGGCAATGCGTCTTGGAGGGGAATGCATTGCATGCGACAGAGCAATGTGTCTCGAAGTGGGACATATTGGTCCCACCGTAGAACAATGTGTCCCGATCCGGGACATATTGGCCATGTGTGGGGCAAATGCATCCTGAAGCGGGATGCATTGTCCTTCGATGAGACCAATGTGTCCCGTCCTGAGACATCCCAACACCTAGTTGGGGCAACATGTCCCAGCTGGGGACGCATTGCTCCACCGACTGTTACAACATAGCCGTTGTGGGTCGCGACCGTTGCCATGTGGGGGCAACGCGTCCCTGGACGCATTGTTCTCCTATATAAAGGAGACGAGATCACCCCCCTAAACCACACCATTCATCAACTTCTCCACATTATTCTCTAATTTCATTACTCTGGAGTTTCCTGCTCGAATTTCTATTGCTTGGAGCTAATTTCGGACAATCTTGGAGCTGATTCCGGGCGATCTTGGAGCTATAATCTTCTTCTTTCGCTGTCTGGCTGGAATTCTACTTTTCTTCTTTCTCTTCATTCTGTTCTTGGGTATTGAGATCTCATCATTTGAGGTAATTTTTCTACTATATTTTTAGATTAAAAAATTTGTACCTAAAATTACTATGCAATATTAAAATAAAATAATTATATTTCTTCTATTTAATTCCACATTACTAAAATAATGTTATAGAAAATTACACTTGAAGGTTAATTACTGTTCAAAAAATCATTGTTCCAAATTCCAAAATTATTGTTCCAAATTACAAAATTATTGTTCTAGAATGTTAATGTTATAGAAAAAATATTGTTCCTAATTTATTTCCAAATTCAAAATTATTGTTCTAAAATCTTAACTACTCTTCTAAAAATGATGTCAATGTTCGAAAATATTAATTCATGCTATAAAGTATTAATTCATGTTAATTATTGTTCCATAGTTGAACTCTTGTTATAAAATCTGAATTACTATTTTATAATGATAGGAACATGTCATCTAGTTCCCATTCACGAATTGTCAAGATTCGATATGATGGTCAATTTCTCTCAGATGGATCTTATTCTAGTCGATCTGTTAGACCCATAAATATTTTACTTATCAATACCCTATCCGAACTAAAATCATATATCCATACAATACTTGACATCAATCCCAACCACTTCTCTATCAATATCCTATCATTTCCCTGGAAAAGATCATATGCACATACAAGTTGATGATGATGATGCATATAGAACCCTATTCTCACTTTCATATGATTCCTATATTGATGTGTTTCTTGAAAAAACATCTTTCCACCAACAATCTAGTTTTATTAGTTTGTTGAATCAATTTGAATCCCAACCATGTAGCAATAATGTAATTGCTTAATGGAATCAACCACCTAAATTCTCATAAAATCCTATTATTGAGAGTATTGGTGTTGAGGTTGAGGAGGGTGAACAAAATATTGAACAAGAAGGTGATAATAATAGTGATCATGAAGGTGATAATGATAGTGATCAGGAAGGTGATAATAATAGTGATCATAAAACTAATGAGTCATTGACTGAAACTGATGATGATCATCGACATCCATTCTCTGACTCTATTACATCATTGAGTTCCGTTCCATCTATATTTGATAAAGAATGGCCCCGACATGAACTCATTGATACCAACTATGAAGCTTTTCAAGATGAACAATGGGTGGAAGATTTTCATCAGGAATTCTGTTTCAATTACAACCCTTCCAACACTGAAATATATGAGGATGCTTTATTAGCATCCAGTGGTTGATATGATCCAAAATTTGTCGGTACAAAAGAATGTCCAATATCGTACACAACACTCAAATAATCGTCATCTTAAATTTGTTTGTATCCATGACCAACGATGTCCTTGGAGTTTGACCACTTGCCAGTCTAAAAGAGCAGGTGGCATGTGGAAGGTAAAATGTTATAGTACAAGCCACAATTATCAACTAACTATTATGAATCAGGATCATCGCCAAGTCACATCATCTTATATTTCTCATTTGATAATGCCAATCCTAGTATCAAGATTGGATATATCCACATGAGAAATTTATGACAAGATGAATGTTGAACTAAGGCTCCATATATCTTACAAGAAGGCATTTCTAGTGAGGAGGAAGGTTGTCTGTAAAATATTTGGAGACTGGGAATCGTCATATCATACTTTGTTGTCATTCTTGATTTCTCAGTCACTATTTATTCCAAGAACTATATATTCCCACCTTGTGGATGATTATACCCTTCAAAATGAAAGTACTCGTAGATTCAAGCGGGTGTTTTGGGCATTTAGTCCATCTGTGAGGGGTTGGGCCTATTGCAGGCCTATTATTACTACTGATGGCACATTTCTAAAAGGAAAATATTTTGGCACACTTCTCATTGCATGTGGCATAGATGCTG
Source organism: Alisma plantago-aquatica (assembly GCA_963693085.1). NCBI lineage: Eukaryota > Viridiplantae > Streptophyta > Magnoliopsida > Alismatales > Alismataceae > Alisma > Alisma plantago-aquatica. The sequence goes on along the minus strand of OY856411.1, from coordinate 132,863,737 downwards.
ATAATGGTCTACTTCCAATTACTTTTGTTGTTGTCGAGGTAGAAAATAAGGACTCGTGGGAGTGGTTTTTTGGTTCTATACAAACTTATATTCCAATCATTCCACGTCGTACAGATCTGTGTATTATTTCTGATCGAATGAGTAGAATGTTTCCAGTATTTAGTTTACAATTTAACTGGGCTCAACATCATTATTGTCTTTGACATCTTCTTGAGAACTTCCATCAAAAGTTCAAGTCACAGGAATTGAAGGAACTTTTGTGGAAGGTGGGATCCACAACTGATACACATGAATTTGATCGTCTAATGTCTGTTATAGAAACCATAGAACTAGCGGCAAAGGAGTATTTGATAGCCCAAAATCCAGTATAATGGTCTCTCACATATGACAGAGGCTACATGTATGGGTCATTGACTAGCAATCATGTTGAAGGGTTAAATGGAGTCTTAAAAGGTGTTAGAGGTTTACCAATACATGCACTAATTATTTCCACACACTATCACTCTGTTACAATGTGGTTGGAGAGGCGTAATCAAGCATATGGTCGTGCACAAAAGGGTTTTAAATGGCCCTTTAGGTTTCATGATAAGTATTTTAATGTATCACAGGATGCAGAAAAACTATCAGCAAACATCCGCGTGAACAATTATGAATGGCTTGTTGATGACGTGGATGGATATCAATTTCAAGTCATGGTGCGTCCAAATGGTGCAAGTGAATGCAATTGTGGTTATCCACAGTAACGGCATTTTTCATGTGCTCATGTTTGGGTAGCTGCAAGATCTATCAATTATGATATTGATGCACTTGTGAGCCCATATTACACAACTGAAGCTTATTTAAATGCATACAGAACTGAATTTTGTGGTATTCCCCACAAGAGGTATTGGCCTCATTTTGATGAAAGCAGAGGTAATTTATCCCTTATTACCCCTAAGGAAACGAAGGCACGCTGGAAGACCAAAGAAAAAAGAAGGCCTTCAACTATGGATGTTGATCCAAATTAATATACATATAATTGTCATAAGTGTGGCAGAAGGGGTCATAATAGACGCACTTGTCCTAATGTAATATGATGTCTGGTCATGTAATGTTTGCTATTTCAATTTACTCAAGGCATGTAATGTTTGCAATTTCAATTTGTTCAAGTCATGTAATGTTTGCAATTTCAATTTAATCAAGTAATGTAATGTTTGCAATTTCAATTTACTCAAGTCATGTAATGCTTACAATTTCAATTTACTCAAGTCATGTAATATTTGCAATTTTAATTTACTCAAGTCAGGTAATGTTTGCAATTTCACTAAAAGAATGAATTTATAATGGGTTAAATTTAACTAATTTAGGACTCTTATTTGTAAATTATTATTTGTTATTTTTTATAGATGGTTCATCGAAGGACACGGAAATTTCACACATCTGTAGAATTAATCCAAATAATAGCTACAAAGTGTCGATAGGGAAAAATGGCTCATCAAACTCTATTGGATGATGACTGGAATGACATACCAGATTTGTTGCACATAAGTTAGGATTTATAGTGACAAAAGAATAAACAAAATTTCATTGGCAATTTTTAGAGAAAATATTTCACATGTATGAAGAACTTCTTGAGTTACCTGGTTGGTATTGGGATCACATGATAGAAAACAATGTCAATCAATGAATAAGTTAAAAACCAGTTAGCTATTTCACATCCAGAGATACATCAAGTTGTACATCAAATGTGTCCATTTTATGAACCTCTAGAAGAGAGATGGAATCAAATGCATCAACTAATTATTGTAATATTTCTCTTTTAGTAGTTCATGTTGTATTTTAATATTGTTTTGTAGTTCATATATTTGAATTAATTTCATCTTATCTAATGAAGAATCTTAACAAACTTATATGTTGTACAATATTTGCACTTTTCATTTAATGTAATATTTGCACTTTTTATTTAATGTAATATTTTCACTTTCATAGATATGGCTCCAAGACAAGCATCCTTCTGACTCTCCCAGCACCACTTTATGTTGTCCCAGTGGACTATTACTGACCTAGGTGTTTTGGAAAATATTTCTTTGGTTGGTTTTGGGGGTTTTCATAGGGACCTATCCACCTTGATCCCAATTTAATCACTGCCTTAGTTAACCGGTGGGACAACTCTACCAATACTTTTAGATTTCCCCCTTTTGAGATGAGTGTAACCCTTCAGGATGTTGTAGTTCTTTTAGGCCTTAGGATTGATGGGCCATATGTTATAGCTTCATATCCTTTAGGCGTAGATGAGGGGTAATTTTCTTCATGGTCTCACCTTTGTGAGAGTTTCTTAGGAGATGCACCAGATGGGATGTCTGAGGGGCATATCTCCTTGATATGGTTATGTGAGACCTTTAGGAATATAGATTTTACGTTGGGAGATGAAGAACAACAAATACAAAATAGGATAAGGTATACTAGAGAATATCTCCTATACTTTTTAGGTAGTTACCTTATTCCTGATAGTACCGGGGACATGATTCATGTACAGTACCCCCTGCTTCTGTCTGACTTTGCTAGTTGTAGCACTCTATCTTGGGGTGCTACCACCCATTCTAAGAAAACCACCCACCTATCTGGTTGTGTATGTCTACTGCAGATTTGGTGTTGAGAGAGGTTAGGAATTGGACGCTCAGGTTCACTAGTTATGAACTGGGGGGATTGGCCAGAAGATGTTCCCTTGGGTTACAGGTAAAGATTTACACAATTTATTTATACGTTTGTCCAAACATTTTGTAATGTTTATCTAAATTTATTTTGTCAATTTAATAGGTGGCCTACATTTCTTGAAAGGATTGATACTATGAGAGGATCGGTCCAATTATATGATTCAACATTTAACCAGATTTTACCCTCTCAGGTATAACTTACTTCTACTAACATGTTGTATGAAATATGTTGTATTCTTTATGCAATTTACTCTATTTTATATGATACATGTTCTATCTATTTGAATAACATATACAGTTAACTCCTTACACTGCTGATATTCGGGAGAGACTTCTAGCCTGATGCCGAGAGGGTCGGGATATTTGGTTGGCATGAATGTCATTACTGTGCTACACAGTAGTAGAGTGGCACTTCCCAGACATAGTACTTGGACAATTCAGATTTGTTCAAGTACAACCTACTCTGGAGTTTCCACACGTTAGTAGGATAGATGGGAGGGGTCATGCGGTTGAGGATTGATTGCATCATTATAGGTGGGAGGTACAACTGTGGAACAACATACGTGAGAACTTAGTCCCCCCCTTCACCAGCGGAGACAATCTTCAGTCCACTAGCACACTACGCATGGTATCATCCGCAGTACGTATTGTCCCCTCCAGCTCAGCCTCTGACCACATACTACCCACAAAGTTACCGTCAACAACAATTTGTGAGTATCATTTATATTTCTTTTACAAATTATTATTATTTATCTTTATTATTTGTAATATATGTAATTGATCTTTATTATTTGTACATACTTTATTTGAACATGTGGAATCACATGTGCGGATCCGAGCGGCTTTATAGAATGCCCATGCACAGATCAGAGATGACATCTATGGCATCCAGGGGGACTTACTTTGATCTTCCTGACTATGCTCGCCTATATGATCCCATACCCACTCATACCATAGCTCTGGAGCCCACTCCTACTCCTACTCATACTACTACTCCTCCTGTGCTTACAGCTGTTGAGCCCACTCCCACTCCCACTTCTCAATTCATGGCATGGGGACCGACATGGCCATACTTTTCAGGAGCTGGTTCATTTTCTTCATACATCACCCCACCTCCACCAGCATCCTACTATGGAGCAGATCCTTCTTCTATTCCATACACTCCACTCCCACCACCAATTATTCGTGATAGTCGAACACCATCCTATGTCACATACCCGCCGACTCCATTTGATTTATCATGATGCACCCCACCTGATGCCCCACATCCTAGTATTTAGAGACCCCTCACCCCACCTTCAGCTTTTCATTACTTTCCTGGTCCTCATCAGCCTACTGCTACGCAGTTGTCCCTTATTGAGGCATCTCCAGATGACTTCGGTGCTGAGGAGCCAGATGTACAAGGAGGTGGGCGAGGACGTCATGGACGTGGAGGACGTGCTTCGATTTTCGCAGTTTTGTACATGTTGTGCAGTGTTGTATATATGCCTTTGTTCAGACATTTATTTGACTTGTATGTGGATCTATCATATTATGATATCATATTGGTTCATTTTAGATCTATCAAATTGTTCTGTTGTGTATTATTTTCTCGTCAAGTTGGTTCATATTTTAACATTGTTTTTAATGATATCTCATTTTTTTAAATTAATCTCTTCTTATATAATCAATTAGGAAGCAACTAGTGTTGGTTGCAATACCACTTCTATAATCCATATACATGTTCTGAGCTATTGAAATTAATAAATATATAATAATTAACTATATTAGAGGCATTCAAATACAAGTAGAAGAATAGTAAACGTGCAAATATAACCAATGTTGTTAATATACAAACAATATGCATTAAAAATAATAATGAATGAAAAAAAAATTGTAAAACCGCAATACGTCTGTGACTCATTGGTCCTACTGCAGGGCAATGCGTCCCGCTTCAGGACGCATTGGCCCACCGAAGGACAATGCCTCCAGGAGCGGGACACATTGTTCTGCGGTGGGACCAATACATCTCACTCGGAGACGCATTGCTCTGTCACAGAGCAATGCGTCCTAATCTTGGACGCATTGGGGCCAATGCGTCCTGAACCAGGACAGATTGCTTCGCGAGAAAGTAATGTGTCTCCACATGGGACACATTGCTCCAAAATGTGTTATTTTGGGAATTAAGTTCAAGAACGTACTATTCTGGGAATTAAAATGGCCAAACGTGCCATTTTGATTTTTTTGCCTAATTTTTTCCCAGCTTCCTCCATACTTTCTTTATCTTGCATTTGCAGATAGTCATGAGCCAATCACTGATAAATTAGATTGCGCTGTAATTAATGTTTTCTCTCCGTCCATGTCAAGCAACGAACAATACTTGAAGCATGACTTTATGTGGTGTGGCAAATTCAGGTAACTAAGGATCAAAGCTGGGACAAGATTAACCTGATCTTATGATTTCAACGTATTCCATAAATCACTTTCCAATACCTTTTCCCATTATGCTACCAACTGATTAGGTCCCAAAAGTCTACCGACTGCTTTAGCAGCTAAAGGCAAGCCTTTTAACTTTTCCACTATCTCTTTGCCGATCAATTCTAACGCTGGAGACACACACGTCTCTTTAACACCGAAAGCATTATTTTTCAAGATTTTCCACATATCATCTTTACCCAGACCATGCAGCTTAACAATTGGAGGTATCTCTCCATTACGAGACTTAAGACAATTTTTAATATTAGTGACAGCCTGCATATCTCTTGTAGTGACTATCATCCTGCTCCCCTTTTCCCCCTCCATCAATGGTTTGAACAACTCCTCCCACTTGAGTTCCGTCTTGTCCCACACATCATCTATGATCAACAGAAAGTTTTGTTATATATTCTTTCCTCCAGTAATTCAGTGAGTGTATTAAGGTTAGCGGTGTCACTGGAAATGTCCTTCCTTAATTCTGATAGAATTGTTTTGAGAAGGGATGTTGCATTATTTGTTTCAGAGCAGTGGACCCAACCATGTAAATCAAAGTCGTGCTTCTCACTGGCATAGACAGATTGGGCGAGTGTGGTTTTTCCTATCCCCCCATGCCTACTATGGCAAGTACTTCAAGACTTTTTGGTAATCCTGTTGTGTGACCGGATTTTATCCAATTTAATATGCCAACCTTATCGTCAACCCTACCGATAATGGGTTGGCCGTTAGGTATAGGTTTTGGCGTAAGCTGGAGATACTTTTCTAGTTTACTCTTGATTCGATCCTGATATTCATGACTCTTTCCCTCTTCAAGCAATTTCTTTATCTTCTCATTTATAAGTTGTATAATACGTGCAAAAGAAAGTGGACAATCGACCGGAAGCTGATGTAGGAAATGGTGTATAGAATATTCATTATCCTCTCTTTTAAGTTGTTCATAATACTTTCCTTTGCGGCCATATTACTTCTCTTCTCAACAACCGTGGCATAGACATCGAGAATGTCAAGAGCGGCATACATGGCGTCCTGTAGCTGCATGTACCAACTGCAAATATTTTTATCCTCTAAAATAAATGCATCTCCATATCTCTCGATGAGACTGATGTTACGTTCTAAAGCCCCTTCGGTCTAGTTCATGCTCTCTCCATAGGATTGTGTAGCTCTTTACGCAGTCCAATAACCTGGACAAAATTTGGCCAAAAAGCCCCGAAAATACTGCTTTACCAATAGTTGCTGCCATTCTAGCTCCAAGCACCGGTTCACTCTGAATTTTGAACAATATTTGAATTAATAGACTTGTATAGATCATTTTGTATCTAATTCTGCTACTTTGGGGGGTGGGGGTGGGGGACGCTTCCTTTTTAATCTGTTTTAATTGTTATGAAACTTCAATCTAATTTTTATGTAGCAGTGGACAAGGTCTACTTTTATACAGTTTTGCATGGATATAAAATAAATATTATTTCTATTAGAATAAAAGTCTAATGACTATTCAAGAAATGTTTTACCAAACGCAAACTTTAATATTAATGCAAATTTAGATAATGTGATAGTTTTAAGGTTTTCTTAGTTTGTGATCATCGAAGAAAATATTATTTAATTTATATGCTTACAGTGCATGGATTAATTAAACGAAAAACACACATATATTAAACTAAAGTCAAGAGTTAAACATGACAAAAAATGTGTCTCACACCTAACAGTTGACAAATACATAAATATACAAATGACATTATTAGATAAAATGCGTAAAGCACTAAGAATTAAGAATGTTACACTCCATATTATGTATTCTACGTCATATATACCTAGCATCAATATTTTCTCTTTCATAATAAGCGGAAAAAAAATTTTGAACACCAACTTGAAGGTAATGTAAATTGGTCATTGTGAGCTTGTCAATAAGCAAATGACAAATTACCTAGGTATTCATGACATTCTACATCATGTATGATGTTTTCATTCTCAAAATTAAAGTAGAAATAAGAAAATATTTTTGACATTTGTGTATCTAACTAATATTCAGACAAGAAATTATTTTTGTTGTATCATAACTAATTCATCTCCTGATGAGATTTAGTATGGGAATCCTCCTTAACTATGAACCTTTTAAAGTATTATCATGTTTGTACTACTCTTGTATGCCAATTTTTATAAATGAGAATAACATCCAAGATCGTTTCAATGAATAAAAAAGTAATTAAGCACCTACATACATATTAGTTGCCTTATTAACACAATGCATTTAATATCATATGAGGTGGTATTCCCATTTAAAGAATAAGTTCACATGCATATAATTATGAAATATTTATTTGATTTTTTATGAATTTCTAGCACTACCCTATAAAACACAATCATTTTCATTTAATATAAGATGTGCTCATAGTTACAAATCCTAGAGGTTGACCTCTCTAGATAGTTGAGTAAATCTCTAAGTTTAAAGACTGGAACCACTATAATTAATGATGTTCCTTGTTCTTGCTCAATCTCTCTCATTCACCCCCTCTAGAACATGTTTCTGAAAATGATCTTGTTAGTCTTTCTTATGTCATAATTACTCTTACTGATGACAATCACATGATTAGACCTTCCTTTCAAAGACACCTCAAAGGGAAGAATCCCCACAGTGAAGTCCTAGACCACTTTACTCAACAAGTGAGTAGAAATGTCTTGGGATTTGATGATGGTCAAAATAGGAAGAGCAACAAAAAAAGTAAGGGGCCTTCAATATACTATATAGAGTCTTCTGATTCAAAGGACAAAATGGTTTTTGTTCAATGTGAGAGTGATTATCGTTATTCTACTATTTGTCTTCAGGAGAAGGAGAGAAACCCAAAAATGAAATGTCACTGAGCTAACCCCATATCCCAAAGTTTGAATTGGGAACCATCCTTTCCTTTCCTTATAAACTAATGAAAAGTGAATTATTGATAGCGGATGCTCGAAGCACATGACTGAAGAAAAGAACCACTTCAACACTTATACAAGGAGGAAAGAAGGATTGGTTACATTTGGTCCCAACAAAAAGGGCAAGGTGGTAGATGAGGGTGATATAGGTGATTAAGTAAGCATAATGAATGTACTTTTTCTGGATGTCCTACATCATAACTTAATTAGTGATATCCAATTATGTGATTTATCATGTTCGTTCACCTCACTAGAATGTTATCTTCAAGATTTCCACACTTACTATGTCATATGTAAAGGAACTAAAATGGGTGATCTTTAATTGATTGTTCTTAGCTCTCTTAAGCCTATTATTGGTAGCCTTGTAGTTGATAGAATAATATATCTTTATGGCACCATAGGATAGGTCATGTAAATATGCACCAATTCAAAAGGTTGAGCAAAATAGAATTCATCAAAGGACTTCCTTTTTTGGATTTTTAGAGGGGTGAGGAATGGAAAACTTGTATAGAAGGGAAGAAAACCAAGTCTTCCTTAAAGTACAAAGTAGTCCTTAGATCCTAAAATAACTCTTGAACTTCTTAACATTGATCTAATTGGACTTATGATGATTAAACGCGTTATGGTAAGAAGTATTATTTGTTGATTATAGATGATTTTTCTTGTTTTATTTGGACTTTATTTTTAGTTGAAAAGAGTGATACTCTTGATGTTTACTCAATTTTTTTGCAAACAGGTTGGAAAGGAAACATCTTGTTGTATGGTCTCTATCCATAGTGGTAATGGGGAAGAACCTGCAAATGATTTGTTTGAAAATATTTGTGAGAAATTTGGCTACATGCTTCCACTCATACAGACTAATAAAATTGTACTATACAAAGGAAAAATAGGTCCTTGCAAGATATGGCTATGATAATGCTCTCAAACTAAGTCAATGTTAAGATGTTTTGGGCTGAAGATGTTAGCATTGTTTATTTTGTGCAAATCTAGTTTTTTACACACCCTTTGTTTACGAAAGCCCTCTATGAATTATGGTGCGGTAGAAAGCCTTATGTATACTTATTTCATGTTTTTGGCTATCGCTTTGTTTGAACATCAAAGATTCTCTCGCCAAGTTTCATGTGAAATCTTACAAGTATTTCTATCTTATCTATAACACTACTCATAGAGGTTATAGAATGTTTAACAGTGATAAAATTAATGTAGAAGAATCTATCAGTGTTAAATTTGTTGAGAATAACATCTCTATTTCAACAAATGTTTTTATGGTGAAGTTCTAGATGAAGTGATTCCCAGATTGAAAGATCTAGACATCAATAACAGAGGTAAAGATGTGTTTGAGGAAGAATGCTCACAAGAATATGAAAAGAAGGATCCCACTACTAGCTTTGAAAAAGATCATCCAAAGGAGCTCATTATAGGTAATCCTTTTGAAAGGGTGATTACATAGGCTGCTTATAACAAAAAACAAGAAAATAGTACATGCATCTCATAACTTGAGCCAAAGAATGTCAAAGAAACTCTTGAGGATGAGGAGTGGATCCTAGTCATGCGAGAAGAGCTTGAGCAGTTTATAAAAGAACATGGTGTGGACTCTAGTGCCAAGATCAAAGGATAGAAAGATTATCAACGTCAAGTGGGTCTACCAGAACAAGCTAGATGAAAATGGCAAAGTGGTAAGAAACAAGGCAAGGTTAGTAGCACAATATTATAATCAACAGGAAGGTATTGACTTTTCTAAAATGTGTGCTTTTGTTAGTATATTAGAATATATTAGAATTCTACTTTCCTTTTGAAGTTATAAGAATTTAATGCTTTATCAAATGTATGTTAAAAGTGATTTAATAAATGGATTAGAGGAGGAAGTATTTATGGATAAACCTCTTGAATTTGAATATGACAACCATGTTAATCATGTCTATCTTTTACACAAGGCTCTTTATGGACTCAAACAAGCCCCTAGATATTGGTATGAGAAGCTAAAGAACTTTCTAACTGATAATGGATCTGATTCGAAAACATAACGCTACATCTCTTCTTGAAACACATTTCTAAGAATTTCTTGATTTATTCAAATTTTATGTTGATGATATCCTATTTGGTGGTAGCAATTGTGATCTTTATAAGGATTTTATTTCTCTCATGAAAATTGTGTTTGAGATGAGATTAGTGGGTGCAAAATTCTCAAATTTTACAAATTCAAATCATATATGTATGATTCAAGGACATTGGGTTGAATTTCATATTAAGTCAATCAATGAATAATGAGCTCAAAGTCTGACACTGGATGATGAAATATTTATTATAACCTAATATGACTTTATTAGGGTTAGTATGACATTACTTTGGAAACAACCTACTATTGAAGTAGGTATAATGTCTAAGCCCTAATTATGACTTTAGAGGTTGAATGTATCATTTGAATCCATCATATGGAATGGGTTCAACTCATGTCCAAAGTAAAGTTGAGTTGGACTAATTAAAATTTACATATAGGTTATGACAGAATAATGGATATTTTAGCATTTCATGCTCCTATTTAGTAATAATGAATATTATATTGATAATAATAAAATATTTGATAATGGGAGAAATTTTGATCAATTCCAAGATAATAGGTGGACTAGGTAACTAATTAAATTAATATTTATATAAATACTTGAAGGTCAATATTTAGGGTTCAAACATATTTCCATTGACCTAATATTTTGGTTGAGTTTGTATAATAACTAATTGGAATATATCCTAAAGATTGGGATAAACCAGAGCTTCAACATGTTCTAAAAAATCAAAAAAAATATTGTGGAGTTCTATTCAAAATGAAAAGAAAAAAATGTGGTGGAGTCCTTCTAGACTTGTGACATAGATTTGGATAAGGATCAGGAGGGGGGTTTGTCTCCTTCACCAAGACATTTTTTAGTCCCACAACAATAGAGATGCCGACATTTCTTGGTCCCCCTCTCACTCTCTAGACTCCATCTCTTCCATCTAACTATCATGTTATCATCCAGAGATCCTAACAAACCCAACTTCATTGATTTTTTCCATTACCGACAAGAAGGGTGATAATGCCCAATTTCATGGAAATACTAGAAATCTAGGGAAATCAACAAAGTGTATCTAACCCAATCCCATGCTTGTATAAGATAGCATAAAGGATCATAGGGATGAACAAAACATAGGGTGACCATCAATTGCCTTTGAAATGCTCTAAACCAAGTCAATGAGCTTCTTCCTTCAACTTCAAAATCCTAGCCTCACCTCCTTACCCCTGAGCATTTCAGACCAATCCCCTTGACCAAGAGCTCCACTGGAAGACCAAAAAGATTCTACCTTTGTAGGATCATGAGGAAGCCTTAGATCTCATATCACATCTCTGACCATGTCTTCTTGGAGTTAAAGATCAAAGGATCTGCTCCAGTCACCTAGGAATAATGCTGAGTGGTGGATATTCATCGATACACTCCCAAGAATCTTCCCTGACTCCCAAAGTACATCCAATACTGGTAAGTCTTTCTCTATGAATCCCTATTTCTCTAGTTCAACTCAACCACATTGCTTCCCCTTCCGGCCACTTCATGTTGTGCCACTGGATTGAGAAGCTATGCCAGATACTACTAAGGGTAGCTTGCCCCTTGTTCGAAGCTCTCAACACCCAAAGGTTGGAATCGACCATCGAGTTGACTCCATGGCATGTTGGTTGAGCACACAAGCATGGTTTGAAGGAGGAAGAAAGTTGGTATGGAAAATACCTCCCTATTGTGGGATTTGTGTGATCTCTCTAATCACTACAGGGGTATCGTTGTCTTTCTTCTTATTCAAGAACCAACCTATATGGATGTCTTGAGTTGAGATGGAGCTGACTCATTCTTTGACCAATCTTGCATTGCTATTTTGGATAAATATTTTAAAATGTTGATGTGTCAACATTCATTTGTCCAAATACTTTTATCTTACAAATATTATAAAAATTTATTAGTAGGTCCTAATATATCAAAACTATATATGGAATAGATCAAGAAAATGACTAGAATTAGAATAAAATATGTTTGAGACCTAGTTTGATCAGAGTGCAAATGGTATATTTGAATCTAAGTTTGAGTAGTTGAAAAATATGAAAACCTTAGTTTGATTAATTGGGCATTATACATGATAGAGATACTTAATTTGAGATGTAATATGAATATGTTGAGTAAATATGATGATCTAGGTGCTTAATTAATAATGATGATATTTTAGCCTTTCTAAATCATTAATGAGATAATAGGGTTTAATGATGATACATCTTGATGTTTAGATCTTGAACCTTATGACTCAATTTAATGTAGCCATAATGTGATAATCAACCTATAGTGATGATTACAGTTCATCTAATGCTCAGTTAGGGTTTGTAACACTTAAGGGACCTCATTATGGTGGAATTAGGGTTGGATACCCTTATTCCTATTCCAATGCAAGATAATCCTAAATCCTAATTAGGATCTAATGCATATCTAAAGTATGTTATGAATGTACAATGACATTTTAGGATTATACACATGTGTAGATTGAATGTTGATTTCTTGCATCAACCTTTGCTTGTTTGTTTGGACCTACATATGGTTAAAATACACTTAAGGTATAATTGTATAACTCATACATTGAGGCATGTGGCTATTTATGAATAATAATGTAACATCCCTGACCTGGTTTTATGGATAACCCTATTTGTTTAAGCCTAAATAAGTTTCTTAGAACTTTAATATAATCCTCTAAAGTGTTTTTATATCGGGTGACAAACTTATGTTTCAAGTTTGGTCCTATTTGAATAATGTTTGAGCAATGTTCTTTTGTTTTGGTTAAAATGAAATTTACCCAAGAAGAGGGGTTATATTGCAATATGTCACATGTTGAATATACCTCATGTGTTTTAGCATCATAAGAGATATAATTATGCAAGCTAGTGGCTTGTGGAAAACCTGAATTCCAAGTTTGAACTTGTTTGAATAATGCTAGTGCCTTGTCTATCAATTTTGGTACAAATTGTAAATTACTCAAAATGTAGGGTTGGTATGAAAATTACCACCTCTATAGTGTCTCTTATACCTCCTGGTATCATCTAGTGGAGATAGGAAGAAGGACGCATCATGTTTGAATCATATTTGAATGATGGTATTCTTGGTGATGAAAAGACCAAGAAAGGGTTGAATGTGAAACCCTAATTTGAGCTTGTATCGGGTTGTAGAGTTCATATGAGAGTGTGTATTAGCCAAGGACCATAGGGGGAGTCTCATATCAGTTTGTGAGCTCTAGGTGTTGTCCATGATGAGAAAAGCACCTCAAAGAGGTGAAGTCTATCAGATTACAACTTCCTTGGAAAAGTTGTATCGGGTTGTGAATAAGGTGGTGATTGAGTTGAGATATCTTATCCAAAGAGATAAGTGATGGCCGAAATATCATCTCTAATATCCTCTAGTGTTTTGCATGTTAAGATAAATATGAATGCATGCATGTACAAGTGTCAACCATGCATGGACACGTGGTACCTAGTAGCTTAAAATGATGACACCTCATGTATACACTTTTTCATGAACCTCAAGTATATATACCCCTCCTTTCACCTATTAGTGAAATTTTTATAATCTTACCACCCCCTTGGTCTTAGATATTGTACATAGAGTCTTGGTATCATGCATAGGTGAAGGTGTATCATGCATAGGGCCTTGGCATCAGCCTATCGCCCATAGCAAACACTAGTACATAACCGGCCTTTAGTGTCAGTTTTAATGTGACACCTATGTGGGAGCCGCTAAAAGGCCAACCGTTAGGCGTCGGTTCGAAAACTGACGCCACAACCCTTTGCGCGCCACCAAAAACGTGCCAGCAGGGGGTATAGACGTCGGTTATTAGCTTTAAAACTGACGCCATAAACCTTCGCGCCACAGAAAGGGCGCCATCTGGGGCATTATCAGCGTCGGTTAATTTGTCATAACCGACGCCATATGACTCGCTACCACGGTCGTGATGGCCAGTACGACTGTGTTGTCTGGCCCACTGCCACAACCATGGTGTCTGGTCTGCTGCCACAGCCATGGTGTCTGGTCTGCTCCCACGACCTAGGTGGCCAGCACGGCCGTGGTGTCTAGCCTCATTAGGGAAATAGATGTCGATTACTAGTAGGGTAACTGACGCCAAAACCATCAGTGTCAGTTTATTATTGATAACCGACGCCACATAGGCATAGATCATAATTATTTATCCGATGTTGTAATCATTCTTTGTCGGTTTTAAACAAATAACCGACGCCTATTTCATGTTTTTTTTCTTATCAGTCTGCAGGCCTACTGTGGCTGGTCGCAGGATGAGAAACCTGCAGTTCAGTTATGAACTGTAGGTTTTACGACATCCATTGATATCAGCCAACAACAGGCCACAAACCTGCAAAATTAACAACATTAATTTTCACATATTTAGCAACCTACAGTTCCATTCAATTTTCATGAAACATTCATGTAACAATTTTTAGTTCCATTCATTTTCACATTCACACATGTAGAAACATTCATATAGCAGCCATCAGTTTTATTCATTTTCACATTCACACATGTATAAACATTCAGACACATGTAGAAACATTCAGACATGTAGAAACATTCACATATATTATAATTTAGAAATTCATTTATAAAATATCATTCTTTAGTCATTATTCGCTATCAACATCCCAATTATATGTTAAAACCCCCACTACTTGTATGGTTGTTTCCCATTCTTCTCTTACATCATTTAATTCTTCCGTCGTATAGGGAGCATGTACATCTGGTAAAGCCTTTCCTACAGTGTGGTCCGTTTTAAACACCTGCAAAGAGAATGATGTATATATATAATTAATAATATATAAATAAGATTGATATATTTCATATTATCTAATGAGACTATATATAATACCTCATGAATGGTATCAATGTCCACTGCGGAATATTGGATAATCATGTGCATAAATCGCATCACATAGTATGCACATGCCCATCCGTTGTCTTGTGTAGCACACTATAAATTGAAACATACAAAATATTAAAAAATACAACTACTTAAGCATTGTTCACATAAATAATATATACATTGCAGTTGGGAACTTACTTCCACGTTTTTCCAAATTATTGGCTGGTTCTTTTTCCTAGGGACCTTTCCTCTAGCCTTTTTGAACTCATCTAAACCCCTACATGTTAATGTAACACAGTACATTGCATAATTAAATAGTAATGTAATAACATATGTTAACGGATATGAAAATGAAATATTTCTCACCGGAATAATGCCATTTTCATTTTGTTTCCATATTTTGAATTCAATTTAGTCCCCTTAGGATCTAGATAATAGACAGTGAACATCTCGGGGACAATAACTAGTAACTCCCAATGCGTACCACTAGAGGTAAAAAAGTTAAATATTAATAACTCAAAATCCACAATAAAAATATAATTTTCTTAAGTCCAAATTATAAGCAAAGATTGATCACAACATTTTCTATCCATTCTATGATCAAAGAGAAAACAAGTATATATTACAACAAGATTAGGGTCTAGGGTTAACATATTAGAGTTTTTGCATGGTTAAAACTTTAGGCCAACAAATACATGTGATGTCATTCTTATATATAATAAATGTGTACCACCTATCCCATTCTTGAACACCTAATCTCACTAGTAAGTGTATAATGTGTATTTGGTTTTCAAGAAAATTTTAGCAGCATTTCCCCGTTGTTCTCCAAGTACATATGTACTTAGAGAACAAATGGGAAAATGTTGCCGAAATTTTCTTGAAAACCAAATACACATTATACACTTACATCCTAAGTGAGATTAGGTGTTCAAGAACAGTCCCAAACCGGGGACTATCCAAGATTTACTCCTAATGAGTAAATCTTAGACGGGTTTCTAGGCCAACAAATACATGTGTTGTCATTATTATATATGATAAATGTGTACCACCTATCCCATTCTTGAACACCTAATCTCACTAGTAAGTGTATAATGTGTATTGGGTTTTCAAGAAAATTTTGGAAGCATTTCCCTGCTGTTCTCCAAGTACAGATGTACTTAGAGAACAAATGGGGAAATGGGACCAGAATTTTCTTGAAAACCCAAGACACGTTATACACTTACATCCTAAGTGAGATTAGGTGTTCAAGAATAGTACCAAACCGGATACTATCCAAGATTTACACCTAATGAGTAAATCTTGGACGGGTTTCTAGGCCAACAAAAACATGTGTTGTCATTCTATAACATTGATTTCAACATTTCAAGTGTCCATGTATGTTCATCATCAAGATAAAGATTACATATAAATTAGTATGACCTAGGGATAGAGAGATTCATAATTGATTTCAAATTTCAAACTAGCTCATGCGTTAATATCAATCTACATCATACAATAGGGATTCATGTAGATGTTAGGGTGACACATCACTACAAAATTAGAGATTTAACATTAGGGTTTTAATATCTTACATAGATTGATCACAAGATTTCAACAATATAGTTAATTCAAGATTATGGTGAAATGTTTATTAGGATTTTAATATCTTAATTCAACATGTATCAAAATTTATAGAATTAGGTCAAGCATTAGCATTCAATTGCAAATGTATCATGCTCCCTCCTTACCAAATGGATAAAAGCAAGGCCACGACCGTGCGGGTTGGCCACGGCCAACACAACCATAGTCATCACCATCCCACACGGTCGTGGCCTTGTTGTAATCCATTTGGTAAGGAGAGGGATCAGGAAGAAGAAGAGGTGGAGGAAAAAGAAGGGCAGCGACCTACCTAGGTTGGAAAGCAACGACTTGGAGAGAAGGGGCAGGCGCCGGAGCAATGCGCGAACCACGACGAGCAGGAGAAGGAGCAGTTGCAGGCTCAGGCAGCCGGCGAGGAGCTCCAGAGAGCGGTAGCTCCGACCAACAGGTGCAGAGCAAGCGCGGTGAGCAGAGAGGGCGGGTGAGCAACTGATCGAGCTAGGGAGGCAGCCGGCCTGGAGCGCAGTGGACGGAGGACCAGCAAACGGCGACGGTGGAGGTGAGCGGAGGCACAAGAGAGGTGAGTATAGGAATCATCTCCGGACCTTAAACCCTCAATCGAGATGAATGAAATAGAGAAAGGGGAAAAGTCGGGCTCGCGCGGGTACTATTAAGTTAACATTATGTGTCGGTTCTTATGTAAAACTGACACATAAAACTAAAGGTGTAGGTTCTACAAACACACCAACACCTATTCTCAATGATAGTCATCTGTTTTTACTAGAAAAAAACCGACGTATATCTCCATTTGCCGATTAAAAAAAATTGTTCTTGATTAATGACCATAGTCGTCGGTTTCTTTCGAAAACCGACACTCGAAGGGTGTGAAAAATTTCCCGGGAACAACGTGGGAAAACCCATAAGCATCGGTCATTGTAGTAAAACTGACGACCAAAATGTGTCTAATTTATGTCTCACGAATAATCTTTCGCCGTCGGTTTAATAGTTAATAACTGACGCCATATGTTAAATTTTAGAGGTAATTTTTTTCACTGGAAATTTTGGATTTGGCGGTTAATTTTAAGAGTCGATTTATTATTAGGGAACCGACACTGAATAAAAGTGATACCCGTGTCTGGTCACCCTTCACAGATAGATGTCATTTTTTTTATTAAACTGACGCTTTAGGTTTTAGGTGTTAGTGTATTTATACAACCAACGCCTTTAAAAGTGACGTTATAAGCCATTTATGTAGTAGTGAAAGTGATATCGGCCAAGTGAGGGATATCAACCTCAAGTGGTGAGGTATCGTGCATAGGGCTGAGGAGCTCAAGTCTTGAACCTTAGAGAAGCTCATCTTCAACCTTGGTAACGTGAATATTTGGAGCTTGGATCTTTGAAGTTGCTCTTGAGGTGGGTTATATAACTTGAACTCAATTTTATTATTATTTACCATTAAGTTTGCCATAGTTGATGATTTACTTTTAATTCGAATTCTCTTGCATAATTGATGAATCCATCAGTTCTATTAGTGACCTAGGACTGTTTTCCATAAACTAGAATGGTAAGAACAAGAGTCTATAGGTTGATGATGATGACATCATCATAGCTCAACCCAATATTGGGTTGAAGCACGTCTAACCCGATATGGTGAAGTGAACCTATTACCATGAGGATGCATACACCCTATACATGATAAGATGATGAAGTAGACATCTTTTGCACAATATGGTGTTAAGCATACACCATGTGCATGATATGAGGTCAAGTATACACCTTATGCATGACATGGAGTCAAGAATATACTCAAACCTGATTTGACAAACCCTAGATGCAGAGTAACCCGATATGGTGATATGAATACACCACTAGAACGATATAGTGATTAGTTAATACCTCATGAATGATATGAGTGACACATACATACATCTTGTGCATGATATGGGGTTAAGCACCCACCTTATGTCTGATATGGTATCAAGAAGATACCCTAACCCGATATGGTGTTGAAACCCAACATGGGAAAGTGAAACTCGATATGCATTGTAACCCCACATCCCTATAAGTTTGTACACTTGAACTAGTTGTGACTAATCAGTTGTCTAACCTATTACTCATCACATGATGAAGGGTAGGACGATACCATGAAGATTTTAAAGGGATATGAGTATAAGGGTCAAACCCGATATGCAAACCCTAAAGGATGAGTAACCCGATATGAATGTGTCATATGGAGATAAGGAGATATCTCATGCACAATGTGGTGATGAGGTACACCTCTATACTTGATATGGAGGAAGCACCTCAATCTAATACACTTCATTGAGTGACACATGTAGTGAGTTATGTCCTAATGTATCACTAAGACATAAAGAGTTCAATGCATTTTGATAAGTATGGGCCAATGTACCTTGAGGGAAGGATTGAGCCAACCTAATGGTGTATGATGTAATCAACATCCTAGTGAGGATGAAAGAGAAACTTATACTTATATAATAATCATGTAATGAGTATACATTGATACTTCTAATATGTGTGGAGTATGAATTATGGTTTTGATTCTTGATGAATGTACTGGAAACCCTAATCGGTTAATAGAGGGAAAACCCTAACCCTAATTAAGGGTAATGATATGATTTGAAACCCTAAATAGATAATAGAGGGAAAACCAATGTTGTTATCATGAAATACTAACCATGCTGGTATCATGAGATAATGATAATAGCTAAGTGTGAGCTATGATGTTTCATATAATATGAATTAAATGTGTCTAGTAAGCCATGTGAAATACGTGTATAACAAGTATAATTTTGTATAGATCTTATGACCTAGAGATGGGTGTTTCCTAGTGAGAGGTGATAAGATGTTTAATGTTCCTTGTGAGCCATGTGAATAGTTTTTTCCTAGTGAAGGGTGACAAGATGTTTAATGGGCCTTGTGAGGTATGTGAAATACTTGTATAACAGGTATAATGTTGTATAGGTCTTATTACCTATAGATGGATGTTGCCTAGTGAGAGGTGACAAGATGTTTATAAAAGTCACATGATCTAGATATTGATGTAAGAGATGGTAATGTTCAAAGTAAACTAAGGAAATGGAAACCTCGTAACATAATAATAATAATAGTAATAATAATAATAAATGGTTATAAGGATAATAATGAAATATTGGTCATACATGCATTATGGTGATAGCCAAATAAGGGCTATAATGTTTTGAATATGCTAAAATGAGATATGAGTAACACTTGTGTCACATAAAGGATGTCAATGGGTATGATGGCTTGGCTAAGGTATAATGCCTAGTAAAGGTCATGTGGTATTCAATGATGAGTTAAAGGGATTGATATCCCATAATGAAAGTGAAAGGGAAACGTAAAGGTATCCCAACCATTGTGGGATCCTTAGCAATGTGGCCATAATCTCACAGGATCGGTATGATCGAATTTCTGGCTGTAATCATACAGGATTGGTATAATCCAGTACCTGGTTGTACTCTCATTATGATCTGATAAGATTGATACAATCCAATACCTGGCTGTAATCTCACAGGATTGGTATTATCCAATACATGGCTCTAATCACACATGATTGGTATAATCCAATGCATGGTTGTAATTTCACGAGATTGGTACAATCCAATACCTAGCCATACTCTCACATGATTGGTACAATCCAATACCTGACTATAATTTCACATGATTGGTACAATCCAATACCTGGCCTTACTCTCACAGGATTGGTACAATCCAATACCTGGCTGTAATTTCATAGGACTGGTACAATCTAATACTTGGCCATACTCTCATAGGATTGTTACAATCCTATACCAGGTTGTAATTTCACAAGATTGGTACAATACAATACCTAGATGTACTTTTGCAAGATTGATATAAAACTGGAGCATAATGATGTATATTCACATGATTAGTACAATCCAATACCTGGATAGAATATTGGTTGAGTCCAACAGATAGAAATGAGAATGATTCCTACCATGATAATAGTATCATAGGATAAGCTTGAGATGTTGGTATAGTATGATGGGTAAACGATATACGTCTTTCATATTCCTTATAAAGTGAATAGATGATTTAATACTCTATCATAGACATTTACAATGCTTTAAAAAGATGAGAAATGTTCTAATCTGCTTATCCACAGTGATTAACCTTGCTTAGTAATATAAAAGAACCTATACTCAGTTTAATACTATTTACCTGTGATAATAACATTGTTGGTGGAGAGTTATATCTCTCACTAGGACAATTGTCTCACCCCGTAGGATCCATAATTTTTAGGTGGATGTGTACGAGGAGGTACAGATCGTTCTGTAGAGGGAGCACAACAACAACATGGACAACAATGACAGCTCAGGTTGAGTGCACTCTCTGTCGTGTCTTGTAGATAGAAGTCATATGTGTCGTCTCTGTACTCTTAGGTCCTCAAATTTAGTGTGTGATGGTTTTAAGAACAATATGATATGTTCGCTTGTATACATTGAGGTTGTATGTTGCTTCATTATACGTTTTGACAAAGCAATTGTTATATTTTATCCGTGAGTTGATATGGTACAATGTATGTACAATGTGAACCCTGATGTATATAAAGTTTTGATTCTTTCATTAAGAGTTTTTTAGGAAATGGATCTCTTTGCAAAATGGTTTTAGTATTTAGTGATTTTTTATTAATCTGCTACTTATAATTATTCTGCATAATTAGTAATGATTTGGTTGTCAATTTGGTGGCGGTCGTTTCAAATAAAACCTACTGAATTCTAAAAATGTTTGAGGATTCTTCAAGTTTGATGAAATAAATTATTTGATGTTTATTTACATTCTTTTCAACTAATGGGGTAATTCACATATGTCTTATGATGTATAAAGATTACATCTGAGATGGTAGTCTCATGGGTAAGAGTATGTAATGACAATGCTTGTCCATATTTGCAAGTATTTGATTGATGTAATATATGTTGTCATTTTATTTGCACATGTTTTGGTTGCAACACATACATGGTATAGCAATACATTGATCCCCATTTTGTTTGTCAATGTTTTTGGTAACATCCATGTATAAAATATGAAGATATGAAAATTAGAAGATATCTTCAAGATGATAAAGCTAAGTCATAAGGAGGACTAGTTAGTCCTTATTACTATTCTCATAAATGATAGTTTTATCATGTAAAATTTATGTAAATCCTTAGTGGAGATCCAATATACATCTTGTGAAAAATCTTTTAAAATAAATGGAAATTATCAATTATTGTATATAATGTGGTAGATTTGGATCTTAGAATTTTAGGTATTCACTCTTGACTTTAAGTTCATATATTAATTGGGGGACACTCAAAAGTGGGGGCCATTAGAATGGGCGAGAGTGTTCTTCCTTGGGTTTCAAACAAAGAAGACAAGACATGGGAACTTGATCAACCAAACCAAGTACACATGTGAACTCTTAAAGACCTTTGGGATGAAGAATACAAATATAATTTATACTCCCACCAGGATAGATAAATAAGAAGAACTTGAATAGAGGTATGATTGATATCTTATTATATTTAACTTCTTCTTGAATGGATATAATGTTTAGTGTTAGCTTCTACATGAGATTCAACCAAGCCCTAGAAAATCTCATCTTATAGAGGCGAAGAAGATTTTTCAGTACCTAGACAGGGCCCTAGGTTTTGTTCTATGGTATACCAAGTAAAGGGACTTTACTCTTACTTCTTGTAGTGATGTGGATGATTTCGTGTGCTTAGTTGGTAGAATGTGAACAAGACTTTCTTCCCGTGAGTACCTTGTTTAGTTTCCTAGTTCTCTAAGAAACAAAACACTATGGGTAACTGAGGCTGACAAGTTTTCATCGCTTCCTTGTAGGTCATTAGCTCATGAGGGGATTGTGAGAAGAGATATATTTCACATCCCATAGGGGCTATAATTGGAGATACCATTTCTACAAAGCCTAGAAATTGATCGTTAATCCAATTTGAGTACCTATAAAGGATAGACCTCAATAGAAAATCATTGAGTAACACAAGCAAGTGATTGAGTTCATTAGTTCTTCGTAGAAAATTATTGACTCTAGAGATTTTGTAATATAGAGATGAAAATAGTATTTAAAGAAATACAGAACCAGAAGAGCTTCTTGTTTCAAAGATGACACATTTAATTTGATGGTTAGAGGCATATTGAAAGATGTAATTACAAAGATCCCCCAGGGAAAAATAGAGATGTTTCCTACGTTACATGTGATATGAAGAAGTATCAAAGTAGTTTCATAGTGTCATTCGGTCTGAACGCTACATGTGACACATAAGCCAAATGATGGAATGGGGAGACGTAGGATGTAGATGAGATCATAACTTGAGTGATTTTGCTAATTCAAATTCCTATATATCCACTCATATGTTATTTCATCATACAATCATATAAGATACATATGTCCCAATAACATCATACACATTGAGAAAGTTGTATGCTTTGGAAAAAACTTGTATAGTTTGATAAGGGTTTCTAATGAAAAAATGAAGAATCCACTTCGACCTTGATATGTCCTTGGTCCCGACCATACATAGTATATAAATCACACTTGGAAAGGGTGGGAAATTATCTAGAGTAGCATATGTTATAGAAAAATTGATCGTAAAAGAAGGTAAATCAGCCACATTGACATTACTATCTAAGGAGGTCCATTTGATATCCAAAAACTACTTAGAAATAGTTGGAAAAGTAGGTAATGTCAGAGTGAACCAAAAAGGTTTGGGTATAGCTAGATCTAAGTGTTGTCTACATAAGCGTCCTATAGTAAGAGGAGTTATTATGAACCCTATAGACCATACCCATGGAGGTAACGAAGGGAGATTCACAAGGGGTTGCCACAGACATAAGAGGCCAGAATCAAGTCCTTTAGGATACATCGTATCAATAAGAAAGTTGGATGGATCATGTAATTGTACAAGATAAAGATGATGTTTGTCTCTTCCACATCCACAAAAGAAGGTAGGATTTTTTAAATATTGAGGGGGGTTTAAAAACTCTCCTCGCACCAAAATACTTTAGATGAAACAAATGCTCCAAGACTTAAATATGCTTATGATGCATTTCTTCACAATCAACCTTTCTTAAAATCCTATATTACATAGTAGGAAAAATCACATAGAGGTCCACCATCATTTCGTTTGTGACCACATTCTAAGAAGAGAATTTATATTACACATGTGCATGTTGAAAATCAAGTTGTGGATATTTTTTCTAAACCTCTAGCTAAGGAGAAATTCAATTTCATTAGATCATAATTTTTATCACTCTACTAATGATATGGTATTTTTCCTAGTTAGGGTGATCTTATCATGCATATATCATTTTTATATCTTGTTCTTCATTGTTCACCAAAAAATATATCTTGTTCTTCATTAACTTTGCTAAGTATGAAAGACCCTTGACCTTGATTTTTGGGTTGAACATGCTTTCTTATCATAATTAAGTACTTGAAACCTTAATAAAAACATAATAGGTGCTTTGATATCATGTGAAAAGCTTAATTTTCAATTTTGGTCCAGTTTGGACACAGTTTGTGTACGTTATGCAATTATATACTTGTTTTGGGATTTTTCCTACAATTTACCCATATATGGGGTTTTTCTTGATATTTTTCACATGTTTGTGGTTCCTTACATGTTTTTTTTTATAATTATTGAGATTTGTGTGCCTTGGGGATCCTTATTTCACCTTGGCTTGGTGGACATAGCTTTCTAGGGTTGAGTTAGGGTTTACCCCCTCATGGATGAACTACCTTTGAGGCAATAACTTGTTGTTCTTCTGGTTTGGATGGGATACGATGGTATGGGATCCTAGGGAGACTCATGGGTGGTCCCAATAGGTGTTAGGGTATATGGTTTCCCCTCTTGAGGTTCTTTAGGTCGGTGGTGCGCCTAGACAGGTGCTCAAATGATGGTTTTGACCCTTGTGACCTAGGGTACCCAAAATCGATGGTCACCATGAATGGAACTTGATGATTGGCCTGGGAAGTCAAGACCAAATCTCCTAGAAGACTCTCACAACATATGGGCCTTCTTCTTGCATGGACGTGATGGTTTTACGCCATGGACACATGGCAACCTAGTAGGACACCTCAACCTTCTCTCCCCTCTTACCCACAACTTTATATACCTCTCCTCTTACACCCAAATGAACCCTTTGTACCCCCCTTTCTCTTCCTTGCTGTTTAAAGCTTAGTCCTCCCTTGTTTTCTAAGAAAAACGTGCCTAATGTAGAAGAAGGTGTTCGGTCTCCTTGCATGTGTGGCTAGGGTTCATGTCCACCCTCCTTTTGAGCTTGTCGAGCTTCCTTGGCTTGTTCTTGACCTGAGCAAGTAAGTTCTTCCTTATCTCCTTCGTTTCCATTTATGTCCTACCTACTTCTTCCTTATTCTTAGTCAAAACCATGGTGTTTCATGGTATATCTTTCTTTAAAGTTTAAATAACACCTCTTTGTTGCTTCCTTGTGGAGAAGGAGCTATCTTGGCCGAGTGGAGAGCTCAAGCTAGGGTTTTTACCTTCTTTCCTCGAGCCTTCTTTCTATTTGGAGCTTCATCTTCTTCCTAGATGCTAGTCATATAACTTCTCCTTACATTTATTGCTTACTTATAGCTTTGATGCAGTAGATCTCATCCTAAAACTAAGTTCTAAGTAAAATAACATACATTTACCTAGGGTTTGAGATTAGGTGCTAGTTCCTTGGTGGTTTATCTTCTTGTTGGTGCTCTAAATTTTGTGCACGACCTCCCTTTGGTAGAGAAATTTTAAAGGCTTTCTTTCTTGACAAATGATGGATCATGGTATCTCTTGAACGATGGATTTACTTAGGGTTTTGAAGGCTATTTTCTACCTTGTACAAAACTTGATGGTTTGCCTTCTTTCTAGAGCCAAAGGTTATGTTTTGGTGCTATTTTTCATGTGTTTCTCATTCCAATCAATGGTCCTACCTTAAGTTCTATTTTAGCCCCTTTGGTACTCAAGAATCGTTGGTCTTAGTGCCTAGTGATGGCCTCACCCGTTGGTTTTCTTCCCTTCACCAAATGATGGTTTTCCCTTTTGTTTTTCCATGCTTTACCACCTGTTTTTGACAACCAATGGGTGTACTAGTCTGACGAGCGATGGTCCTTCTATTCCATCAACCACTGGATGTTTTGACTCTAAAACTATATGGTCCAATGGCCTATGATCACCAACCAAGGACTCTACTACTTCAACACTCAATGGGTGTCAACCAATGGAGGTTCTGACTCCATGATCTGATGATGGTCCTGCACACTACAACTGTTGGTGGCACTAGACACCACAACAGATGGCTATAAATTTTGCTACAACTGATGGTGGCACTGGACACCACAACAGATGGTGATGCATTATTCTACAAGCGATGGTGGTTTGTATGCCTACAACTGATGGTGCTTCTTATATCTTCAACCAATGGTTCTCTTTATGTTATCAAAAGATGGCTTGTCTATGTTTAGTTGGTGACTCTTTCTAGGTCACAACTTGATGGTTCTTTAGGTAGTTTTTTCAAGGTTTTTGTTTGTGTTAGAACTAATGGTTTTACCTTCTCACATCTGATGGTTTTAATAGTAATGCTCATGGTATGTTGTTTAGGTTTTAATGATAAAGAACCTATGGTGATTTGCCTTAACTATGTAGTATTACCATTGACCTTGTATGAATGTATTATTATGATCACCATAATGAGATGATGTGTAATGCCAGTCTAGCTTTCAATGATATACCAAACCTTAATACAACTAAGTGGTGATAGTTTCTTATATTCATCTCTCTTGTGTAACTTATGTGTTGATAGAATATCCTATCAATGTGGTTGTAACTCTAATGTGTTGTTATGTGAACATATTAATGAAAAGTTAATGCAAAGCATGTGTACCATAAGTATAGTGATGAATTTTTTAGCCTTCGGTAAGGCATGGAAAGATAATAATGTTCTTGCAGGTGATTATAATGTGATGGTCTTGATGACCCTTGGGCATGGTTCCTTGATGGAGGTGTGATCCTCTTCATGACATGATAAGGGTTGGAACCCTAGAATAATGTGATAAGCATTCATATCCTATGGTGGTATGATGACTAGTATGGTCTCATGAATGGAAACTGGCTAGTACCATATGTTGTTGTGATTAAGAATTATACCTCATATGTTTATATCTTCTGGAGTTGTTATACTTATACATTTGTTGTAAATGAATCAGGGTTAATGTGTCCACTTTTTTGATGTAGCCTTAATTTTCCTAATTGGAATTATTTAATCAAGTAAAACCCTAATCATGTAGTACCTTGTGTCGTAGAACCATCTTCAGTGTTAGAACTTGTTGGGTGGTGAAACAAATATTTCTAAGGGAAGCTCGAAGTCGCATACATACCATGTTGAGTATGTGCGGGTGTAAGTGAGTGTACATCTTTGACATCCTAATTCCAAGGTTATGGAGGATGGTTGTGGTAAAGCCTCGTATGGAGAGAGGTTGTGATTGTGTCTTAAATATTGGTACATGTGATGTTGCTGAGGAGAAGTGTGGTTGTACCTTACATGATTGGGTTCTATATAATTTAGTTCCTAGTATCCTGTCCTATACCAAGGACAGATTAGGTGTTAGCATCTTGACTATATATCGTTGTAGGCATCTTGACCAGTATGTCACTACATTTTGACTTGAACTAACCAAGAGGAAGATATCTTAGTATACCAAATCTTTGAGACTTATATGGAACTGAATAGCTCTTTGTAGTGTTCAATTGGACTATGAGTGGTATGAATCAAACTCCCCAGGACTTAATAGAAGATTTAATATGGTCTTGTAGTATATGTGTTTATGGTTAAACACCATTCACATTGTATGTTTACCCTTGACATGTTCCTTATACAAACAGTTTCTTATGGTGCAGTAGTTGTAGTATACTACCTAGTTGTTATATAAAGCAATCAGAGTAATCAATTGTTAGAAGTGTGTATACTTATCTATTTCCTTTATATACTTTGTTAATCATGTTTGTTGTTATGTCTACCTGTTTAACTTGCTTAATCTGCATAGACTTCTTAATCTATTAAATCTACTTTAACTATTTATCTGGTTAATATAATAACTTATTGTAATCATTATGGAGAGTTATATCTCTCATTGGGACGTTGTTCTCACCTTGTGGCTCACTACATTTTTTAGGTGGTCATCAGAGGTGTGGTCGAGATCGTTCTATTGAGAAGGAACCTCTAAAGGTTGGACAGTTGTAGTTTCTAGTAGTAGTGTCCTAGTGTCATCCTTTCACTCTTAGGTCTGGGAAAGGGATCTTTTTTATATAATATTCATGTATCGAGAAGAGTTTTTGGTAGTATGCCAGTGTTTTTATATATGGCATGTACATGTAGAATACTTCTTTTGTATATAGATTATGGCTGAGGCCACTGGATATAGATGTAAATAACTGGTATGGTATATAAACTTATGGAAAGGTTGGACCTTTATGTAAATGTTTCAGAACATGTTTTTAATGTTGGAATCAATATTAATTATTCTACTTTTCTAGCTATGTGAATTGTTAGTGGTTGATCGCATGTTTTGTTTTGAGTAATCTCATTTAGCATGACAATGTGTCAGAGTTAAGTTGGTATGAGAGCTCTAGATTCACAGAGTCTACATGGACATAGGACTTAGGTTTGAGTATGTTCTTATGTAATCCAACATATTTGATCATCGCTTTTATTTATGCAGATATGTCTATAGGACATGAAGAACACACTGAGAGTAGCTTCATTACACTGGGAGGTGGTGCTACAAGGCAAAAGAGAGATGACATAGTTCCTGATATGGGGCTAGAGCAGCCCACGGTGCCCCAGTTTGACACAACAACCATGGCCAATCCAACATTTCAGTCCATGGACAACTAATGGCCACGATTGCACGTCTAATGGAACAAGCGCCTATACCTCAAGCAAGAACAGTCGTCCCTAATGCAGAATCACAAGGTTCTGAGAAGACATTCAAGAGGCTACACATGTTGGGGCGATAGAGTATATAGGCACAACGGATCCAGTAGACGTCAGTATATGGTTAACACAGTTGGAAAAGGTGTTCAAGATCCTCAATATCACAGAAGAGGACAAGGTGAATCACACTGTTTATTTGTTGAAGGGCAGTGTTGGCCAT
Organism: Alisma plantago-aquatica; assembly: GCA_963693085.1. Classification (NCBI taxonomy): domain Eukaryota; kingdom Viridiplantae; phylum Streptophyta; class Magnoliopsida; order Alismatales; family Alismataceae; genus Alisma; species Alisma plantago-aquatica. The sequence goes on along the minus strand of OY856411.1, from coordinate 132,834,976 downwards.
TGATGGGCCATAGAGAAAGAGAAGTGGCCCGGAGTGGTGATCAGGTGGGAGGAGTTTAGGCAAGAGTTCATGAGTCTATACTTCTTAGATAAATATCTAGATGAAAAGATCTCAAATTTTGAGAGGAGTCGACATGGATCAATGATGAACAATGAGTGTAAGCCAAAGTTTATGGAGCTTCTGAGGTTTTGTGCTCACATGGAAGTGATAGATAAGGAGAGGATCCATAGGTTTGAGAAGGGTATGAGCACAAAATTGACTACAAAGGCATCATATTTGGAGAACAAATAGAGGTTTTCCACCTTTGGTGGAGTCAGTAAGGCATATTGAGAGGTCTGCTATAGAGAAGTGTGAAGCTAACACTAAGAAGAGGCCAACTTAGTTCCAGGGACGGAGACTTTAAGAAGCCAGGGTTTTCTTCACCACATTCACAGTAGAGGTCAAATTTTATCAGGTAGAGGTCACATGATCTCAGTAGTCCCAAAGTAAGGGTATATGTTGTAATTTTCCACCTACAGGAGCATGTAGTGTAACATCAGTGTCGATGAAGGGTCGTTGAGCCTGTAGTATGACACCAGATCCTATTACAAGTGTGAATAACTTGGGAATATGATGTGGTCGTACCCTACTAAGAATGAGGAAGTGACACAACAGTCGAGGTAGAGCCAGCAAGGTTCACAGTAGTAGAAGTTTAATAGTGGTGGTGGTAGAGGATGCGGTCATGCATCACAAGTGGGATAATCTAGACAAGATTGCAGAGGATGAGGATGAGAACAAGCGAAGGCTAGATTCTATGACATGAGTCAGCTGGAGGTAGTAGTCAATCCATAGGTCATGACAGGTCAGATGGAACTTTTTCATTCTAATTTGTCTGCTTCTTCTGTTGTATATGTGCTAGTTGGCCTGGGTGCAACACACTCCAAAGAGGTGATAAGTAGTTTTTGTCTACCTATTTGTTGTATATATGATAGTCTTTGGTTAGAAACCCCTCCAGTTGATTCCTCTAAGTTACGGGAGGTGTGTCCCTCTTGTGTTCTTTCTTTCTCAGGACACAACATTCAAGTGGATCTTATGCCACTTGACGTGCATGGATTTGATATAATCCTAGGGATGGATACCCTTGGATAAGTACAAGGTTGTTTTGGACTGTAGTTATAAGGTGGCGACTTTCCATGATGGAGATGTCTCATGGATCTTCTGAGGAGATATGAAGATTCTTCCCACGTGTTTGGTGTCAGATATGACAACAAAGAGATTGATGAGGTATGGTTGTGAAGCTTTACTGACTCATATAGTGGATACTAAGAGGAGAAGTCGTAGTATCCAGGAGGTACTAGTGGAGTGAGAGTTTGAGGATGTCTTCCCTAAGAAGTTTCTCAGTGTTCCCCCTCCTAAAGAGATTGATTTTAATATCAATCTTGTTCCTGGAACACAACCGATAGCACAGTCACCGTACAGAATGACACCAATAGAGATTCAGATGTTGAAAAAGTAGTTGAAGGAACTATTATAGAAGGGCTTTATCAGGCTAAGCACTTCCCCTTGGGGTACACCTGAGTTGTTTGTGAAGAAAAAGGATAAGTTCCATGAGGTTGTGCATAGATTACCGACAGTTGAACAAGGTCACATTCAAGAACAAGTATTTGTTGTCAAGGATAGATGGTTTGTTTTATAATATCAGAGGTGCCACAGTTTTGTTAAAGATAGATTTGAGGTCAATATATCACCATTTGAGGATCAAGATTGATGGCATACTCATGTCTACTTTTAGGACTAGGTATGGTCACTATGAGTTTGTGATTTTGTCATTTGGGCTAACCAATACACTGAAAACCTTCATGGACCCTGATGACATGGTGTTCAAACTGTATCTGGATCCATTTGTAGTCGTGTCCATAGATGACATCCTGATACTCCAAGGACAGTCAGCACCTTGAGAAGCATCTCACTAGGCGTTGACGTTGTTGAGGCAACACAAGTTATATTCTAAGTGTAGGAAGTGCGAGTTCTGGTTGTCTGAGGTGTCTTTTTTAGGGCATGTCATATATACTAAGGGTGTTTGTGTAGATCCTAAGAATGTAGAGTTTGTTCTAGAGTGGAAACAACCTAAGCACTACTACAGAAATGGCTTATAAAGTCAGTTTTCAAGGTGTCTGCTGTATACATAAACCGACACGTAAACCATACAGTGTCGGTTTATAACATAAACCAACATCTAATCTGTGAAGGTCGACCAGACACGGGTACCACTTTTATTAAGTGTCGGTTAATTATTAAAAAACCGACACCTAAAATCAACCGCCAAAACCAAAATTCCAGCGAAAAAATTACCTCCAAAATTTGACATATGGTTTCGGTTCATAAATACATAACCGACAACTAAAGGGTATTCGTGAGACAGGAATATTTGTCGGTTGTCTTTTAGTTAAAAACCGACGACTATAATCTAGTATAGGTGTCGGTTTTTGGCGAAGAACCGACACTGTTGGTTTAGTTGTCGGTTTTTTAAAATAACTAACACGTATTTCAACTTAATATCTCACCAGCGCGAGCGACTCTTCCCCCTTTCCCAGTTTCATTCCCAATTTCAGTTAGGGATCCGGTGATTTCTTGCTCGCCCCCGCCGGTTGTTGCTCCTCTGCCGCCGCTGCCGTGCTCGTGCTCCTGCCCTCGCCGCTGCTCTGTGCTCACCGGCGGCCGTGCTCCTGCCCTCTGTGCTCACCGGCGCCCGCCCTGCCTTCTTCTTTCTTCCTCTACTCCGGCGGCTGCTTGGGCGGTGCCAAGGCACGCCCAAGCAGCTGCTGGGCATTTTTTTTTCCAGTTATTTACTTATTTGTGTTTAGGGTTTAGGTACTGATTTTGTGCTTATACTGACTTGAATCCTCTATTGTCTATACAATACATGTAATTTTGATCAAGTGATGATATGTAAATGTGGAAATAAGTTAGTAAGGTATCAATGATAAGTCTGTTGTAATGTGATGTAAAATAGTTATTGTATCATGCATATCTTAATACTTTTTTGTTTTATAGTTGTATAGGGTGTTTTATGTGTGACAAGTCTATTGTTTTATAGTTGTGCAAACCTGCGAGTTATTAGGAACACCTAAATGAATGTCTAACACCTAAATGAATATCTAGTTGTGTATTTTCCTAGTATCGTGAAAGATTCTCAATCGTGTGTATCACGTGGGATTCTTGTCTCAACACAATGGACTACAATATATGCATCTAATGCGTTAAATGGAAGACTCGAATATTATAAAATCCCATCAAAGTAGGTAGAAACAACTTATATATATTCAGATCTTAATAATTCCATGAAGTGCACATTATCTTACTCAAGAAAAGTATGTGTATAATGTAGGATTAGTTCCATATAATGGTTCTATTTTAGTAAGCACCTAGAAACCCGTCCAAGATTTACTCATTAGGAGCATTTCCTCGTTTGTTATCTAAGTACATTTGTAGACTTCTTTTCAAGCTATCATGTCTACCACAATAAAGTTGGTTATGACAAGCAATAAAAGGTTAACTGATGTTATACAACTTTTTCTAAAAATATATAACATCGTTATATGTACTTACACTTTGTTAATACTAATATTGTGCAGTCTCTGTCCACCCATAACAGTCACTATGAACTGGGCCTCTATGTCAATGTTAACGTTCCCTATTGAAGAACAATTGGACATCATCCTAGATGATCGTTCCTTAAACCAATTGGTCATACCCAAACATTGGCGTTTTCTAAAAGGAAGACACTACATGCCTGGTAAAGTGACCATAACTTTTGGCAATTATTCACATGTTATCGAGGTTGAGTATGATTTGGCAGGAAATCTTTTATCAAAATCCGATTGGCATGATAGGATTGGAGAGATGCATGTGGTCTGTTGCAATAGGCTTTTTCTCTGTCCAGTTGGCGCATCAAAGTTTGGATAACCAACAGCAACTGTGAGACCCCCGATCATCTACTGCGGTGTGAGTGCACGGAGTCGGATATCATCTATGAGGAATTTGAATCTGAGGCCCCTGTCATTTTAGATTCGTCTAAATACAGTGAGGAGCTTCGTGACATAGCTTCATCATCAAAAAGAAGTTATTGATGCGGGACCATGTTGGTGTAGTATATAGTTGTCTATCTATCTTGACTTGTTTGTATTAATAGTTTTTTTAATTATGTGCATGTTTAGGGGTACACCAACCCCTTTGTTTAGTTATTGTTTAGGGGTACACCCCTGTGTGTGGATGTAAAAAGAGATTAATGAATGGAACTGAAAGTTGCTACATGAATGCTTATAACTAAAGTGTGTGTTCCCATGAATGTTCCCATTTGCATGATTACACTACTATTTTCTCATATTGTTTAGTCTATTTTAATATGATATACTTGCTTATATCTTGCTTAATGATGAACTGTAATGCACACGTGTGACATGCTTGGAATGTAAATGATGAACTTTTCCCTAAATTGCCAATCATGCTTTTAAAGACATATAATCACCCTAACTTGAAGAACTAGGATTTTAGGTATAAGAATGACAACACATTATTTGTTGGCCTAGAAACCCGTCCAAGATTTACTCATTAGGAGTAAATCTTGGATAGTCCCCGGTTTGGGACTGTTCTTGAACACCTAATCTCGTTTAGGATGTAAGTGTATAATGTGTATTGGGTTTCCAAGAAAATTTCGGCAGCATTTCCCCGTTTGTTCTCTAAGTACATATGTACTTGGAGAACAGCGGGGAAATGTTGCCAAAATTTTCTTGAAAACCCAATACACATTATACACTTACTAGTGAGATTAGGTATTCAAGAATGGATAGGTGGTACACATTTATTATCTATAATAATGACATCACATGTATTTGTTAATCGTAGACCCTAATCTTGTCCTAATATATACTTGTTTTCTCTTTGATCATAGAATGGATAGATCATGGATGTCCATTCGCAATTGCTGCACCCCAGAGTTTATTTCTGGTCTTGACCAGTTCATTAGATTTGCCGAGGAACATAGGAAACAACCTGGAGATAGGTTCTACTGTCCATGTAGACATTGCGGTAACAACTTGAAAGTCAACACTGGTGACGAAATCAAAACTCATGTCATGTGCAACGGGATTATACCAGGCTATACAGAATGGCACTGGCATGGAGAGATTTTAAACCCGAAACCAGTGGATGTCGATAGCAGTGCTTGTGTGGAAGAAGAAATTGCCTACGATGACGTAGATGTGAATGAACCAGTTCCAGCAGACATCGTTGATGCGATGTTGGATAGTTGTGGGGTAAAGCACACTGATCCACCTCCCATTTTTAGAAACATTGTGCATGATGCTGAGATGTCGTTATACACAGGTTGTACTAAGTTTACGAAGCTTAACGCTATGTTGAGATTGTATAAGTTGAAAGCTAACAATAGATGGAGCGACAAAAGCTTCACGTCATTGTTGTCTTTGTTGAAAGAAATGCTTCCTGAAGAAAACGAGCTGCCAATCTCAACATACCAGGTAAATAAATTGTTGTGCCCAATGGGAATGGATGCCAAGAAGATACACGCATGCCCTAATGATTGTGTATTATTTCAAAAGGACTATGCAGATTTGAAAGAATGTCCAAAATGTGGTCCGTCACGGTATAAATTGATGACTTCAGGGGAGCCCAAAATTGGTTCTCCTGCCAAGGTGATGTGGTATCTACCTATAATATCACGGTTTCAACGTTTGTTTTCCAATCTGATAGATGCGAAGAATTTGAGGTGGCATGCAGATGTTAAGAAAAATAATGATGGGATCCTACGACATGTGTCTGATTCCCCACAGTGGAAGAAGATTGATGTATTGTACCCTGAATTTGGTGAAGAAGTCAGGAATCTAAGACTTGGGCTTTGTACAGACGGGATGAATCCGTACGGGACATTGAGCAGCCAACATAGCACTTGGCCAGTCATGCTTGTTATATACAATCTTCCTCCCTGGTTGTGTATGAAAAATAAGTACGTAATGCTGTCTTTTTTATATCGGGCCCTAAACAACCTGGAAATGACATCGATGTTTATCTTGAACCTCTGATTGATGACTTAAAGAAACTCTGGGGTGAAGGAGTGATGACCTATGATGATTCACGAAGAGAGACATTTCGTTTGCATGCTATGTTGTTTTGCACTATTAATGACTTTCCAGCATATGGGAATTTGTCTGGATATAGTGTCAAATGAGATAAAGTGTGTCCTATATGTGAAGAGAACACTGATTCAACAAGACTAAAACATGGCGGTAAGAATGTATATCTCGGTCATCGAAGATTTCTTCCAAAATTCCATTTGTATCGTAGGAAGCGCAAAGCATTCAATGGATTGAATGAGGAACGCAGTGCACCTAAACCTATACCAGGGGAGGTTGTTTATGAAAGAATAAAAGACTTTGTGTCAATGAATTTGGTAAGAGATCACAATGTACTACACAGAGTGACAATTCTTCATTCAAGAAGAAGTCAATATTTTGGGATCTTCCTTATTGGAGTTCTTTGACAGTCAAACATTGTATCGATGTAATGCACGTTGAGAAAAATGTCTGTGATAGCATCATTGGTACTCTGTTAAATATACCAGGTAAGACTAAAGATGGGATAAAATCCAGACTGGACCTACGTGAAATGGGAATAAGGTCAGAATTAACAGAAATACGTGAAATGGGTAGTAAAAGAACATACTTACCTCCCGCTTGTTACACGTTGTCTAGAAAAAGAAGAAAGCTTTTTGTGAATGCTTGGTAAATGTTAAGGTGCCAAATGGTTACTCATCCAACATTCGTAGATTGGTATCAAAGAAAGATCTGAAGTTGATAGGACTTAAATCTCATGATTGTAACACTCTAATGCAACAAATATTACCCGTGGCAACTCGATCTATATTGCCGAAGCATGTAAGGTTTGCAATCACCAGACTTTGTTTCTTTTTCAACAGTCTATGCAGCAAAGTTATTGACCCTGAGACTCTCGATAATTTTCAAAGAGAAGTGGTTGTTACCCTATGTCATCTTGAGATGTATTTCCCTCCTTCGTTCTTTGATATCATGGTACATCTTGTTGTCCACTTGACTAGGGAAGTGAAAATCTTGGGACTGGTTTTCTTGCATTGGATGTATCCCTTTGAACGATACATGAGCATTTTTAAAGGTGATGTTCGAAACCGTTATCGGCCTGAAGGGAGTATTATTGAAGGTTATGTGGCGAGAGAGGTTATGGATTTCTGCAATGACTTTCTCAGTGGTAATGACACTCCTGATAATGACAAGAATATTGACGAGCTATTTGGCAAAGGAATTTTGGGATCACGTGTGAAAGTAATCAGCCGTGAGTAGTTGGAACAAGGTCATTTCTATATTTTACACAACATGGACGATGTGAACGTTTATATCGAGGAACATACCAATTTCATCAAAAGACAATATCCTCGAGCCAATACAATGTGGCTTGCTAGAGAGCATAACAAGACTTTTATTAAGTGGTTTGAAGATAAAGTCTTACATCAACTATCTCAAACACCAGATGATATTACTGAAACTATCAAATACCTCACCTTTAAACCAAAGTTGACCATTATGTCTTATGAAGGGTATGACATTAATGGATTCACATATTACACAAAGCACCAAGATGATAAGAGTGTCGTCCAAAACAGTGGGGTCACCCTTCAAGCATCGACTATGTTTTTTGCAAGTGCAAAGGATAAGAGTCCACGTGAAGCTAAAATGTCATATTACGGTGTCATTGAAGAGATATGCGAATTTGACTACATAGATTTCAGAATTCTGCTCTTCAAATGTAATTGGGTTGATAACACCAAAGGAGTTATAGTGGATGTATTGGGTTTCACATTCGTGAACTTTGAAAATATTGGCGAGAAGGCTGAACCATTCATATTGGCATCACAGGAGAAACAAGTATTTTATATCGATGATCCTGCAAATGATAAATGGTCGGTTGTTCTTCATGGTAAAAGACAGTTCATTGAAGATCCTATAGATGAAGAAGAGTACTATGATAAATATGATGACTCCAGTCCATTCTCAGTTGGGTTGCCAACTCCACAAAATATTGAAGCTAATGATGACTTATATGTGCGCGGAGATCACAATGAAGGATTGTTAATTGATAAAAGATCACAATTTTAGAAGCATGCATGTTTATATTTTTCTATTGAAGCTAAATGCTTACTTTTTTAATATCAATATCATTTTCTGATTTGATGTTTCATTATCTTCTAGTTAATACAAATGCTAAACATTGTGGGAGGGTGCTAAAGAACTATAGGACCAATCTCACCCGAGATTACATACGCGATGTTGAGAGTAGGTTCTTGATCGATTCCAATTCTAGACATTGATCAGACTCTACACTAATAATTTTTGTTTGTATTCTCTTTGAAAAATAAATATAGGAAGAAGGCTATGCAGGACGGCCATGACATAGCTATGCAGGATATGCAGGATATGCAGGAAGAAGCCCCAATGAAGAGAAACAGGATACAGATACAATACATAAAGTGCAGCACACACAAGTGCTTCAGATTCATATAACAACATGACATACTAACACATATATAATGCATAACAATAGCAGTGCCAAATTTACATACAACACTAACTTAGTACATATATAGTGGGACTAAGGTGACGATACCACCTGCTAAAATAGGTTACCGACTACATGTTACGACTGGGAGGTCGTGATTCAGCAAATGTATGCATTAGCAGGAGGACAAACATATGGTGATCTGTTTGTCCTCCTGCTAATGCATACGGTTGCTGAATCACGATCTCCCAGTCATAACATGTAGTTGTCGGTACCCTGTTTTACCAGGTGGGATCGTCACCTTATAAGTCCCACTATATATGTACTAAGCTAGTGTTGTATGTAAATTCGACGCTGCTGTTGTTATGTACTATATATGTGTTAGTCTGTCATGTTGTATGGACATTGATTGTATTTCTCAGGTATTATATAGTCTCATTAGATAATATGAAATATATCAATCTTATTTATAGCTCATTAATTATATATATACATCATTCTCTTTATAGTTGTTTAAAGCTGACCCCACTACCGGAACGGACTTACCAGATGTACATGCTCCCTATACGATGGGAGAATTAAATGAAGTAAGAGAAGAATGGGAAACAACCATACAAATAGTGGGGGGTTTAAAATATAATTGGGATGTTGATAGCAAATAATGACTAAAGAATTATATTTTGTAAATGAATTTCGGAATTATAATATATGTGTGAATGTTTCTACATGTCTAGATGTTTCTACATGTGTCTGAGTGAAAATGAATGAAAGTGTTGGTTACTATATGAATGTTTCTACATGTGTCAATGTGAATGAATGGAACTACATATTTCTAGCTACATGAATGTTTCTAAATGTGTGAAAATAAAATGGAACTATAGGTTTTATTGCTAAATGCATGTGTGAATATTTTTGTCGTTAAATTTGCAGGTTTGTGGCCTGTTGTTGGTTGATATCAATGGATGTCGTAAAACCTGTAGTTCAGTTAACTGAAATGCAGGTTTCTCATCCTGTGACCAGCCACAGCAGGTCTGCAGACTGACAAAAAAAAGGCGTCGGTTATTTGTAAAAAACCGACACACAATGATGTAATGTCGGTTTTTTAGATATAACTGGCGCCTAATTCCTGTGGCACGAACATATATGGTGTCGGTTTCTTACTACAAACCGACACTGATAGTGACCAAGCTGGCGCCAATAATAGGCGTCGGTAATTGTAAACAACTGACACATAAAGTTACAGTGTCGGTTTTACATATAACTGACACCTATTGTTTTGGCGCGAAGACATATTTCGTCAGTTTTTGGCTTATAACCGACACTGATAGTGCCCAAGATGGCGCCCTTTCTGTGGCGCGAAGGGTTTGGGCGTCGGTTTCTTATCTAATAACCGACACCTATAGTCCCCTGATGGCGCATTTTTGGTCGTGCGCGAAGAGTTTGGGTGTCGGTTCTGGAACCAACGCATAATGGGTGACCTTTTAGTGTCGCCCACATAGGTGTCGCTCAGAAACCGACACTAAAGGCCTTAAATAACCGACACTAAAGGTAGGTTCTGTAGTAGTGAAGACACCGATAGAGGTTTCAGTGTCCTAGGTTTGGCTGGCTACTAAGGAGATTCAACAAGAAAGTGTTGTGGCGTTAACCCTAACGAAGTTGACAAGGAAGGGTGTTCCTATTGTTTGTAATGACAAGTGTCAAAATTCTATTAAGTTGTTGAAGGAGAAGTTGACTAGTGCACTAGTCCTAGTTCTTCCAAAACTAGTTAAAGGATACATCATCTTTTGAGATGCTTCAAAGAATGGCTTAGGATGTGTGCTGATGCTGGACAAGATTGTGATTTCTTTTGCTTCACGACAACTTAAGAAATACAAGGGGAACTACCCTATGCATGATCTGAATCTTATATTTATAATCCATGCCTTGAAGATCTCGAGGAACTACTTTTATGGAGAAAAGTGTCAGATCTTCACCAACCACTAGAATCTAAAGTGCATTTTCTCGAAGCAGGAGTATACATGAGGCAAAGGAGATGGATGGAATTGATCAAAGATTATTATTGCATAATATATTACATTCCAGGGAAGGCGAGCGTGGTGGATAATGCATTGAGCAAGAAGTCTTCTTCGTCATCATCTATAGACAAGGCATAATTACACTCCATGGTGTGTCATAAGCGAGACATGTTCTTTTTTCTATGTCAGTTGAATGTGAGGATGGAGGTTTCCTTATTAGTAGGGTTGCTAGCACAGTTGCAAGTGAAGCCTACCTTGAGGCAACATATCCGAGATGCATAATGAAATGATACCATGACACAAAATATTAGGTCAAAGTTTGTCAATGAGAAGCATGATGTCTTCCATGAGTCATATGATGGGATAGTTTGCTTTCACAACATGATAGTGATTCTAGATGTTGATGGTTTAAGGAAAATGGTGTTGGAAGATGATCATTCCTTGATGTATGTGATGTGCCCTAGAAGTACAAATATGTACCATACTTGAAGGACTTGTATTGGTGGTCGGGACTGAAGCGTGACGTGGTAGAGTTCGTGGCTAGATGTCCAGTTTTTTAGTAGGTCAAAGCTGAGCATCAGAAGCCTATAGGGACATTACAACCGTTGCCAATACCGCGGTGGACATGAGATCATATCACTATGGATTTTGTGTTTGGTCTCCTAGGATAAACAAAGGTCATGATTCTATTTGGATTATGGTTGATAGGTTAACCAAGTCATCCCACTTTCTTCCAGTCAAGACAACGTATATATTAGAGAAGTTGGCACAGATATATGTGGATGAGATTGTTCCTCTACATGCTATTCCAGTTACCATAGTGTCTGGCAGAAGTCCACAATTTATAAGTATTTTTGGGAATGTCTACATACAATGTTGGGGACACAACTGAGGTTTAGTACAACTTTCCACCTACAGATAGATGGAAAGTCTGAGAGGACTATTTGGACCTTGAGGATCTTTTGAGATCATGTGTTTTGCAGTTCCTTGGTGGTTGGGATGTGCACCTGAGCTTGATATAATTTTCCTACAACAAGAATTATCAGAGAAATATAAATATGGAACCTTATGAGGCTTCGTACGAGATATGTTATCGATCACCACTTTGTTGTTATGAGATAGGTGAGTATCAACTTTTGAGTCATGGGCTAGTACAACTGACTATAGAGAAGGTCAAAGTGATATAGAAACAGTTGAAATTAGCCCAAGATAGACAAAAATCTTGTGCATACAACTGTCATAGAGTTCCAAGTGGGAGACAAAGTGTATCTCAAGGTTTCTCATTGGAAAGGTGTGTTTAGATTTGGAAAGAGGGGTAAGTTGGCTCCTAGATTAATGGGACCATACACTATCTTAGCATGTGTGAGAAAGGTGGCATACAAGTTGGAACTACCACCACCGTAACATAGGTTGCATAATTTCGTTCATGTTTTCATGCTATAGAAGTTTCATTCAGATACAGATCAGATGATTGAGTCAGTGGAGGTTGAATTAGATGAGGATGTTTCCAATGTTGAGGGTCATGTGTTGATTCTAGATAGCACATTGAAGAAGTTGAAGAAGAAGGATATATTGTTAGTGAAGGTTTTGTTACATCATTATGGTGTGGAGGAAGCCATGATTATGAGATGTGTAGGAAGTATTTGTCTATCTTTGTTTAGGATTTCGAGGGTGAAATCCTTGTCAGGGGTTTATGGTTGTAAGACCTATGACCTTACTTTTTGGGTTGAACATGCTTACTTATCATATTTAAGTGCTTAAAACTTAATCTAACCAATATAGGTGCTTTGATATCATGTGAAAAGCTTAAGTTTCAAGTTTGGTCCATCTTGGACATTGTTTATGCAAGTTATGTAATTATATGCTTATTTTGGTCTTTTCTACAATTTACCCATATATAATGTTATTCTTGCAATTTCTTACATGTTTGTGGTACCTTACATTTTTCTTATCATGATTGAGCTAGTTGGCCCTTGCAACACCTGGTTTCACCTTGGTTTGATAGAGATACCTTTCTAGGATTGAGTAGGGTTACCCCCTCATGGAGGCCATAATTTGCTGGTCCTCCTATTTGGATGTATCCTATGGTGATGGGATTTGATTTGACTCGTATTTGGTCCCTTGAGGTTTGAGGGTCAATGGTTCCCCCTTTTGAATCTCCTTGGGTCGGCGGTACACCGAGAGAGGTTCTCAAATGATGGTTTTGACATTTGTGACCTAGGGTACCCAAAACTAGTGGTTACCATGCATGGAACTTGATGGTTGGCCTGAAAAGTCAATATGTGATGGACTAGGAGACTCCTACAATTTATGGATCTTATTCTTGCATGGATGTGATGGTTTTAGTCCATGGACACATGACAAACCTAGTAGGACACCTCAACCGTCTCTCCCCTCTTACCCATAGCTTTATATACCTCTCCTCTTCCACCCAGACAAACCCTTTGGACTCCAATTTATCTTCCTTTCTATTTACATCTTTGGTCTCCCTTTCTTTTTGAGAAGAATGTTCCCAAGGTAGAAGAAGTTGGTCGATCTTCTTGCATGTGTGTCTAGGGTTCAGATATACCCTTCTTTTGAGCTTGTGGATTGATTGTTCTTGACCTGAGCAAGTAAGTTCTTCCTTCTCTCCTTTAAAGATCATACATTTACCTAGGGATTGAGTAGGTCCTAGTTCCTTGGTGGTTTATCTTCGTTTTTGTTCTCTAAAGCTTGTGCATGACCTCCCTTTGGTTGAGGAAGCTTAAAGGCTTTCTTTCTTGACAAATTATGGTTCTTTGTATCTCTTGAACAATGGGTTCACTTAGGGTTTTGAAGGCTATTTTCTACCTTGCGCAAAACTTGATGGTTTGCCTTCTTTCTAGAACCAATGGGTTATCTTTTGATGCTATTTTTCTTGTGTTTCTCATGCCAAATGATGGACCAACCTTAAGTTCTATTTTGGCTCCTTTGATGATCAAGAATCGATGGTCTTAGTTCCTAGTGATGGCCTCATCCAATGGTTTTCTTCCCTTCACCAAACGATGGCTTTCTTCACCAAACAATGGCTTTCCCTTGTGTTTTGCCTAGCTTTACCATCTATTGTTGACAATTGATGCGAGTACTGAGTCTGACAACCAATGGTCCTTCAGGTTCATCAACCAATGGATGTTATGACTCCAAAACTTGATGGTCCAATGGCCTATGATCATTAACCAAGGGCTCTACTACTTCAACACTCAATGGTGTCAACCAATGGAGGTTTTGACTCCATGATCCGATGGTGCTCCTACACACCACAATTGATGGTGCACTGGACAACACAACCAATGGCGATCCTTTGTGATACAACTTATGGTGGGTTGTATGCCTACAAGCTACGGTTCTTCTTATGCCTTTAATGGATGGTGCTCTTTATGTTATCAAAAGATGGATTGTCTAGGTTTAGTTGGTGACTCTTTCTAGGTCACAACTCGATGATTCTCTAGGTATTTTGTAAAAGGTGTTTGTTTGTGTTTCAACTAATGTCTTCACCCTCTCAAATCTGATGCTTTTGAGAGTAATTCTCATGATATGATGTTTTGGTTTTAATGATATAGAACCGATGATGATTTTCTTTAACAATGTAGTCTTACCTTTGCCCTTGTATGAATGTAGTCTTATGGTCACCATAATGAGATTATGTGTAATGCCAATCTAGCTTCCATGATACACCAAACCCTAATACAACTAAGTGGTGATAGTTGCTTATGTTTAGCTCTCTTATATAACTTATGTGGTGATAGAATATCCTATCAGTGTGGTTGTAACCCTAATTTGTTGTTATGTGAATATATTAATGCAAAGTTGTGCTAAACATGTATACCATAAGTATGGTGGTGCTTTTTTTAGTCTTTGGTAAGGCATGGAAAGATAATGATGTTCTTACTAGAGATTATAATGTGATCCCCTTCATGATGTGACAAGGATTGGAACCCTGGAATAATGTGATAAGGATTTATATCGTATGGTGGTACGATGACAAGTGTGGTCTCATGAATGGCAATAACTAGTATCATGTGGTGGTGTCATTAAGAATTATATCTCACACATTTTATATCTTCTGGAGTTGTTATAATTATCGATTTGTTGGAAATGAATTAGGGTTTGTATGTACTGATGCAACCTTAATTCACCTAATTGGCATTAATTAATCAAGTGAAACCCTAATCATGAAGCTCCTTGTGCCATAGAACCATCTTCAGTGTTAGAACATGGTGGATGGTGAAATTAGTATTCCTAAGGGAAGCTCATAGTCACATACATAACATTTTGAGTATGTGCAGATGCAAGTGAGTGTACATACTTTCCATCTTGATTCTAAGGTTAAGGGTAATGGATGTAGTTGTGCCTTGGATGCAGAGAAGCTACTTTCGTGTCTCAAATATTTGTACATGTGATTTTGTTAAGGACAACCACGGTTGTACCTCGGATGATAGGGTTCTATATACCTTAGTTTCTAGTGTCATGACATGTACCAAGGAAGGTCTCAGTGTTAGAAACTTGATTGTATGTCGTTGTATGCAGCTAGACTGATATGTCACTGCATTTTGAATTAAACTGAGTGAGATGGAGATATCTTAGGATATCGGATCTCCTATATCTTGTATAGAACTAAATAGAGCTTTGTAGTTGTTAGTCCGACTTTAGGTGGTACACTCAAACTCCCTAGGGATTAATAAAATATAATAAAACTGTGTAGTATTTCTATTTAGGGTTAAACATGATTCACATTGGATGTTTACCCTTGCCTTGTTCCTTATACAAATAGTTTTTTATGGTGTAGTAGTTGTAGTATACTACTTAGTTGTTATATAATGCAATAAGAGTAATCAACTATTAGAAGTGATAAACTTATGTATTTCCTTTATATACTTTGTTAATATTGCTCTTTGTTATGTCTAGCTATTTAAATTGACTGCTTAATCTATTCATTCTTATTAAAGTATTTGTCTACTTGATATAATAACTTGATGTAATCAATCAATGTTGTGGAGAGTTATATCTCCGATGGGACGTTGGTCTCACCTGGTGGGTCCCCACATCTTTTTAGGTGGTCGTCTGCGACGTGGTTGGGATAGTGTTGCTGATGAGGAGCAACTTGGAGAGAAGTAGATGTTGAAGGTTGGACAGTTGTAGTTGCTAGTAGTAGTGTCCTAGTGTTGTCCATGTACTCTCCGGTCCGGGCAAAAGATGTTTTCTAAATGATGTACATGTATCGACACATGTTTTTGAAAATATGCCAGTGTTTGTATATATGACATGTACAAGTGGGGTACTTCTTTTGTATACACATTTTGGCTGAGGCCATTGGATACAATTATAAATACTTGGTATGGTATATAAACTTATGGAAAGGTTGGACCTTTATGTAAATGTTTCAAAATATGTTTGTGATGTTGGAATCAATTTTGATTATTCTACTTTTTTGGCTATGTGAATTGTTAGTGATTGGTCAAATGTGTTGTTATGAGTAATATCGTCTACCGTGATGGTATGTCACAAAATAGAAATTTCCATGACTTGAGTTACTTATTACATATGTCTTTGAACAAATCAGATAAGTTTTTGTTTTCAACATTTTAGTGCCTTAACATGATCTGTGATGATTCAAATATGTACATACATCACTTCAATACATTTTAGGCTCACAAATTAAATTTTATGCAACATTTAAGACTAGTTTTGGATGAATTTCTACCCTTTTAACAGGGCTATTTAGCAACATAGAATGTCCTCGTACACATCTTGTTCGATGAGGTGTTTTGGGTCTAATTAAGTCGGGTAGTCAGTTGACTTCCCCACAAACTCATCCGGGCTGAAGACATTGTGTTGCGGTTATTGATAAGGGACATCAATCAAGAATAAACCATCTCAACTTGTTCAGCTCAACCAACCTCATTAGGTCATAACTTCCACCATCGAAACACCTAACACCATTTCAATATCCCTCTTTATAGATCAATTTATCTATCTCTTTGAACTCCAGATCTAGACTCTTATGTTTGATGTTTCTTCTATCAGTATGACTTCTATCTTATACAATAAGAATAAACCTCCACCAATCCCATGTATGAGAGTTTGGATACCCCCCTCCAGCCACAACATAAACCTTAAGCTGTAACAACATTCAATTCATACACCTTCATCCATTAAGAGGAATACATTTTTGCTTTCCTAGAAGCCATTCTCTTTGCAACCTTACATTGATGAATTCTTGGTACAATACACATTTCCTCCTTGTTTCACTTTCATCACCTCAAGTTTATGCTTGTTTATCATTGTTCTTTTTCTAATGTGGATTATAGAAAGCAAGCAGTTGATGAGTTTTGTGCTAATCTTTCTTGGAAATATGCCACAAAACTCCCTCATCTATCAACCTATTCTTGTAAAATCTATTATTGTGGGTGTTCACTTGGAAATTTTTGATGAAATCATCTAAAATACCTTAGTGAATCCAATATTTAGGTTATCAAGAACTCTAGGTATGATGATGGCATTGATCATTTATCCTCAATGTTTTTATGAATGGGATGATCCTCATTTCCAAATTGATGACATTCACATGGCAATCAACAAACCTGACTTTTATAATACTAAAATATCAACTCTTTCCCTTGTACTCTATTGCCTCAAGCTAGACTCCTTTCTTTTTTGGTCAAACCCAATATCCATCCAAAGCAGAACAAGACTGACAATGTTGAGAAATTCAATTTGATTGTCTAGTGTCTACTAAATGGAGTCAGGGTTATGTGGTCCAAGTATATTTTTATAGAAGGATTTCTTTGATTCTGAGTAGAATACCCATGAAACCTATCAACCCAACCCAAATCTAATTTTTCGTACCTCAAAAAAATCTCACTAACAGTGATCTCTTTCTTGAGTTGAAGTATCCTTATGATAGACTAGGCACTTTAATCAACATTATTTCTAGATAGAAATCTATAATCAATATCAAGCTCTCACTTGGTGCTTTCTCTTCCAAATCTCATTCATTCAGCTCTACCACCATACATGCCACCCACCCATCTTGTACCTCCACCTTCAAAGCTCTCTCCTACACCTTGTTCCTCATTCTTTGCCTCCAGTGAGCAACTCATGGGGTACATGATGTATGACGATGACTACAACATGCAGTTTCATTCTCACATACACGATGACCTAGTTCATAACATGTCTTATAGGAACATTATTAGTTCACATCCCTATCCCGCATACCAACCCTCATTCCACTCTATTGACTATGATGCCTACACATATGATCACTTCTACCCAACTTCCCACTACCCATTCTCCTCTACTCATGTTGATGTTGGTTACATTCCACCATTACCATCTCTAGATACAACTGAACCTCCTTGTCCTCATGCTAATCTTTCTTTATCCTTAGTTCCTTCAACCGATCTACCTCCTAAACTTGTTTACTTGTAGTGGGGAATGAAGCCCACAACCTTCCAACACCATTCCCTTATTACACACAACTACATGATAGAGGAGCAAATTCAAGCTCATTGGATGAGTCATGAGCCACCTTCTAAGGACATTAAGATAGCAGTTTATGACGTCAACAGAGAGACTGATGTTGATGATGATGTTGAAGATGGTGGATATGTTGAGTGGAAGATATACCTAAGAGTCATCTTGTTGCCTTCCACTATATAAAACGAGAGAGATGATTGATGCATTAAATTTGAGCATCTTTTCACATGTCGTTCTATATGAATTTACTTTCTAATTGGTCATTTTGGTTTAGTTATGTGAATATTCATGATTATTATTCTTGGAACTCATATTGCATCAAATATTATCTTTAATCACCGAATTATATTGATTAATTATTATCTTTTTAGAATTATGTTTGATTTTTTCATATTCCAAGTGATTTGAGCTTTTACAAGGAGGCTCGGTGCAACGACTTGCTATCGGTGGTACCGAATTGTAGAGGAAACTTATCTAGGTTGTGACAACAACTTGGTGCTACCAATTCAAGGATCAAATCCTCACCAAGAAGGTTTGATGCCACCAACTACCCTTTCAGTGGTACCGATCGGTAGACAAAACTAATCTAGAAGTGTTGCAAAGAATCTTTGTGCTACCAAACTCCGTGTTAGTGCCATTGATTATGGGATCAAATGCCTCACTGAGACAATTTGGTGCATGCAACCAACCTATCAGTGGTGGAGAGATTTATATAAAAAAATTGATCCAGAGGCATTAGAAGTCAACTTGGTCTACCAACTACTATGTTTGTAGTTCCAAGATTTAAGAAGAAAAGAAGTCGATGGCTCAATACAACTGACTTCCTATCATTGATGCCAACTTCACACAATCAGACTAGGATTCAAATAAAGTTTAATCCAATGACCATGATTTAATGACGGTATAAGTCTCTCTTATAAATTAGGGGGAATTCAGCTAGACCTAATATCACCATTTTGTTCTATTGCACAAAAACCAAGAGTGAGGAGAGAAGGAGAGTAGAAAGCCACGTTCTAGAAGGTTTAAGCACCTCTATTGGGCGGATTTGATGCTAGAAGATAGCAAATTAGATTGTTTGACAAAGGGAGTCATCCCAACCAGCTTCTCCAAGGGTTACACGAGTCCTTTCATGTTTTCCCCATTTTTCTATTCTCTTCTCATGTGTATGATAATGGAAATCATGGGATGATATCCACTTTTTTCCTTGGGTCTCGGGAGTAGAACAGTTATGCATTGTTATTGACAATATTATATAATATATATACTTGTCCTAAATTCTGGACATAATCTATGATTTCTTCGTGGATTATCTATTCTTGATCATCATAGTTAGTTTCTCAGACTGTTAATTGCTTTAGGAGAGGGATTAAATATTGGATAGGTCATAGATTTACAAATCTTATACCGTGCCTCAAGTGAGGGCTTACGGTTGTGAGGGATATAACCCTAAGGTTGCACTAAGGAACCTAACTAATTCCTAAATCACTGTAGGAGAAGGATTTGTCTTAATATAGGTAGTTTATCATGTTGTGGGAGTGGGTGATACTTTCTCTAGGTCGTTCAACAAAGAACTTAGGGTGAATGAATATTAATGAAATAAAGTCAGTTACAATGTTAACTATGGCAAAACTCTAGTCCTAAGGAATTCCATCCATTATGTGATTAAAACCCACTAAAATAGGTTTTAATTATTGCATTTAGATTAATCAATAACCAATTATTTTTTCCATATTTCTAGTTTATAAGGTAACCATTAGTAGTAGTTTTTGGATTCATGTTTACCCAAGTTCAATATCCGAGCCTCATAAGCCTTTAATATTTTGACACAGGCACTTGCAAATGCATGCTGAGTTTAAGCGTGTCAAGTTTTTGACGTTGTTGATGGGTAATGACAACTAACACTAAGAGTGTTGTGATTGTCCACTCTAGGCCACTATTCTTCTAATCATTTATTAATTTTGTTTTTGAAATTTATAATCAAAATTCACTAGTATCCTGTTATCACACTATTGAAGTTTGTTACAGGTACTAGTGTATGGTTCATACAAGAACTATAAACTATAGAGAATCAACTCCACAAGTTATAGGCTAGTAGGAACTTCATCACATGGCAAAGGAGTAGAAAAGTTCAGTGGAAATACCTTTCCATACTCCCCTACCACAAGTAGAAGAGGCATACATATCTCACAATGGTGATGATCATCCTAAAGACCTACCAGAAAAGCAAACTGTCTGGGAAAAGATTAAAGATTCATCAAAAGTAGTACAACAGGGGTCAATTGTTGAACAGGCAGTGGACATGGGCTGCTACAAAATTGATTCAGGGTTGGTGGCTCTTATCAAATATCAAGCATTTCATGGCCACAACAAGGAGGATCCAATGGCACATATCAACAACTTTGTAGAGAGGTATGACATGGTAAAAATAGATAGGATACCGATGATGGTCATTTACCTAAAATTGTTTCCATACTCATTAGAAGATTAAGAAAATGCTTGGTTCATTAGCCTTCTTCTAGAATCAATTTCTACCTGGGATGAGATGATTGATGCCTTCTTTGAAACGTAATTCTATCCACATAAGACACATGACTTGGTGCGAAAGATATATAACTTCAGGGAGAACACAAATGAATCGTATTCAAAAGCTTCAGTAAGATTTGAGAACATGTTTAGGAAGTTCCCACATCGTGGTATTGACCTGTACAGCCAGGTGAAAACTTTCTACTATAGGTTGCATAAAGGAGGGAGAACTTTCCTAGACAGTGTTGGGCCAGGCTTCTTTTTTAACAACAAAGTGTCTAAGTGCCATGAGATCCCAAAAAATATGGATAAAATTCAAACCTGTAAGAAGAGAGAGAACCTCCACCAATAGTTAAAAGTGTTCGATAATCCAGGGAGATAACAACTCTAAAAGAAAATATGGAGATCCTAACACGGAAGCTAGATCAGAAGGTTGGTGCCTCATCTAGAGGTGAAGAAGATGAATGTATGTATTCCCATCAGTAGGACTTCAGAGGAGGAAATGAATCCTCATGGAGAAATGATCCAGAGTTCTCATGTTAGGATCCAAATGTTTTTTAGGAAGATCCATCCCAAGCACAACAACCAAAGCCACAATAGGGAAACCCACAACAACAATTTCAGCAAGAAAGGGACCTAGAAAGATAAAGCATATAGAAGACATGTTGGGTAGATTGGCCAGTAAAAAGAGGCAATTATAGGCCATACAAAAAGGCACTTGCAAAATTAAGGGACACTAATCCATAGCATAGAAATAAAATTTCTCAGATAGCAGAAAAGGTAGCATCTTTAAAGTAGATAGGATAACAAGGATTTCCAAGAAATATCGATATTCCATTTGGGAATCAGTAGGTGAAGGAATTTCTTCTACACAGTGTCAAGATGCTTACAAAAGACCAAAAGACAATTTTTGGAAAAGACACCACCAAATTTGAAGCAGTCGAAGTGATTGAACCAAATTCTATAGAGAAGCAGCAACACACCATGATGCAGGAGGAGGACACAGAAAATAAATCCGATGAATAGAAGGAAAACAAGGAGTGCTCTGTTCCATCACTTTAAATAAAACTCATCACTCTTGTACCTTTACCAAATATCTTGAAAGCAAAGAAAGTGGATCATCAGTTCAAAAAGTTTTTTGACACATTCAGGAAGCTACGTGTCAACATACCACTGGTGAATGTAATAGAGAAAATCCCTTCCTTTGACAAATTCTTGAAGGATATTATTAACAAAAAAATGAGGATTGAAAACTTTCATGTAGTTGTATTGAAAAAAGAGTCCACTTCATTAATACAGAGAAAGTTGCCACTAAAGAAATAGGATATGGGCTGCTTTACTATACCGTGCTATATTCACAAGGTCAAAATTAGAGAAGTCTAGTGTGACTTTGGGGCAAGCATCAATCTTATGCCTTAGTCAACATTCAAGAAACTAGGACTGAAGAAATCCAAGAAGAGAAACATAACCTTACACTTGGTAGATAGTTTGGTAGTAAGGCCAATAGGTATATGTGAGGATGTGTTAGTAAAGTTTGATAAATTTTATCTTCCCAACAAAATTTTTAGTGATGGAAATGTAGAATGACTATGGTAATGAACTACTCCTAGGGAGGCCATTTCAACACAAAATATTTGATCCTAGAGATGGGTAGAGGAAGAATGAAACTAGGCATCCAAGATGACTATTTTGAAACTATGCTACCAGAGTGTCAACCAAAAGTTGGTGAGCATGCACAACGTCACATGTTGTAGCAATTGAGTGATGTATCCCTAGTCTTAGGAAAGCCTTTTCTAGATACAACTCATGCTATGACAAAAGTAGAAAAGGGCACAATAGAAGTGGACATCATGGAGCATACGAAGCATGTGTCCTTAATCAATGTAGTAAAGTATCCTAATGTCTCAGAAGAGGAAGTGCAACTGACAACAATTGTAAAGGCCACATCTCGAGTTCTCACACATCATATCTGTAGTTGACCTTAGATGCATGCATCATGAATTTAGTGGATGATTCCACCCGCTACCATTCACTTGGGAATGTGCTCCTTATCTAAGGGCATTACTACGTTTTTACTCCAAGCATTATCGAGAGTTTGTGCCACCTCCACCACCTTTGGTCCCATCGTTGCAGTGTCAAACTAAGCTTGAATTGGACCATCTTCCACCACACTTGAAGTATAACTTCTTGGTTGTTTAGAAAAAGATCCATGTCATCATCTCATGTTCATTGAGCATTCATGAGGAGCAGCAATAGCTAGTTGTGTAGAAAAAACCACCATGCAACATTTGGATGCTCTATTGTACACATCAAAGGGATCTCTCCTAGATTTTGTCAACAAAAAAACAGAATTGAAGGAGCCAAGCCGATAGCACAACCTCAACAATGTCTCAATCCCATCATGTATGAGGTAGTAAGGAAATAAGTAGTGAAACTACTTTCAGCATGTATAATTTATGATATTTTTTACTCTAAGTGGGTTAGCCCAACCCGGGTTGTTACAAAGAAAGAGGGGATCACAGTCACTATGAATTCAGTAAGTGAATGAATTTCAACTAGGCTAGTGACTGGGTGGCGTGTTTGTATTGATTGTCACTGATTAAATGTTTCCACTTAAAATAACCACTTTTCACTTCCCTTTATTGATCAAATTCTTGAAAGGCTTGTCAACCATTCTCACATTTTTATGGTTGGGTATTCGGGGTATAACCAAATTTTTGTCGAACCACGGGACCAAGAGAAGTCTAACTTCTCTTTTCCCTATGGTACTTTTTCTTACCGTTGGATGCTCTTTGCCATGTGCAACACACTAGAAACATTTCAGAGATGTATTCTTACTATTTTTTCTGATATGGTAGAGTGATGTCTCAAGGTTTTCATGGATGACTTTTCAGTTTATGGAAAGTCATTTGAAGATTGCCTTACCAGTCTTGATAAAACTTTACAAAGATGTGAGGACACTCACATGGTTTTGAATTGAGAAAATTGCACATAATGGTGAGTGGGGGGATTGTGTTGGGACACAAGGTGTCCAATAAAGGAATGAATGTCTATTTAGTTAAAATAGAAGTAATTTCAAAGCTTCCTCCACCATCATCGGTGAAGGGGCTTAGGAATTTTTTAGGACATGCTAGTTTCCATCGACGCTATATAAAACATTTTTCAAAAATTACTTAACTACTTTCTAAGTTATTAGAGAAAGATGTTGAGTTCAGTTTTGACACATGATGTTCAAATGCAATTTATGTGTTAAAGGAGAAACTAGTCTCCGGACCTATGGTGTTGGCTTTGAGTTACAGTCAACTATTTGAATTAATGCTTGATGCATCAGACTAGGAAGTAGGGATAGTTTTGGGGAAGCACAAAGAGAAGGCTCTTTCAGTCATTTATTATGCATTGAAAACTCTTAATGATGCCCAACATAATTACACTACAACTAAAAAAGAACTTTTATCCATGGTTTTTGCTTTTAATAAATTTTGTCAATTCTTAATTGGGGTTAAAGTGATAGTATGGACCGACCACACAACTATAACGTACCTTTTGCACAAGAAATATGCCAAAACTATATTGATAGGATGTATTTGGATGCTATAGGAGTTTGGCAACAAAATCAAATACAAAGCTGGAGCAGAAAATTTGGGAGCAAATCATTTATCTAGGTTGGAAAGGTGGAACGAAAAATATGTAGAGATACCCATCATTAAGGAGTTCCCAAATGAACAATTATTTGTGATTCAGGATAGGGATCCCTAGTTTGTGCATATTGTGAATTACTTAGCATGTGGTGAGATACCAGATGATTGAGGGAAACAAGAGAAAAAGATATTTTTCCAATCTATCATATTTTATGTGTGAGATGATCCAAAATTGCTTAAGAAATTTAGGGATGAAATTTTCAGGACATGTGTGCCTAAATGTGAATTTGAGAGCATATTTTTTCATTGTCACTCCCTCCCCCGACTGGGGGACACCATGCTAGTTTAATAATTGCATCCAAGGTAATAGAAAGTGGTTTCTATTGGTCCACATTATTTAAGGATGCTTATGACTTCGTACTAAGGTGGTGATGCATGTCAGCGAGCATGAAACATATCTAGGAGACATGAAATGCCTTTGAATAATTTTCAAGAGGTTGAGGTCTTTGATTTGTGGGGAATATATTTATGGGGCCATTTGTGTCTTCTAACTCTTATTTTTATATTCCTCTTGTAGTGCACTATGTGTCTAGTGGGTGGAAGGAAATCCATCCCAAACCAATGATGCACAAGTCATTTGATAATTTGTGAAAGACTACATTTTTATAGGATTGGGGTACCAACAGTGATCATTAGTGATGGGGATCCACTTTCACTAATAGGAAGTTTGGAGCTTTATTGAGTAAGCATGGAGTGAGGCATAGAGTAGGAACTCCATACCACCCCCATACCCAAGGGAAAGTGGAGGTTTCCAATTGAAAAATTAAGAAGATCCTAGAGAAAATAGTCTCTACTAATTGGACTAACTAGATCACATTGAATGATTCCCTCTAGGCATACAAGACAACTTATAAGACACTCATTGGCACAATACCTTACGTGTTGGTTTATTGGATAGCTTGTCATCTACCTATAGAACTAGAGCATAGAGCCAAGTTGGCATTGAGAAAGATGAATTTAGATTAATGTAGGGAAGAAGCATAGAGTAGAATTGAATGAGTAAGAATAGATTAGGCTAGATTCCTATGAGAGTTCTAGAATCTATAAAGATAGAATTAAGAAGGTCTAGGACAATCATATACTACATAGGGTCTTTCTACCTAGGCAACAAGTTATACTTTTCAATTTTAGGATGAAGTTGCATCTTGGAAAATTATGGTCCAGGTGGAGTGGTCCTTTTGTAGTGGTCAAGGCTTTTCCTCATGGGGATGTGGAGATTAGTGATTGTGCTAAGAAATTCTCACAAATGCACAACACCTGAAACTTTATTATGGAGGAGATTTAGTCCCTGAGGAGGAGTTGAAAACTTCTTGAGATCTAAAAACTTTTCATAATATGATCGTAGAGACTAGGACATAAAACAAGGGTTCTTTTGGGAGGTAACCCATAATGTAGGTTTATATTTCATGAAGTTTCAAGTGAAGTAGTGTAGAAGAAAATTTTCAATCATGGATTTTGTTTTTCATCTAAAAAAGGTACCTTGATCATTTTTCTTTGTTGTGTAGGTAGTATAAAAATTCAGTACCACCTACAAGATGTTGGTCGCACCGACGGTGGTATGTAATTCAACAATAGATTTTGTTATCATTTGGTACCACCAACCTCATGTCATTGGCAATGACATTTGCATAATATAATCACAGGGACCATGCACCAATGCTCGGTACCACTGACACACCATTCGGTGGCACCGATTTCCTTTAGAGTCGAAAGCCAAAATCATTGTAGACATATTGATACTATCGATAAGGTTGTTAGTAGCATCAACATTTTGAGAATCTCTAGGTTCAAGATACTGAGGGGGTCATTTGATAGCACCAAGAAATTGAACAACTTGGTACCAATGACCCTAAAAGTCGATGGCATCGACGTTTTCACAATAGCCAACAAAATACAAATCAGTACTATCGACACCACATCAGTGGCACTGACTCATGAAGACCGGGATCTACAGACATGATATCGATGATTGAGATTGACTACATCCAACATTCAATAATGCCAATTCACACTCATAAATCAAAAGTCAGTACCACCGACAAGATGCCAGTGACATCGACCCTGGACAATCAATGTGTCACAACATCAAAGGCTTACATCACTTGGTATCAACGGATGATACTGATGCACACAGATTGGTGGAACATCTTGTTACCACTGACACAAAGTTGGTGACACCATCTTAAAATGATCAACAACTATAAAAGGGTAGGTGTGGGGTGTATGCAAACACACACTACTATAGAAAATGTTTTTTACAACATTTCATTTTTCTATTTTAGAACATGTTAACTGTTGTATTAGATCACACGATCTTATGGGGGTGCTTTATACAATATGTGATCACATGTTGCAATTCATGTATTTTATACAACAGTTAAAACATGATGTCTTTTAATGAATGGCATGCTGTAGTATGGGTATTTTATACAACAAGTGGTGCACCCGTTGTAATATATAATATAAAACAGTTGAACCACATTATCTTTCAATAAACACACCCATTGTAATAGGTTTTTTTTACGATATGCAGTGCACCCGTTGTAATATATATTATACAACAATTAAAATATGTTATCTTTCACTAAATACACCCGTTGTAATAGGGATGTTTATTACAACATGCAGTGCACCTATTGTAATATACATGTTTATACAATAGTTGAGTTGTCTTTCCATACATTCAACCGTTGTAATAGGGTTGTTTATATAACATGCCGTGTGTCTGTTGTAATATACACATTTTATACAACAGGTTATGCATGTTGTAGTTCACTAGAAACACATGTTGTAATAGGTGTCTTTTTTCCATACAAAAATGTTGTAATAGGTGTGGATAACACAACATGTGTTGTTTGTTGTAGTATCATACATTTTACAATATACGATTGATTGTTGTCTTTGATTAGAGTTTGAAAGGTCATATATTGAACCATTTTATTGATCAAATTAACCATAGTATCAATAAATTACCATAAATATACAATTATAGTTTTTTCATTTCATAAACAAGCACATAATTGAAAAAAAAAATCCATCAAACCTTGAAAAAACATGTACTGAATTTAATAAATATTCAATCATCCATACAAAGATTCAATAATAGAAAATACTGAGTATCCACTCTAGAATTGATATGAAAACTAACTAAAAAAGTTTCACACATTGGTCTATGCTTAAGAACAGATGTCTCCCCCTCATGTCACATAATCTTATGTGTGCTCAAGAACACACATCACCCACTCATTTTGAACCTCTTCGATTTCTTCTTAGTTGAAGTAATGACCAATATACTTCAAATAGTACTACAATCATATGAAAAATATATCAACATATTGTACTTTTTCAATTGATTTAGAAATTTGAACAAAGTAAAAGAATAAAATGATAAGTAGCTTACACATTTAGGAATATTTCTAATTCTCACATCAACGATGTCTCTCATGTACTTCAGCACATAATACCCACAATCTGTGTTGTTTGGCTGCTTTGGACACCGTATAAAATAAATATAAATTTCTTATTCAAATAATTATGAGAACTTGTTAGCAAATAAGATGATGGAAGAAGTATAAATAACCAAAAAAACCTAATAAAAGGTATGTGTATACAGAATCAAAAAATGCTTCAATTAGCAAATTACTTGAGGTCCATGCTACATATATTAGGAAACATGGGCAAAGCAATATTAGATGTGCAGGTTGAATGCTCACATGGAAATTCAATAATTGGTAATCTAGTTTGATGACACAGCTCCTGTGAAGAGTGTCTATAGACAATAAACAAGATAGAGGTGGTCCACTTGTTTTTAGGGAAAACTTTCTTATTTAAATATTAAGGAGCACAGAAAATAGTTGGTGAGCATGCTAGAGCCTACCTAAAACCAAATAGTTTGATTCTTTGAATGTAAATTGTAAAGACACTATCAATATTAGTATATCTGAGGGAAACAGTGAAGTTAGAGATAATCTTGTTGGTAGATAGTATAAGACACATGCATCAGTTATTAAGAAGCAAGTACTAATGCCTAAGCAGCAAGGTCATCGTGATGTGGTTGGTGAGATTGTCTGAAATAATCAAGATTTGTATGCTACATATTACACCAAACAAAATAGCTCAAAATTTCTTTGCATGAATCTTAATGCATAAATAAAGGTCCTTGTTGAGAATGCAACATTTTAGATAAATAAAATGGAGTCCTTGATGAGAACAAAACATTTTAGATAAATAAAAAGTTGTATATTAAATGTAGGTGGTTACTTAGATCCAAACGAATTGCATCAAGACAAAATATATAACAGAGTACACTTAAGTAAGTTATGAATTCAGCCATCATTTATTAAATGTAGCTTACAAGAAGTTATAATTTATTTTACACGTGACCACAAAATAGATATATATAGAGAGAGAAGTGATCCAACCGATTTGATTGTCAATTTTCTAAGGCTTGACATAATTTATTAATGTTACTATAGTAAATACATATCATTGTTTCTAGAGCTATGTCATGTATTAAAAGATGCTAGAAACACATTATATTACTGGTGCTGTCCTTAAAAAAAATAGCTAGTAAACAAGAGACTGAGCCAACGGTCAGAACTACAATCAATGTGCAGCAAAAAAATATTATTTTCCTTAGTAAAGCATGTGCACATATTGCACTATAGAAAAGAAAGAGATTTGAAGTATTTTTGTTGAAGTTGCAAGTTACCGAATACTCGAGCTATTTTTGTTGAAGTTACAATTTACGGAATACTCACCAATTTGAACGAATTCTGAATCTGATCACAAGTGACAGTGAGTGTACAATTGCTTTGCTTATTTACACTCTTATAACATTCTTACATGCAAGATTCACTACAGCAAGGAGCTTCGCATGATCCTTATCTTGAGAAATGACACATACATATTTAACAATGTAGATGTGAACCTCATCACAGTGAAGTAGAAAAGATGTTGCTTGTCAAGAAAATCTAGATGGGATGTTCTAGGCACAGGATAAAGCTTGGTTAAGCAGAGTCACAAATTCAAAATTTGACAATCATTCGGCAAGGCTGAAAAATTCGAGATTCGAAAATTATGCGAGAAATTCGGATAAAAGTCAGTAAGAATTTGGTAAAAGTTCAGTCAACTATTTGAGAAAAGTTCAAAAAAAATTCAGATCACCCCAACCGTCCGCCTCTACCATATAACATCAACTAGCAAGTACTGCAGAAAACGGGGGCTTCTCAAATCACCCCAACTATCCGCCTCTACCATCCCTTTACATTTTCTTCTTTTTAAAATTTTAGTAGTTGCTCACACAGATAATAGCCGACCAACAAAATGCACATGTATAAACTGCCCGACTACTGGGATTCATGAAACCGGTGCCCAAACAAAGCCTAATGAAGGTAGGATGCCTCAAGCAGTGATGAAAGTGAAGAAGAGAGGAGAGAAGAGCGAAGAGATACCAAACAAATACCTGATTTGGGCATTGCCACTCTTGCTTCTAGTGCTACCGGCCAGTGGTCGCCGCTCTTGCTGGCCAGTCTCTGCTGACTGGTCACTGGTGGCTGACGTCGCTCTTGTTCCTACAGTGACCGGTGTCGCTAGTTGTAGGGGCAGTGTGGTTGGCATTTGGTAGGTGAGGCGGCAGGCTGACTCAATGAAATGAGGCGTCATAGCGTCCATGGTAGCCAGGGAGTGTGGAACACATGATAGCGTGAGTGAGGGGTTTCTGGAAGGCGAAGTCTTCGACAGTAAAAAAACTAAAATTTGAAAATAAGCACTTCACTATGTGGGCCGACTAGCATCCAACAAAAGGGATGAATTTTTAGATAAAGTTGGATATTATTCGGTAATTTGCATTAGATATGTGTACACAGGAATAATTTGTATATGATACATAATTCGGTCATCAAAAGTTCACGAATAATACGCCAATTATTGAATATTTTGGCAAATTATGTGACACGGGTAAAATAATTTATAAGAAAATAATTTTGTGATTTGATGCTCCTCATTATATTTTGTGTTATATAATATTGAGATTGGGTCGGTTTCGGGTCAAAACATCTACCCAGTGTGAAAAACTGTTATTCCCATGACCACACGAAATTGGATTTTGTTCAAACGACCTCTCAAACCGAAACCCACCCATATTTTCGGCGTGGTAGTAGCTCGGGTGGTTAAGAGGTACTGCGTGATTTAAATGTTCTCCCCATTGTGCGGGTAGGTGGGGGGGGTTATGCCGCTAGGCCGGGTCTCACTTACTCGTGGCCCGTCCTCAGGGGTAGTTTCCACGTATCTAAAAAAACACCCATATTGAGAAAATTAACTCCCAAAAAGAACTCGGATCCAAATTTGACAGTAATTATATATAAAAAATAATTATCTGATTACTTGTTCATGAAAAAAATTCTCTGATAAGAAATTGGGTTCAGCTCGGTCCTAGGTATATAGCAACAAGTCAGAGTCTGTTGTATAATCTTGTCATATAATAATAGGTTATAGTGTATTGTGTGACTATGGTCTATTACAACATGTAGCTATTACAACATGTGATCTCATGTTGTGTGATAATGATATACTACAATGGTTTAGTTTATGTTGTGTAATGGTGGTCTATTATAATGATTTGTTATGTGTGGATATTACAATATGTCACAACATGTTGTGTAATTATAATATATAACAATAGATCGAAGTCTATTGTGTGATCTTGGTATATAACAATGAGTTTCAATATGTTGTATTATCCTAGTATATTACAACATGTACCAAATACAACATGTGAAGGCAAGTTGTGTAATTACTATGTATTACAATGGGTCAATCTGTGATGTGTAATGATGGTCTATTATAACATGTTATCATGTGTGACTGTTACAACAGGTCACAATATGTTGTGTAATTAACATCTTTTACAACAGATTTTAATATGTTGTGATAGTACATCCTATTACAACACTTTAGTACTTGTTTTAATATCACGTATACTACAACAGGTTTGGCATGTTGTAAGTGACTTGTGTTGTCTAAAATATACAATATACAACATGAAAACAAGCTTGTTGTGAGAAGTATGCTATCTAAAACACAATCATCAGAACTATTGTCTATCTCCCGTTGTAAAAAACATTTTCTGTAGTAGTGACACCCACATCACTCCCTTTTATTGTAGAAGAGAACTAGTGATCTCCAACATCCAAAGTCCTCATTGAACTCATTTCTCGATCCCCATTCTCTCATTTAGCATTCATGGCATCCCCGAGACAAGCATTAGGAAGCATAGATGAACAAATGGTATCAAATTTGGCACATATGGCTTTTGCCGACGAGGACCACAGAAGATCTTCTCCAACTAGATGAAGAGGGAGATGGTGCCTATGTGGTATGGTGATTGAGTCTGCCTCAACCATGTCTGATTCACTAATAGCCTTTGCCAAGTTTGACTCAGCGACAGTATGTTGGGTGATCACCCATTCTTTGGTGATTGGCCCACCAACCAGGACATCGTATATGAATTCCTAGCTTCCTTGTAGTTTTGTCGCATCCTCAATCACAAGGAAGGCTAGGAGGAAGGATGGTTCAGACTCTACAACATTGAACATCACTTTACATTGGTGGAATTCAATGCCGTCTAGAGTTGGTTGGTGGGGGATGTATGATACACCCACAACGAATTCAACTTCAACTGGGTGTGGAGGTTGATCACAAAATTTCCCTAGGGCTTCTTCACCAAGTGGCATCAGTTGTCAGTTAAGGAGATGGAGCATCTGTTCGCCTGAATCTTGCACAAGTGCATGACGAACACCATCTCCGCCAAGTCTAAATAAGGACAGGGGATGGTGCAAAGGGCGAACATTTAATTCCTCTGGGAATTCTTGACCCTGGGGAAGGAAGAGGTAGATCTTGGTTCTTTATTTTTGTAACATATGTTGGCATTGAAGAGAGGACGCAATGGAAACCCCTAATCCACATTGGTGGGCCAATTACTCCTCTTCATTACACTTCTTCCTGGACCTCTCAAAGGTAAATGCTTTAAAGTCCTCAACCAAATTAGATTTCAAGAATTTAAAGAAGGTCCTCCTTGTGAACAAGTATGAGGGAAAAGTTTATGTTTGTTGCACATGAACTGGAAACCATGGGAAAATGCTCTTTTGGACCCAATTTTTCATCTATGAGGGGTCTAACACGAGATGGATTGAATAGGGTGTTGAGCTAGTACCCGAGGAGGAGGACGAGTCCGAGCCAGAACAACTAGAGCAGTCGAAAGAGACAAATGACAAAGAAGAAGTGGTTGCACTACCTTCCAGTATAAGACATTATCCTTACAAGATGCCACAATGATGTGCATCATCCAATGCTACCACTCCACCACATGCCCATTCCAGAGACTCTGTAAGGCTGAGGATTTGAGGCCTCAGATGAAATGATATTAAAAGGAATGATTGGACTACCTATATCACCAAGGTGCACCTCCTTTCAGGGAGCCCATCACTAAAGAACTCTAAAGTTAAGCGTGCTCAGCTTGGAGTAGTACTAGGGTGGGTGACCAGTCGGGAAGTTGATCATGGCTTGTGCATCAGTGTGGACAAAGTGCACAGTTAAGGATAGTAGTGGATTGTCGGGCCAGTCGTCATTCCTAAAACTCTACTAGAGCCTTAGGCAATGGGCCCGAGTGTTACAAATGGTATTAGGACCATAACTCCTCTAGTATCTGGGGCCCATATGGGAAAGTGGCATGCTAGTATTGAGCCATGTTGTCTAGGCATGTAGGAAGGGGTTGTCCATGGTGACGTAGCCACCCTTGTGCTGGTATTCTATGATCGAGAGTTGGGTGTCCATGGGCCATTCTGGGTCTGCACTGAAATAGGAAAATATTATGAGACCATATAGTTAAGCCTTGACGAGGACGTCAAGAGTCTAAGTGGAGGAGATTATAATGTAAATGTTATTAAAAGGAATGATTGGACTACCCATATCACCAAGGTGCACCTCCTTTTCAGGGAGTCCATCACTAAAGAACTACAAAGTTAAGCGTGCTCAGCTTGGAGTAGTACTAGGATGGATAACCATTCAGGAAGTTGGTCCTGGCTTGCATGTTAGTGTGTACATAGTGCACAATTAAGGCTAGTGGTTGTTTGTGGGGCCAGTCCTCATTCCTAAAACTCTACTAGAGCCTTGGAGGTATGTACAGGATGCTATAGTTGATCCAACAAAGGCAACATCAACATAAAACTACCTTGACACAACACAGATTCATGGCATTGAGGAGCAACTCCTTTAGCAGGAACATGTCATTTATGACAACAAGTGCCTTCTTGTGGCCAACCAAGAGAGAATGCACAATCACCTACAGTGGATAGAACATTATCAGTAGCCTCTTTGTGATCAATACTGGATCCAAGTTTAGTTTTTTAGTTTCCTTCAACTACTGGAAATGTCAGCCATCCCACCTAGGTTCACTGGGACATTCTATCCACCAGACCCAGTCGGGAAGTTGATCATGGCTTGCGCATCAGTGTGGACAAAGTGTGTAGTTAAGGATAGTAGTGGTTTGTAGGGCCAGTCCTCATTCTTAAAACTCTACTAGAGCCTTAGGAAATGGGCCCGAGTGTTACAAATGGTATTAGGACCATAACTCCTCCAGTAGTTGGGGCCCACATGGGAAAGTGGCATGCTAGTATTGAGCCATGCTGTCTAGGCATGTAGGAAAGGGTTGTCCATGGTGACGTAGCCACCCTTGTGTTGGTATTCTATGATCAAGAGCTGGGTGTCCATGGGCCATTCTAGGTCTGTAATGAAATATGAATATGTTATGAGACCATATAGTTAAGCCTTGACGAGGACGTCAAGAGTCTAAGTGGAGGAGATTATAACGTAAATGATATTAAAATGAATGATTGGACTACCCATATCACCAAGGTGCACCTCCTTTTCAGGGAGTCCATCACTAAAGAACTACAAAGTTAAGTATGCTCAGCTCGGAGTAGTACTAGGATGGATAACCAGTCAGGAAGTTGGTCCTATCTTGCATGTTAGTGTGTACAAAGTGCACAATTAAGGCTAGTGGTTGTTTTTGGGGCCAGCCCTCATTCCTAAAACTCTACTAGAGCCTTGGAAGGTATGTACGGGATGCTATAGTTGATCCAACAAAGGCAACATCAACATAAAACTACCTTGACACAACACAGATTCATGGCATTTAGGAGCAACTCCTTTGCAACAACATGCCATTTATGACAATGAGTGCCTTCTCCTGGCCAACCAAGAGAGCATGCACAATCACCTACAGTGGATAAAACATTATCAGTAGCCTCTCTGTGATCACTACTGGATCCAGGTTTAGTTTTTTAGATGCCTTCAACCACTGGAAATGTCAGCCATCCCACCTAGGTTCACTGGGACATTCTATCCACCAGACCCAAACATTCCATCTGAGACATTCTATCCACTACCATTTGATTGTGTACTGATGTTCCTCCTCTTTGGCTGAATTTTTACTATGATGGCATAGTCAAGTTCAAGCTTAGAGGAGTGTTGGAATGAATCAATCTTTATTTTCTTCTTTATTTTGTTTAGTTTTTCTTAAATTTCTAGGATCCACATCTATCTAGCATAATAGTTGAGCTAAATTCATAATTTCTATCATTTTCATATGGTTGAAATGAACTGTAAACTAATTGGTCATTTCTACTTAAATTGGATTTGCAAGTCTAAGGAAACACAATTAGAGGAAGTGTATGGGTTATTCAGATTGAAGACATTAAATATTAATTCAAACCTTAATTGTATATTGTTTGTGCATGACAATGGGGTTTGAGACCTTAAATAAGATTTTTAGGATGAAAATCTAAGGTTACCATGTACACAGGTTGATAGTAGAGGGACACATCATAGTTGAGAAAGACATCATCTCTTAATAAATGATTCCATCCATTTTAAGCCATTTCATTCACCGCCCAAAGATGATTAAGTAACCAAAAATTATTTCTCCTTGATTGCATTGCATTCACGATAGGTAACATGATAGATAGTCTTCTATTTTATGAGTGGGTAAATGCATATTAAGTAGTTCATAATAATCTCATGTAGTAGCATTTCTTTGGAGCATACTTTGATATTTTTGCAACATGATCTATCTATGTATATTCTCCATTTTTTTAAAGGAAGTTCATCTTATACCTCCAAAAAAAATTGTGAAAGGAAATCTTAGTGTGGAAAATGTAAGGCTCCTGACCCAACTTAGTTCTTGGGTATGCTTTTGTTGCTTAATAATTGCTTATAACCTTTCTCTAATCCCTTGAGATTCTTTTAGAGCTTACGGAGAGTTTAAGTGTTCAGTTTGAGCTTGTTTGGATGATGTTTCTACTTTTGATACTTGTTTTGGGTCTATTTGCAAATCACCCATTTGTGAGGGTTATCTAGCAATTTTCCACATCTAGTGTGCACCTTCTCTTCCTTGGAATCATGATAGAGATTTTGATGCTTTGGGACACCTTGGATGAGTGTTGGATGAGTGGTGGAATCACTAGCTGTGATTAGGGTCTCTACCAAGGAAGAAAATGTCTGATTTGGATGTCGTTTCAATAGCCACAGAAATAGAAATTTTGACAAATTTTTATAAATGTGCTCCTAGAATTTCGAGGGAAAAATAAACGAATTAATTTATGAAATTTTAACAGAATGATCTACTAGTGTAGATCTACTCAAATATGTAATAATATTTCATATTGATATGTTGGGGGTGGGGTCTCATCATTTTTTAGTGAATGACCCTGAACTGTTTCAATGGGAATTTTTGATGTTAATTTTCAATGGTGAAATAAATGAATTAAGTCATTATATTTTTCAACCACAATATATAGACTTTAAAACACAAAAATGTGCAAAAAAATACTCTAGGTAGTACCTATTTTGAGAGTTTCATCAGTCTATTTTGATGTCCGACTCCCACAGAAATAGAAATTTTGGCCGAAATTTCAACAATTTTGTCAAAATTTTGAACATTGGTCTCTAGGATTTTGCTTGGTGTCGATCATGTGTGCATGGTTGAGTGTAGAGACCCTTGTCTTGACCTTGTGATGTGTTTCAGGGTGTGTCTCGATCGAGACACTTTACTTAGGTGGTTGTTTCTCGACCATGATGATCTTGGAGTGGTTGGATCGAGATAGTTTGTCCTTTTGTGGTGTGTATCAACCTTGGTGTCTTGGTGACCTTTAGTCTCGACCAGGATGTATGTGATGCTCTTGTTTCGACCTCCTTGAGGTGTTGTGATTGAAACCAACATGGTGGTGACCCAAGTGGTCCAAACTCCACCTAGGTTGTATCACCATGTCATGCATATATGCCTTAAGTGGTTGCATGTGTGTTTCTTGGGTGGACAAGTGTCCCTTTGGTGCCATTAGGTGTGGAGACCTCATCTCCACCTTACCTCCCTCCATAAGTATATAAACCCACTCATCTCCATTCAAGTGAACCTTTCAGCCTTCCTTCTTCCTCCCTCTATTTTTCTAGTCCTTGGAGCTTGGTGGAGCAAGGAGAACTGATCGTTGGAGCTTTGGTTACTATGATCCCTTGCATGTGGTGACTTTTGGTTAACTTCAACCTTAGTAAGTATATACCTTTCTTTGGTGACGTTTTCCTTGGATCTTCTCTCCATCTTCTTCTCTTTTATCGGCCATAGACCATGAATCCTCCATGGTGGTCATTTTGGAGAGAAACTCTTCATCACAAGGGTGATAGGCCATGTTTTGACAAGGTGGTACCTAAGTGAGAGGAAGTTTTCTTCTCTTTGTTTCATCTTCTTTTGGTATAGCCTAGGGTTTCTTTCCCTCTTTCCTTGAGCAATCTTCGACCTTGGTGTCTTCTTCTTCTTGAGATGATCATGTGGCCGAAAGTGGAGCTTCATCATCGTTGGTGGTCGTGTGCTTGGAGCATGTAATCCTTGGAGTTCATCTTCCTTAAGGCGGGTTATATAACGCTCTACCGTCTCTATTATTGCACTTTTCTTTACATGCATGTTGTTGTTTCTCTCTCTAAATCATTATCCTAACATGCTAGTAGATGATATCATGCTCTATAACTTGAATGGTGGTGGTTATCATGCTATGTTTGCTTAGAATCTGAAACTCTAATTCAAGATACCCAATTTTGGAGATGGTTGTGTAATGGTGGTTTTCTACCTATCTTTTGATCTTGGTTTTGAGCACATGCATGATGCTCGTGGACTTTGATGTATCATGAAGTTTAGGTTATGTTTGTATGTGTTAAACATGTTTATCACTCTTGCATGAGGCTCTTTCATGGTGGTTTCATGACACATGTGTTAGGGCTTTTGGTGATCAATTTTTGTGTGAAGTTCCTCTCCTCGAGGATGGTGGTTTTCCTTGTTTTAATCTTCTATTTTGGTCATGCAATACTTCTTTTTTAACCTTGGTTAATTCCTATTTTGATTATGGTTCTTCGCCTTAGTGGTAGCTTAATCTTGGAGGTTGCTACTCCTTGATTTCTTCTTGGGTTGAGACACTTTGCTATGGTGTTTGGTCGAGAAGTTGTTCCTATTTTCGGTCAAGACAAGTGCCTTTGTTTTGGTTGAGGCAACTCTTTCTTTGAGGTCGAGACAACTCTTGTTTTGAGGTCAAAACAACTCTTTTTTTGAGGTTGAGACAACACTTGTTTTGAGTCGATACATGTTTTTGGTTGAGGTCGAGACATGTATTTTGAGTTTGGTTGAAACTTTAATCTATGTGATGGTCGAGACACAAATGTGTCGTGGTTGAGACACCTAGTCTTGTTGCGGTCAAGACACCTAGCATAAAGGTGGTCGAGACATCTTTCTTGAGGATGGTCAAGACACTTATTTCATGGGTGGTCGAGACACCTATGTGATGGATGGTTGAGATACATACATGAACATATAGTCAACACATGTGTATGAGTAAGCAAGTAATGATTCATGTATAGTGTGGTTGGAATGATTTTTTAGTTAACTCTAATCATTTTTCCTAACCCTATTATGCTCCAAGAAAGTGGGAGATGATGTACCTAGGGTTTGGTGATTGGATATTGTCCTTTTGAACGAAAGACACTACAACAAAAATGATCTTTAGTGGCATTTTATATATTGGCATTTCTTATAAAAATCTGTACACAACCAATTATACGGGTATTTGTTGTTTTAGTGCCACTAAATTACATTCCATGAGTGCCATATAGGAAAGCACGTTTTATTGGCTTTTTACAATGGCGTTTGATAAATGCCACATTTAAAGAATTGTATATTTCAATCATAAAGTTGATTTTTTTTCTGGAAGGAATTAATAAAGCTTACCCAACCCCACATACCCTAGCCGTCTTCGCTCTTTCCTCCTACTAGAGCTTTCCTCCACGAAGGAAGGCAAGTTGCTAGATCTACTACCCGAACAGGTGGTGGCGTATGGGATAATAGACAATTCTAGTGGCCATGGATGGCTCCGGCATGTGGGATTTCTCAGAGGACGGGGTGGGACAAAGTGTTGGGGACTAAAGGTTCCAATTTTTGCTACCACGTCATACTATAGAAAAAAAGGGAGATTCTTTCTAAGGACGAATCTGGCCGTCACTGATATGCAGCTCAACGGCAAGGACAACTAAAAAGATGTCGCATGCCTTGTTTTACTTGGTGAACGTGCGCATAAATTGGAGGTGACTCCAGGTATACAAGATATATAGGTTTCGCTTTTGTTTATTCTTTTTTTTTATTTTTTTGGTTAATTTTAGTACAATGATACAAAAATAGATATTGATCTAAGGGAATCATGACATACAGAGTTATCTACTTTCCTGATGTAACTTCTATAGGAACTCATCTTCACACCTGTACAGTAATTCAAAGAGATTCAAGAACACCAACAAGTAGAATATTCCTATTTGTCATGCTCACCGCAGCACTGATCTTAACTTCCTATGTGCAGGAAGGTAACATTAACAATGCACAAGTTCGTTGTCTCCAATTAATCCGATTACAATAAAGCTAAAGCATATATCTCTGTTACTGTGTAGTACCTAATTTGTAATTGTTTTTCATATACTGTCACTAGCGTTGTCAAATTTTGTCCGAACCCCTGAACCCAATTTCGCTGGACCTGAAAAAAATCGGTCTTGGTTTTAAATTGTTATCAATCTGAGTCGGTTTAGGATTTAGATATTGATGTCCGAATAGATTGGGTCGGTTCTGGGTGGTGATTTGTTAAACCCATGTTGAATCCAAGTTGACAAATTAAAAAAAAATACATATTCTTCTCATGTACAAATTACTACATATCATGCTAACAAGATTTTATGACCAATTCGACTTTAGGTTTCACATTATGAAACCGGATGCCAGTTCCGAACATTGCCACCTTGTAAAATTTTTGATTCCGGATCGATTCTGGGTTGAACTAATATTTATCAATCTGGTTGGTGTCAGACCTGAAATCGACTCGAAATCGATTTTTTGACAAGCCAAACTGTCACTATTCTCAAAGTTCCTTTTGGCCACATTCTATCTTAGCGTCTGATTGCGGAAAACGTGATTATTAGTCTATTTCCACTTTGGTATTTTCTAATACCATGAACTTCACTTTCACCATCAAGATACCAATGAAAAAACAATTAACTGTGATTCATGGCATATATTGAAGTCTCTAACATAGAATATCTCCCTTCTACCTGCATCCTGATTCATCTTAGCTACATATATTTAGGCCTGAGCAACTTGCATGACGTCTTTTTCTACTAATCTTGTTGATAAGAAACACATGCCGCTTGAGAAGGTGGATTTGCTTGATGAACATTAGGAAAAGATAACTGTTACCGACAAGTATAGCGCATATCAAATTGTACTCAATAGCTTTATCAATGATCAACCTTGTATATGAAACTTAATCACCTCGGCCATTTTGTAGGTCATAAACTAATGTCTCCTCTAGGTGTGTCAAAAATCCAATTTCGACTCAGCTCCGAATCGGACAACAAGGGGGTTGATACATATTAGCTCAACTCATAACCGATGCGGAACCAAATTTTTTATAAGGTGACATACCTGAAACCGGCACCCATTATCATAATGTGAAACCCGAAACCAAATTGGTCATATAATTTTGTTAACGACACATTATATGTATAGCATCCAACTAACAAAAACATAATTAACTAATGCGGAAGCGTTCACTAAGCAGCGGATTATAGAAAATCACTAAAAATTTAAAACCTTTTTCAAAGAGACCCAATCATAGGAAAACTCTTTCAACAAGAACCAATGTCTTACATTTACATCATGGTTCATAAGTATATATCTTATACCATCTCTTTTCAAGGGTTACAACATCAACTGCCTTGTTAAAAGCTAAACACAGACAACATAATAACCTCGAGGCATCAAGCCAAAATCTCAAAACGATACATTCAAAGCACTAAGTACTAACTCCGAGGACCTGAGAGTACAGAGACGACACATAGGACTTCTATCTACCAAACACGATAGACAGCACACTCAACCTGAGTTGTCACTGCTGTCCTTGTAGATGCTGATGTTCTTCATCCGAAAGATATTATCAGTCTCTTTTACACTCGTCCACCTAAAAATGTTGGTTCCCACGGGGGTGAGACAATTGAAAATTGCCCCAGCGAGAGATATAACTCTCCGCCAGAAACATCATTATTGTAGTTTAATTAATATTAAACTGAGCAGAGGATAAGCAGTTTAGATCATTCTCATCTTTTAAAGTATTACACATATCTATGATTGAACAGTAATTCATCTATTCTCTTTATAAGAAATAGAAAGAACATGTATAACATTCATCTACCATACATTTTCAACATCTCAAGCTTTGCTCATGTCATTCATTATTCTGATGTGTCACCCATGATTCATTCTTGTTTCTATTTGTTGGCCTTAGCCAATCTGCTAAACAAGTATTCACTTATGCCAGACATGTGTTTATATAAATCATCATGTATTATTCAAGCATTAAACTATATCAATCAGGTATAAATGTTTCAGGCATTGGACTATACCAATCCTGATTACACATCCAGGCATTGGACTTTAACCAAACCTAATTACAGGCATTAAGCCTCTGTCAGGTATTTCTAATTATAGAGGCATGGATAGCATGTGAAACATAACTATCAACATGAGATATCTAGCATCATGGTTATAATCAACAGTAGCAGTAAGATATCAACATAAGCATGACCATTGTATGTACACAATTACAGTCTTATGCATATCCACAACATAAGTATAATTACTATCTCTTAGTTTCACTAAGCATCATCTTTATGTAAAGAGAACAAACATGGGTTTCCATTCAATGTGAAGCGTCATGTATAACCCTAAACAGATATGCTATACGGCTGTATTACATCTTTTATTATGCCCTGGGGAATTTGAATCGTACCATTCAAAGTCCAACCGACCCCTGCGAAGGGCTATTCGGTTCCGTACAAGATCTAGGAGTACCGGCATCCTAAGATCTCTTCCCCTCGGTCAGTACGAGTAAACTACAGTGACATACCAGTCAAACTGCCAACAGTGACATATAGTCAACTGATAACAACTAGTCCGTACTTGGTACAAGTTACGACACTAGAAAACAGGGTATACAAAACCCTCTAATCCGAGGTACAACCGCAGCTGTCCTCAATCACATCAAATATTTGAGGCATGACCATAGCCATCCTCTGTAACCTGCAATTGTGGATGACAAGTATATATATATCCTCAACCTGCCACCCCCGCATATTCAACAATATGC
This sequence comes from Alisma plantago-aquatica, assembly GCA_963693085.1. Taxonomy (NCBI): domain Eukaryota; kingdom Viridiplantae; phylum Streptophyta; class Magnoliopsida; order Alismatales; family Alismataceae; genus Alisma; species Alisma plantago-aquatica. The sequence continues at coordinate 132,792,889 of OY856411.1, read as the reverse complement.
GCTCCGAGTTTCCCTTAGGAATACTCGTTTCACCATCCAGCAAGTTCTGACACTGAAGATGGTTCTACGACACAGGGAACTACATGATTAGAGTTGCACTTAATTAGTTATGCCAATTAGGTGAATTAAGGCTGCATCAAACAAGTGGACATACAAACCCTAATTCATTTCTAGCAAGCATATAAATATCAAAACCTGAAAAGATATAAAACATATGAAACATAATTTCTCATCTCTTCATCACATGGTAATATTCACTTGCCATTCATTAGATTACACCAATTATCATATTATCACAGGATATAAATCCTTTTCACAATAGCACAGGGTATCAACCCTTATCAACATAAGAGGAATACACCTCATTCAGGGCTCAATCATGCCCATGAAACATCTTGTTACTTCTTACCAGGTAACATCTAACCATATGGCTCACAAGGCCATTAAACATCTTGTCACCTCTCACTAGGCAACAATAACATATTAACTCATGTAATATAATAGTAACACCACTATTTCCTCCACAGGGTTAGGGTTTACTATTCACATCAATTAGGGTTTCATGTTTATTTTATCAATACAACCCTAATATATTGTTCCATACATCTAGGAGCATCCATCGACATTCCAAGTATTTAATATTCTTATCATTTATCATTAAATGATCATCAACACAAGGTATGAGTTTATCTCTCATCATTATCATGGTATGATTACATCATAATCATTTTAGCTTACTTATCAAGTATGTTAAACTCATTACATTTCATTGTGACAATTTACATAACACTCTCCTTGTGTATCTTATCTAAAAATATTGGATTTGAGATGCATCAAGGTATATCAACCCTGAAATGCTAAATGTGATATCTATCATGTCTCAATGTATCACTTCCCTCATCACTTCTATCTTACATGAGTTTATTAACTTATCTTATAATAAGGAATTTCACATCTTAATACTTTCATCCACCAACCTATCACCTTTACCATGATGTGCATAGATCACACACAAGGATTGTCCAACTATCTTCAATGATATGGACTCATCTCAAATTAAGGCATTGCTTGTTATAAGGTTGCCTATAGTCAACCACTTAAGATATTTCATCATTATAGGGTATTACTCATTATTTCATCATTAAGGTTTACTCATATCATTACCCAGACATTAGGGTTATGATTTATCATCATATTGCCCATGATTAGAATTCCATGCACTATAGCCCAAATTTAGGGTTTTACATAGCTTTACTCTGTGTTAGGTTTAAGGTTTCATATGACATCGCCCTCAATTAGGGTTTCACATGGAATCATCCTCAATTAGAGTTTCTCAGGGAATCACCCTCAATTAGGGTTTCACTAATCATCCCAATTAGGGTTTCATTCAATTACCCATAAATTAGGGATTCATTATTCCTCTAATTAGGGTTTGGTATTTCATTACCTTAAATTAGAGTTACCCAAGTCATTACCCTTAATTAGGGTTACACTATTACCCTAGATTAGGGTTTTACTCAAAATTTCCCTAAATCAGGGTTAGGGTTCGTTAACCTTCTCAATTAGGGTTTCTTGATCTCTTTACTAAGGATCCTACCCTAAATCACCATATGAATCATACTCATGTATGAATTCATTTCTATCATTCTCTCCACTTGATTTGGTTACATCAACCATATGATCAAATACAAACAACTATGTTTGACATAGTATACTGAGTTATTGCTTCCATAAACAATTAGGGTTTGCTTAATTGAATAGCCTTCAACTCACGATTCCTTGGGAGTTAATCCCTCAAATTTGGTGAGTCATTATACCACATCATTAGGAACAGTAATCCCAAACATTCAACCCTTGTTCAATGCATTCAAACGGTCTTGAGACCGTTTACTCAAAAAGGTCAATTAAATCAGATTGAAAATCAGCACTTAATTCAATTAGGTTTCCCTAATTGATTAGGCTTCAACTCACGATTCCTTGGGAGTTAATCCCTCAAATTTGGAGGGTCATTAACCAACATAATTATAAACAGGAATCCTAAACGGTAAATGCTTGGTCAACACACTCAAATGGTGTTGAAACCGTTTTCCCAAACAGGTCAAGTTGATCAGGTTGAAAATCAGCATTTAATTCAATTCGATTTATCTAATTGATTGGCCTTCAACTCACGATTCCTTTGGAGTTAACCCCTAAAATTTGGAGGGTCATTATCCTACATAATTAGGAACAAGATTCCCAAACGGTCAACGCTTGTTCAACCATATCAAACGGTTTTGAAACCGTTTTCCCTAAAACAATTTTCTGAAACTGCATAGCCAATCAATTTAAAACGATTTGGAATAGATATCAAGACCATTTGGCTTGATAATTTTCTTTGGATAAGCATATAGGATGATGTCATCATCCCCTTCCTTCGAAAAACCAAGAACAGCAACTGTTCTTGATGTAAATTGCAGCAAGGAAACAAGTATGTATCAAATTGAAGAAAACAATCAACAAAGCATAATTGATTGATGCAATAGCAATGATTAAGGGTTTGAGTTATAAAACCCGCCTCCAATTGAGCTCCAAAGCTTCAAGCTCACGCCATTAATGGTGGATGAAGCTCTAGCAACTCCCCCTAAGCTCGTCCTCAAGCTTTTGGATGAAAAAGTTGGCTAGGGTTGAAGAGGAGATCCAAATAAGAAGAAATCAATGATTTATTTTTTATTTCCACCATGGAATCAAGGAGAACGAAGGTCAAGGACCTTACCAACAGGTTGGGGTCGTCCTCCTGCTCCTCCACAGCTCCTTAGTCGTTTTCCAAGCAAGGGTAAAGAAAAGAATCCGAAATAGCCTTTGTTTTGGCTTGGTAAAGGTACTTTTATAAGAAACTTGGTGAGAGAGAAAATGCATTATTAAAATGCATTAAATTCCAAAAATATGGCCGCCTCTTCCCCCTCAAATTCCCCTCAAAATCCTTAAGGACGAGGCTATCTTCATTGCCTCTTATTCCTCTTCATTATCCATCAATTTAAAGAAAAGCAAATTAAGCACCTTAGATCATATTATAATAATATTCCAATTTGAGTGGATATTGCTTTTCTTTATAATAATGGTGAGTGGGTTATACACTTGCTTGAGATATTTTCGTGGCCTAGCAAAGTCACAAATGTGTTCACACTTGAGCAAATTCAACCATCTCGTTTTTGGTTGAAGGCCCTTCAATTATTATATTTGTTTTTACACTAAATAGAATTAGGGTTTCAATTAGGATTAAATCTTGATTATTTTAATATCAAGATTCTCTCTCCTCCAACTTAATTCAAATGAGGCGCCCCTCTCATTTTATTTTCTCTACTTGATGCCAAGAAACATTAGGGACCTTATTGAAGTGGTAATTTACATATTACACCCTGGGTTTTGGGTAAATTGCACATTACACCAAAACTAGGTTTTCATGCACATACATTGCTTTATCAGCTCTTTCTTGGTATTTAGGCTTCCATAAGCCATACCTCAGCATCATCTTTACTCTCATGATGCTTCAACACATGAGGAACATATTATCATGCACAATTTGCACTTAAACCCCTCAACTTGGGTAATTTGCACTTTAGTCCAAAACAGGCAAAACATTGATTTCAACAATGTTCAAAAAGGATAAGAATTGTAATATAAGTTCCTCTTGAACCATAATTACCTTTCACAAGATGATATTAAGCATTTAATCATCTTTCTTAATCAAAACACCTAGGGTTAAGGTATAACCCAGGTCAGGGGTGTTACAATATGTAGTAATTTGTAAATGATAAAAATTTATTTTCTTCTAAATTTGTCAACTTGAGTTTAATCCAGGTTGAACAAATCACCATCCAGAACTGACCCAGTATCCAAACCTGGAAGCAATTTGGATTGATATAATTCCAAAAAAACTGATTCTTTCTAGTTAGCGGGTTCGAACAATATTTGACTGCCCTACTCTCCTCCTACTAACCTTAACATGACATGCCAAAGACGGATCAATGGGTTGAATTTAAGTCGGATTCACTTAATACTAACATTAAGATAGAGTTGCTAAAGCCGATTGTGTGGGTCGGGTTTGTTTGAATCAATACGGGTCTAAAAAAAACTTATTCTCTATTATGTATGTAATAGAGAATATACATGTAGACATATACACGTTCATACGGGACTATTATTGTTTAATGCATATTAATTTATTAAATGGGAATACATATATATTGTAATATACTTGTATCTACCCTAAAGGACACCACCGTCTAACTTAGGCAAGGTCCTTCCATTCATGTAAGGTTATACTACAAATTTAACCCTTCTAATGAATGAATCCTTATTCTCAAAAATGAACAACCAATCGGAGATGATAGAACAAGCTTTGACTAGGCATTATGATAAATTTGTAAAACTACCACTTAACATGGAGAAACAACCGTGATAGCCCGGGGTTTGACTCATTCTTGATCTTTCTGGGTCATGTTTAAAAGGGATAATATGGAATAGAATGATTTGAAAACAAAGACATAGAAGTTCACTACAATGAATAATTGAGCTGAAACCATGTATGAAGGAGACAACCTAATAGCATCACGAGTGATGAATATGATACAAGAGGTTGTACCATGCACGTGATCAGATATATGACTCTTTTTAATATAAATAAACACGATATTCAAATAAGAAATTCGTATCACAAATTAGACACTTCTGACTAACTAACATGTTATAAGGAATGGAATAATCTACAAGTAAGGTGAATAAATATAGGCATAAACTAAAATTATTGTGAGTGTATATTGTGCATAGGACATTTTAATAACTCTATCAACTAGATTATGTCACTCGATCACTCCATTCCGAATTATCCCATCCCTTAGTATATAACACCGGCTAACCATTGTTCTTAATCAGTAGTACATGCTAATAAATTGCTCCTGTAATTGTAAATGTCATAAGGACTCTGACTTCCTATCGGTAATCTCTCCTCCAGAGAAAGTTTATTTGCAGTTTCAATAGCTTCACTTATAGAAATTAGAAAATGCACAAAGAGGACTCATTAGAAGGCATATGATATAAAAGGCACTCGAAAGTTAGAATCCAAAAGTGCATTTTTTTACAAAGCCCACATGTATATATTGTAAAAATCTTCCTTTATTTCCCCCTAGTAACTATGCTTTTTACACACCTTCCTTATTATCTTCATTCTTGAGATTAGTCACTATGTTCATCCACCGTTAATCTTAAACTAGAGACTAAAAAGAATGTGTGTTTTAGTCCCCTACCTTCATCCAATCACATATTGACTTTTTTTGTTGTTTGTGTTTTAGGTATAGCAGATCATTGTATTGACATGGAGCTCCATAATCTAGTTATGTAGATTTTTTGTGTAGTATAATTGCAGGCTATTGTTTAATTTGATCTTTTCATATATAATCCATAACTTCTATATCGAAGGCATACAGTATAAATTTGGTTTATATCTACTTTTTAACAAACTTCAAGATGCCTTTACTTCTTTGTATGTGAACTACTTTCATTTCAGGGATGTTGATTTTCACATACTCATTTCCATGTAGCAGTTGTTGATCTCTGATATTAGACATAGCTGCATTGCGAAAAATAGAAATATATGGTCTTTGATAAATCTCAAGCAATTAAAAGTTCAGCCAGGTGCCTTGTTTACAACTACAAAGATCATCAACATGTATGACAACTTAGAAGGTCCAAAATTACTTCATTTTCAGCTCAAGTACCTCCCATCCTTCTATTCTTTTCTAGACTTCAAATTTGTTCTATGAATCATCATACAGGAACTGACCGCAAAGCTCCAAACAATAGCTCATGAGTAGAGACAACAAAAGTTGGTTATCCTCTATTAAGGTGTTATGAAGCTATGCTTTGATGCTGACCTTAATGGCGAGTCAGTTGCATTAGTTGATGTCCTTAAATCCTTCAAAGGTAAAATCATTTTTCATCTTTTTTGAATCATGAATACAATGCATATGTAGACATCCAACTTGTTCAGCTTCTGCAACCTTCAGTTAGCAAGAATAGTTGTGTCATGCAAATTACGAGACCTTGATCATTGAAAATGAACATCTCACAGTCCTCTACCCCTTTTTGGACTAGAGGAAGCATCTGAGTTGATTTTGATGATGCCAGGTTCAGGTGTTTTCCAACTTATTATCTTTGTTTAGTCAGTTGTTCCCGTTGTAGGTCTACTCCTATTGCATAAAATATATTCCTAGACAATCTTGGTATCCAACTTATTATCTTTGTTTAGTCAGTTGTTCCCGTTGTAGGTCTACTCCTATTGCATAAAATATATTCCTAGACAATCTTGGTATATATCGTTGATATGACTATACGATTATGTTAGTTTTTGTTCCCATGTAGATACAAATTTCAATGGCCAAGACAAATATCACATCATGAAGTCAGTAATTAAGAAGGTCATCCATACTTTAGGATTCTACAACTGTAGATGCAAGACAGGGGGTTGGAATGCTTATTTGTCTGAATATTTAAGGCTTAGTTTTGTTGTTCTTGTACCCCTGTTACTGTTGGTAAGGGGAGTCTTTAATTTTTTCCTTTGAACTCTAGGTACCATCATGAAGGTATCAACTAGCTTTCTTTCTGGAGGAGATTCAAGCTTCATGGAATATTAAGTAACATACTCCATGTTCTTTGCTCGTGGTGAAATATGGTGTGCTTCCACTTTGTAGCATATGTCACTTTATGCCTGTGTGGTTTTTTCTAGGTTATTCACTATATGTCTCCTAACAAGATGCCTTCTCTGTGCAGACTAATTCTCAAATCTTTTTTCTAGTCTCGTTGTGCCTCTTTGCAGTGCCACCAAAACAACACAATAAAAGTTAAACTTTAGTTGGTAGTGTGTGGACATGGATAAGTCCACGAAGCAGATAAATGAACCTGTGTTGATTTGATTTCACATGTCTTGACCTTTATCTAATCATATGTCTTGGTTACATATAGGTGAGAGTGTTGCTTGACAATACTTAAGAACTCATCTTAATGGTCATCCTGCCTCCATTTGATGCTCAAGAGGTACTTCCACATGAACAATATTGTATTGTATTTGATAGTCTCCCTAGTATTATGCTTCCTACTTCGAAGGTGCTTCGTCAATGTTGATAATGTTTTTTTTTCATCATTTAAAGGAGCTCTGAAGTTGGCATGCAGAAAAGTAGATAGTTATATCAGGGAAGAGATAGATCTAATAATTTAGAAGTTATAATACTGAATAGAAAAATATTGTATGACAATATAGCATTGGTGTTGTATTTTATATATGGGGTAAGGTAAAATGTCCTTCCCATGTAATTTTCATTTGATTAATAATAAAAAATATTCATACTTTTGAAAAAGTGAGTTCGACTGCGATTGGCATTCATTAAGAAATCCTGATAATGAACTAAAAATTGTATGATTCAAAGACATGCAAATGTCATCATACACAACTAGCATGTCATTAGTGGCACTTTTTATATGCCATTATACTCGATAAGAACATTTGCACAAATATATCCTAATACACAATAGTGGACTTTGTATAAAAGCCAATTGATGTAATAGTGGCATTTTTATAAATGCCACATGATGTTTTAGTGGCATTTATTTGGCATTTTCTGAAAGCCATTAAAGGCAAACATTTAGTGGCATTTACAACTTACATCACTATCTCTCTAATGGAATTGGTACTAGAGGCATTTTTTTAAGTGTCAACAAATGCTACTAAATACTTTTAGTGACATTTATTTTTTTCAGTGGCATTTTTTAAATGTCACTAATGACTATGTTTACTGTAGTGAGATTTGGTATTGGGTCAAAGAACTAGGAAAGATCTTTCTTATTGAATGTTTGTCTTATGGGATTGGGACTTCAAAATCGTAAAGGAAGGTGTCGAGACACATATAAGCAGAGGTACCTCGCTCTTCCCTTGCATGGTCATGTGACATGTCTTGCTTATTATACTTGAAGTGATTATCATATTATGATCCTTCTCTCTCCTATTTATGCATCCCTAACCTTGTAGGTGTTATGAATATCATAGCTATGTGAATGTTATGGTGAATTCTATAGTATACATAATGGTGATTATGCACATTGTTGAGGCACAATGTGATGATGTACATATAGGGATCACGTGATTGGGTCTTATGACCTGGCAGATGCTTCATGCCTAGTATGAGGTGTTATCCTCCAGTGATATGATAAGGGGTTGGTATACCGTGATAGTGTGAATAAGATGATAGCCTTGTGAGGCACTAATATCATGTGATGATGATGTGGCAAGTTCACACCTTATCTGTTTCATATCTTCTGAAGTTGTACTATGCCCCTATCTTTGTGGAGTTTGTTTATGGTTTGTATGTTGTAACTTGATTAATGCTAAAATACACTTAATTGGAAAAACTAATCAAGTCAAACCTTAATCATGTAGTTGCCCTATGACATAGATCCATCATCAACATCAGTACTTGCTGAATGGTGAAATGGGTTCTCCCTTAGTTGAAGCTTGGAGTTGTATACTTTTGATTATATGCATTTCGCAGGATTGACTGCGGCCATACCCTGGAAGGAGAATGGTCGAATTTGTACCTCAATGATGTGATAGAATGTGTATATATGATATCTTTGGAGGATGACTATGGTCATACCTAGGTAGGAGTGCGACTGTGATTGTAGCTTGATTTCACTAGTGTTGTGCCTATATACAAATCCAGGCTAGTCTATTTTGCAGTTGGACTCGATATGTCACTATGGCAGACTCAATTTGACCGAGGATATGGAGAGATAATAGGAGTCTGGCTCCTCCTAGATCTGGTATGGTACTGGTTTCGACTTATTGTAGATATTGAAACTTCTTAAGTAGTGTTACTTGTCTTGCTCATTTCATTTAGTTGAATCTGCTTATCCATTAATAGTATAACCTGATACTTAGTTTACTATATGCTTTTAATATACGTTGGAGGAGAGTTATATCTCTTATTGGGACATTTGGTCTCACCCCATGGGTTTCCACATCTTTTAGGATGACGTACATGCTGAGATAAGTGATCATGCTGGTGAGATTGATAACCTAAGGAGCTCTAACTGTTGGATCATGTATATACAATTAGTGTCTAGTGATAGAGTCCTATGTGTCGTCCATGTACACTCATGTCCTTGGGGGTGTCTTAAAGACATTGCACACCAGTTTGAGATTTTGACTATACGTCGTGATCGTACGAATATAGTTTGTGTAAGTGAGCAAGTTGTCACATGGAATAGGTTGTGGCTAATTCGCCAGTGAAAAATGGTATGTAACATCTTTTGGCATAAATGAAATACAAGTGGTTCCAATTTATGGCTTCCTATGTGATGTGTTCATCCTGATATATGGTTATGAAATCAATTTTAATTTACTCTATTTTACAGTAATATCACTAGTAAAAATTGGGCCATTATTCATGAGTGAGCCCTGTCACAAACCCCTCTCTACAGGCCCTCACAAATAGGGACGGTTGTGAGTCTGGCCCTCACAAATGGTCTGTGAAGAGAACTCACGTGACAAATACCAGTGGCCCTCACGAATAGAATTGTCACGGACCAACTGACCCTCAAGAATGTTATATTGAGGGCCTATTTAGCCTTCATAAATACATTTTTGAGGGACTATTTAGCCTTCATAAATACATTTTTGAGGTCATGTTTAGTTCTCATAAATACATTTTTGAGGGACTTGATGGTCCTGGAAAATATATTTTTGAAGGGCTAATGCCTTCATTAATATTATTTTTGAGGGGCTATGTGGTCGTCATCAATGCAATTGTGATGGCCAATCTGGATCTCATTTTTGAGGGACTAAAGACCTTCATTGATATATTTTTGAGGGATTATTGTAAACGATTTGTTTATTGATTTATTGAATGATTTGTTGAATGCTAATTAATTTTAAATTAAAACTTTGTATATATAACCTCAAACAATATTTTTATAAGAGTCACATGACATCATAAGAAGTTTCAACACCAAAATGACACATAAAAATGTTAAATCACTTCAAAACAATTTTTGTTAATGAAGAAAAATATTATCCATACATTGTGTGCTCAACGTTGATATAAATAACAAATACATATGGTTCTAAAATTTGAGATTGATGACAATCAACATATCATGCTAGAAACTCTTAAGATCTATAATGTCTCCATATTCCTTCAAATGGTGTGGTGCTCTTCATCAATGCCAAGCCTCTTATGGTTGGGTACTTGAGTATTCTTCTCTTGTCACGTGAATGAGCTAGTTTTCTGTCAATGCCAGGCCTCTTACGGTTGGGTACTTGAGTATTCTTCTCTTGTCACGTGAATGAGCTAGTTTTCCATCAATGCCATGCCTCATACGGTTGGGTACTTGAGTATTCTTCATCAATGCCAAGCCTCCAAATATTAGTTTCTATGTAACCAGATGATCTCTCTTGTCACGTGAATGAGCTAGTTTTCCATCCACAATACTCAGTGCAGAGTCCAATCCAACTTCAAAGAGATACGCCTCACATATATTTTTGTATTAATCTGTTATAAATGGAAAATGGATCGTCAAAGAAACAATTTTACATAAATGATTTATACGACCCCATATCCACTAAAATAATTGAGGAAAATTAATGATAGAAATAATAAAGCAATAGAATGAAGTGTGAGTAAGAAACCAAAATAGATTGACATAGAAGCTGAAAACATTATATACTTTTGCTTACCACCTTGATGAGCCTTTCCAGCAAGAACCATAGTTCTAGTCACGCTGGTACTCAGATCAAATATGATCGACTTGGGTTGTTCTCCTCCCGATTGTAGGCTCACACTGTAAAATAGAGAGAAACCAACCTTCTTAGAACCTTCCTATCACACAAACTGCAGCAAGACAACAAAGTATTAAAACGAACATAAGAAACTTTAATAAAATACAGATAGTAAAAATAAAAAGAAAAATATTTAAGCATTGGTCAACACCTCAATGATTGTTGTTTGACCAAGTCCCATGCCACACAACAACTATGATAGCTTCCCTTGAAGCCTTGTCGTCTGCTCCCTCTTGGTGTGATTCCATCCACCCTTGGCCCACCCAATTATTGCACATGTCAATCTGCAGTTTTTCATGTTTAATAAGACCTAGTACCCCACTTCAAGCTCCATTATCTCCAGCAATTATATCTGAATGAACCAGTCCCTTTGTGTCAAACAAAATGTAGGAAGTAATATGTTTTAATATTAGTTTCCCTGCTAAACCTACTGGTAAAGCAACACAGTGCCATATTAGTTTCATCAATCACTGTGATACATATAGGGCTTCTTGCTTGTAGGAAAAATATAATATAGTGAAATCTGGAAAGCAAACAAGTAAAAAATAGAACTGTCCAATTTTTCTTCACTTTGTTTTCTACTTGAAACAGAAAAGATACATATCATCTCCACACTTTCATTTTGATTTAAACCGGATCTACATGAATGAAGCTCGATTGACAATATACATCCAGAGTCATCTTTTTAATCTTCATCCCTAGGTAACATACCCTTATTGTAGTTCTACACTAATAGAATGTACTATACGAGTAGTGTTTTTTACTAAATGAGTGCCACTGGTATAAAAGGTGTCTGCTTAAGCAATTTGGGAGCATTTTGTCCCTTGCTTCATCTTGCTCTATCATGTTGCATGTAGCCAGCTCAGGACTTCTCAATTAAAACAATGTCTGGTTTGGTCCAACAGATAATGTATAAAAAAGAAAAACCGCTTGCATGATGCCCCTCCGCATATCAGGATATAAATGTAAAAGAAACTGACTATACTAGTTCTCTCTCACCTTTACTAAATTTCTTAACTAGTTCTGTATGTACAACTATTGCTTACCACCTGCTACAGACGTACTATTTTATATAGGACCTATATTGATATTATCTTAAAAGTGTATTATGTTATTATCTTGAAATACAATGCATCAACATCAGAATACTACTATAAGAGTATTGTGAATATGTAAGAATACTATGTAAATGATATAAAGTAAAAACTATAGTATATCTATGTAAACAATTCTATTGTATTCTGCTATTTTAAACAAAATAAACAACATTATATGTGTTCTTATGTGTTGACTGATATTTTGTGCACACATACTATAGTTTATTATGTATCATATAGCCAAATACAATATAATAGTCTATATAATCTAGTAATATATCATGCTATTGTATTATAATCCCATGAAACTTTTTAACTACTAATATCTTCATATTTAGTTTTACCTATACTAATCTATGAATGTCATATTCTTGCTTGGTTATTTAGTAGTTATTTAATAATGTAGTGTAATGTAGTATTATGAAAATGCAAATATCCAAATTGTTATCATGTGCCTCCGCATTTTCAAACCGTATGTTAACACAAGCGCACAAGTAAGATTGATTTGAGCTGCTTGCTTCCTGCTTCACATTTTTCAAAATTTAACAAGTGGTGATTTCTAAACAAAACTACTTTTTAGATAATTTGACTAAATGTCAAAGACTGCTAGTAAGATATGAAGTATAGATTAGTAGGCTTAGTGAAACTAGTTTCTGTTTTATATATATTAGCTCTAGTATAATAACAAACTAATATGTTGAAAATTATCTAATATGTTGAAAACATATTAGATAAGAGTAAATAAAAACTAATATGTTGAAAACGTCAGCAGGCTATAAAATCAACTGGTTATTAAGTAATTATCCAATGATCAACTTATCATTAAGAAGTGGACCTTTTACCATAGCCTACTGAATTCAGATTATATTAAAAATACCCCTGGACGAATCTTACTGGACGGTGAGCAGTGTCTAGTCATGATGGAGTACGAAAGAAGCTTCCTAAGCACCTTAGATGAATGGTCGAAGCCCTCTCAATTAAATCTGATCTTGGGTACCTGGTCTCCCCCTTTCATATGCATCTCACATCAAATTACTTTTCTGTTATGACGAAACACATTCTAGGTCATTTCTATATAGGTCCAGCAGTTTGATCCACATTGTATAAAGACATTGTTGTTTGATCCACATTGTATAACACTAGTGGTTTCTGAAAGCTATTTAACACATTGTATAACGCTGTGTTTATATTAAACTGTTTATAAAAGTCACAATATGACCTATATGAACACCTCTAAACCTAAGGTATATACTCTCACAGAAATGTGTTTACACCTTCTAAACCTATGGACTTAATATAAGATACAAAATTTATTTGTGTCACAATTTCATTCTAGAAATGTGTTTCACTGGAACCTATAAAGGTTTCTAGGTTTCATTCCTAGAATTTCAAAGCCCTGTTAGAAACCTATAAAGGTTTCTTAAACTGTGAGATTATATATAATTAACCAGTAGGGCAAAGTAATGTGGGAATACTACACATACAATTGGTTAATTTCAATAAGCTCCTTAACCTAAGGCACATATCAATTCTCACACCAATGTGTGAGATTATATATAATTAACCAGTTGGTTTATAAAAGTCCATAGTTTAAAGAATTCTCACAGTTTATACCCAGTAGGATCCATGCTTTACTCCTGCTGAAAGCTATTGAACACATTGTATAAACACATTGTTGTTATGAACATGCATTAATAAGGAAGCCTATCCTAGAATAACAAATGGGAAACAAGGTTTCTAATTTTTTGGTTTTTATGTGTAGGCAGAACATTACCCACCTTATGTTTAAGATTTGAAATCATTATTGTATAGCAGAGCATCTTCCCAGTGTACTACAATACATGTTATGGTATAATAATGTAATCATTACTGTATACAAAATAGAAACCAAATCCTATGAAATATACATACTGACCTATTGCATTTGTACTTTTAAAGATGCAAAAAAAGTTCAAGAATAAATATAGTGTTGTGCATGAGTAAGATTATAAAAAATACATAGAAATTAAGAATCCACTTTTTAAAAAGTACTCACTGAAGCACCCAGTTGGTGCTTAAATAACTACAAGTTCATGTCCGCCAGACATTGAGCCTACTAGATGGTTCTGTGTGAGGAGTTTGTGGTTAAACTGGTTTGACGAGTTTGTTGTCTGGATTGCCCCGCCATCGTTCTAGATTTAGTTCTGACATCCATGACTTAGACACATGAGCTTATTAAGGTCAACTCCGAGTCAGGTCTAAAACCTTGGATTGAATCCTAGATTCATGTTTTTAGAAATTTAAACAAAATGAAAATGATATTAGTTCTCTATGAAGTAATTGGTTCAAGTATGATCCCATATAGACCCTGGTGCTGTTTGTGCAAAGTCAATAGGCCATGCAAATAAAGAGAAACTCGAGATGGCACACTTTGTTAACATTTTGAATTACAGAATTAGTATGTGGTCTAAATGTAAAGAAATGCTCATGTGATTATACATTTCCAAAACAGTCAGGTTGGGCTCGACACACATTGAGCAGTTACATAGTTTGATGGGAGACACATACGTACTTCATCGCCATCATTACCACATGCAGTAGCGGCAACAACATCTAAGCCCCAATCCAGACCATGTGAAGTAAGCTACATGGATCCTTCTTTTCCAGTCATCTCTATTTTAGGTTTGAGATGTAATGAGTCCAAATCTATCCTTATCAGATCCTCCTAATTAATTTAGGTCTACCTCGTCCTCTTTCTCCAAGTTATTTTACCTCTTTCTCCAAGTCAGTTTAGGTTGAACTCAATATAAACAGAGAGAGATATGCACTTTCATAATCTATCAATGAAACTTAAGCCTCACTCCCAAGTCCCAACAATGTCGGGGTCAATCACATGGATCTTTTTCAATTCATTTGAGTTATTGATTTTTGAGTTTGAGGTATGATTAATCTAGATCTCTCCTTAGCAAGCATTCCCCAAGTTATTAGATCTACCTCTTTCTCTTTTCGATGCTGATTAAGGTCTACCTTTTTGTCTTTCTCAAAGTTGAACCAGGTCTACATCTTCCTCTTTTAACTTTGTAATAGTACTCCAAACCGATTCAGGGTAACAATCGAGTAGTATTTGCCGCAACTTATTGGTACAGTTGATTCCTCTTATAGCTGAATACACTAACACTGAACCAAAAAGGTATACATGCATGTAGTTCATACTGATATATGTTGTGAACAATTTCATTACAACTATACCATGAATTTAGTTGCTCCCCTGTATTTGGTCACTTCCATGTCTACATCTTTACTATTCTAGAAATATACATCAACAGAGCCGAGCATGTGTTATCTGATTCATGTTATCTAAACATCAATGTTCTTAGGATGCATGCTTGAGGTTTGTTAATTATCTGTGATAGTATGTTTTATTTTTGTTTTCCATATGGTGACCATATCTAAAAAAATTATGGTGTGCATACATTTTACCAATAAAATGGGTGCTCTATTCAATATATTCCAATTACTTTCATTCTAAAATATATTCAGTTTCGATGGTATCAAATCACATCTTGAATAACTAAAACCCCAAAGGATAACTTGAAATCTGAATTTTGGTTTAAATGAAAACAACAACCTAATGATAAAAGCAACATAAGTGCAACACCTTGAAATTCAGACTTGCCCTCGACATCATCAACTCATGACATAAGACCTATAACCCATCAATATCATAGGCTAAAAAAAATTGAGTCATAGAGGAGGAAAAAACAATCAACAAATAGCTTAAGGATGAGCAAACAACAACTCCTCGTCAGCAAAAAGAATAGTTGTTATCCAATCAGCAAATTTGCATAAACCAGCAATTACTGATCCAACATCAAATTGATTTAACAACTAAGCATAGAGACCCACCTCAAACATTGAACCTCTAATGGATCTCTTCACATTCACAAAAATAGATCACTTAGATTCAATTTTCTAGTATAGAAATATGAATTTTAATGTTATATCTTTGAATATGTTGTTAGAAATAGAAGAAGAGTGCCTAATGGAAGATGGGTGTGTAGGATTAAGCAACAACAAGTCTCATTTCATGTAAGGCCCATGAAGAATTTATAATCATTTGTATATTTTGGTAGTGCAAAACACATTATCAATGTAAACATTGTTAGAAAACCTTCCTAATTTAACCTTTTAAGATGCCTGGAATTGGTTTACATTCATGTTCTGGTTTTGTCTATGGTTTTTAATGAATCATTAATGTTTGTTTATATGGGGGATATATTGACTTCGAATTCCATAAAGTCATGAATATTTCTTCATGGTGGGGATTAAGGGTTATTTTAACAACATGAGGTGGGGGAGGTGGGAAGAACCAGGAAAGGAAAGTAATGAGAATTCAAGTGGTAGGTATAAAAATCAAGTCCTTCATGAAATTGAATTGTGTCCCCTCTCCTACATCTTCAACAAAATCATCACACATCTATATCATCATGATATCTCTCTCCCTCACTCTCCATCTCTCTCTCACTCATTCTCACCCCACACCATCACCCCACCCTGCCACACATCCATTCTCCCATGTATTACTAAAAAAATTCAGACCCCAACCTTGTATGTTGAAAAATAGTGATAAAAAAAACTTCAAGTTGTACTACATACATCCCACATGCACTTCTTTGGCACTAATAAAAGGCGGTGACGATATTTATCACGAACTGTTGTAGTAGTAGTATCTTGATTGGAAGTATTTCGATGTCATACACAAGTAACTGGCTGTAAGTTTACCCTATTCCATCCATTTTCAATTGCCTGATATGAAATCTAGTAATGCCATCTTGGCCCTTGTGCTTATTCAGTAAGAGTTCACTCTAACTCCTTTGAGAATGCAACTCTATTGCATGCAATTAACTACCTATCTTAGTACTACCTAATTCAGCTGGATATATATGTTGCCATATGGGATTCCCAAAACAAACAAAATCTAGTGATGAGCTAACCATCATCACAAGTTACCCACCAAACCTGTAGCAATGTGGAAATCTATTTTTGCCTACCATGTTGCAGACCTATATCCACAACTATCCTACAACATGTTATGGATCACCTATGGAACCACCATCATATACCCACACCAAATAGGAATACACACACATCCACCCCAGAACCTCCTGCATCCCTCACCTTGTAGAAACTGTTTCATCATCATATTCCACCCAAGACAAGCCATGAGCTCATCCGTGACTCACAGTCACATGTTGTTGTTGCTACTGCTTCCATTTCCACCAAAGCATCCCCAAAGCTTGTTGCACTATTTCACCTTACCAGTTCCACACTACCTCCTTTCCCAATGCCTACTCCACACCTACAAAATGCAACAAGCTACAACCCATCCACCACCATGTCACCATTGAAAACTACCCCATCTCATGCCACATAGTAGCACACCGCATCCACACATCCCTCATCCTTAGAAGTTAGGAAAATTATTGCAACCTAGTGCACCACCATACATCACCACTCCTCCATAATATTTTCTTTCAAATCCCAAACCATAGCACAACATACAACCAACAACCACCCTCTACTAATGTTTCCCCTAAAAAAAATAGAACAGCAAGAATCATCCACTCGAGTCCCATTACATCCCTACTGCCACATTTCAAAGCAGCAGTTTTTAGCTGGTTCAACAACCCCCATACATTTTAGAGAAACCCAAGCAGCAACCAACATGTCTACAGAATACCATCATAGTAGCAACCCACATGTCCACATACCACCATCATAGCAGAAAAATTTCTGCATTCACCCACCAACACCCGTGAAAGGACCAATATAGTTATGAACTTGATAAGAATTTCAATTCCATAGACATCTTTTCAATAAGTAAGAGTGAGGATATACAATTTGAATTATAATTGATGAGCAAAGTGTACCTCTGATGGGAAATCCACGATCTGAGGTCACTTTCATTGAGGAAGGACACAATGATCTTGAAAGAGGAGCACGATTGAATGATGGTGATGAAGGACAATCATCCAGTGCTACCATGCCAGCTCATTCGCTGGGAGGCTCCGCACCTCTATCACAAGGAAGATTGACACCTGAAGCAACAACCTCATCATCATCAGGACAATCCATTCATACACTAAATGATTCAAGTTCTTCATCAAGTGAAACTAGGCCAGCTAAGTTCTGATCTATTGCAGATATCTACATAGACACTAAGGAACCTACGGGGGAGTTTCTACTAATGGGAGCAGAAGAGCCACTCAGTTACTCAGAGGTTGTAAAAGAACCAGCATGGCAGGAGACCATGATTCGAGACCTAGAAGCAATAGAAAGGAATGACACCTGGGTGCTATCAAATTTGCCATCTGGTCACAAAGCCATTGAAATCAAGTTGGTATATAAATTGAAGAGGGACTCTGAAGGGAATATCATCAAACACAAAGCGAGACTCGTGGTGAAAGGATACATGGAACAACACAAAGTAGATTTCAATGACGTTTTTTCTCTAGTAGCAAGGATGGAAAATGTGCGAATGATACTTGCTCTTTTAGCACACCACTGGTGGAAGGTACATCACCTTGATGTCAAAAAAACTTTCCTTAATGGCGATCTGGAAGAAGAAGTCTATATCTCTCAACCTAAGGGGTTTAAGGTTGTGAAACAGGAGCATAAGGTTCTTAAACTCAAGAAGGCCTTGTATGGATTACGTCAAGCACCTAGGGCCTAGAATATCAAGTTAGATAAGAGCATGAAGAAGCTTGGGTTCAACAAGTGTGCACAGGAGCATGTTGTATACACTCGAAGCTCTGGAGAGGGGACACTTCTTGTCTGGATCTATGTTGATGATGTGATCGTCAGTGGGGCAAGTAGTGATGAAAGAAACACATTCAAAGATCAAATGAAGTTGGAGTTCGAGATGAATGACTTGGGATCCCTTTCAAACTATCTCAGAATCAAAGTGGAACAGAAGGAAGATTACATATCTCTAAAGCAATCAGTCTATGCCAGAAAAATACTTGAACATGTAGGAATGGGAGATTGCAATCCGAACAAACTTCCCATGGATTCAAAACTCAAGTTAAAAAAGGAAGGAAAAGGTGAAGCTGTAGACCCTACTGAATACAGGAGCCTAGTCTATGCGGTACCCTGACCGAACGCATACCGCATACCTCATCTCAAAACATTGATGTTGATAAATCTGTATTTTCTTAATATAGAAATTGGTTTCATTTATGAAGAAGACATATATTGGTGATCGAAATTGCAAGGGACAATGAGAAAAATTTAGATTTCACAAGGATGTATCATCTACTAAAGAAGGATGTATCATGATTTATTGTAGATAACAAGAAACAAAGTTAAATAATGTATGATTGGTAATTATATATGAAGAAAAATGATGAATCAACAAAAACTTATAGCATCTACATTTTAGGATAATAGAAAATGAGATAATCAATTTCTGGTGTCCAATACCTATACAAAACTCTACCAATCTAGCAATGACAACAATACATTTAATTGGGAGCTCCATTGGAACAAGTAGATGAAAATGCAAGGTACCAACTATAAAACAAGTTTCAAATTATCATGTTTAAGTCTCTTTGTTTAAGTGCATATACAAGTTCTTATACAAATTATATACACGTATGTATATGTGTGTATATGTGTATAACATATATATGTATGAAATATATATGTGCATATTTCCTTGTGTGTGTGCAATACACACACACACATAGAGGTATACATCATCTCAATTTTTAAGATGATAATTTTTAGAATGTTTAAATGTGTTTCATCTATATTTATTTATCACCATAGTGGCATAAGTATGCATGATCAACCTAAGACTTTCACGAATGTGATGTGAAAACTTTTATCTTCTTTTGTTAAAAATATTCAATTTAAATATATATTAAAGAAAATTCTTTTGGTACATTGGAATGAAGTCATTTATTTATTTAAAAATTGAATTATAAGTATGTTCTTTTATCCTTTTATAAAGGATTTCAAACATAGTGCCATGTACTCATAAAACTAAAGAGGCAGCAATCTATCCCGTTTACATATAGGTCAGAGAATAATAACCTCACATAACTCATTTAGAAAATTTACAATTTTTAGATGAATCCTTCATGTCATAAAACTTGTGGTACTATCAAAATAATAAGATGATAAGATATCTTGTAGTAGTGTTTTGATAAACACATAAGTACAAGACTATAGTAAAAATGTGCAAAGACACAACTAACCTCTTTAAATAGGTCTCACACCTTCTATAGTAGTGCATGGATACTCCAAATTAAATAGGTCTCACACCTATACAAAATAAGCCAGACACCATTAACCTCTTTGATATTCTAAAATATGAGTGTTGATTAAACAAATAGATAATAAGTGTCACCTCATTTTATAAAATACCAAGATACATCAAATTATAGAAAATACTAGTTACTTCCTTGAAGTTCTCAAACAAGGATTAGTGAATATTGGACCGATTGCAAAGATATAGGACATGATCTCCTCTATTAGATTTCTTTTCAACTGCTGTTATACAACTTTTTTTGAAAATATATAACATCGTTATATGTACTTATACTTTGTTAATACTAATATTATGCAGTCTCTGTCCACCCACAACAATCACTATGAACTGGGCCTCTATGTCAATATTAATGTTCCCTATTGAAGAACAATTGGACATCATCCTAGATGATCGTTCCTTAAACCAATTGGCCATACCCAAACATTGGCATTTTCTAAAAGGAAGACACTACAGGCCTGGTGAAGTGACCCTAAATTTTGGCAATTATTCACATGTTATCGAGTTTGAGTATGATTTGGCGGGAAATCTTGTATCAAAATCCGGTTGGCGTGATTGGATTAGAAAGATGCTAGTGGGCCGTAGCGACAGGATTTTTCTCTATCCAGTTGGCCATAATACCATCAATGTTTGGATAACCAACATCAATGGCGAGACCCCCGATCATCTACGGCGGTATGAGCGCACGGCGGAGGATATCAGCTCGAGCTCGGACGAATCTGATTATGAGGCACCTGTCAGTTTAGATTTGTCTAAATACAATGAGGAGCTCCGCGACACAGCACGATCATCAAAAAGGCCACAGTAGGTCCAATTAACAAATATAATTGTCAAGACAAAAAATTTGTGTTTACACTTTTTGTCTAAAAGCAATCAATACTCATAGCTGCTTTCTTTTCTGAACTTCAGGAGAAGATCACCACAATGATAAGTCCTCGAAGTTACTGATGCGGGACCATGTTGGTGTAGTATTTATCTGTCTATCTATCTAGACTTGTCTGTATTAATAGTTATTTTAATTATGTGCATGTTTAGGGGTACACCAACCCCTTTGTATAGTTATTGTTTAGGGGTACATCCCTGTGTGTGGATGTAAAAAGAGATTAATGAATGGAACTGAAATTTGCTACATGAATGCTTCTAACTGAAGTGTGTGTTCCCATGAATGTTCCATATTCACAAATCCATCCTATCTAATGACACATTCAAAACCAAACAACAAAAAGAAATATGCATATCCTATTATGTTACAAATTACTGATAAATTTCATTATAAATGTTCTTTTTCCTTATTATAACCAGTTCCAGTAGACATCATTGATGTGATACTGTATAGTTGTGGGGTAGAGCACACCGATTCACCTCCCATGTACCGGATGACAATGTAAGTTTTAAGAATATATCCCTGAGGTTTCTATCTATATGTTCATTTATAATTATATTATGTAAGCGTGTTTTTTATCAAAATTTTAGGATACTAGTTAATAGCAATTCTATTTAATTTGCAGGCGTTCACCAAAGACTACATGCTATGCAGGATGGCCATGACATAGCAAGCATCCCACACTAAGGTTATATAGATATATAGTGGGACTAAGGTGATGATCCCACCTGCTAAAACAGGTTACCGACAACTACATGTTACGACTGGGAGGTCGTGATTCAGCAACCGTATACATTAGCAGGAGGAGAAATAGATTTCACCATGAGTTAACAATGAAGAAGGTCTACTAACCTACACTGAGCTAAACAAGTTTATCAGTTAGCTCAGTGTAGGTTAGTATACCTTCTTCAATGTTAACTCGTGATGAAATCTGTTTGTCCTCCTTCTAATGCATACGGTTGCTGAATCACGACCTCCCAGTTGTAACATGTAGTTTTCGGTAACCTGTTTTAGCAGGTGGGATCGTCACCTTAGTCCCACTATATATGTACTAAGCTATAGTGTTGTATGTAAATTCGACGATGTTGTTGTTATGCACTATATATGTGTTAGTCTGGAATGTTGTTATATGAATCTGAAACACTTGTGCGTGCTGCACTTTGTGTATTGTATCTGTATCATGCTTCCCTTCATTATGGATGTATCATGAATTTTTATGAATTGTGTGTGAAAATCATCAATACATGAATGTTTCTACATGTGTCTGAATGTGAAAAAGATGAAATAAATGGAATTGCAGGTTGCTACTGGTTTCTACATGTGTGTGATGAAAAAAATAATATGAGTTAAATGTTCTTATACATAAGTGTGAATCACATATATAAAATATTATCCATCATGTGAATTTTGCAGGTTTGTGGCCTGTTGTTGGCTGATATCAATGGATGTTGTAAAACCTGCAGTTCATAACTGAACTACAGGTTTCTCATCCTGCGACCAGCCACAGCAGGTCTGCAGACTGACAGAAAAAAATAATTAAATACATAGGCGTCAATTATTTGAACAAAACCGACGACATATGGTTACAATGTCGGTTTCCATACTAGTAACCGACGTCGCTTTCCCTAATGAGGCCAGACACCATCGCCGTGTTGGCCAGCACAGTCGTGGAAGCGGACCAGACATAAAATAGGCGTCGTATATTTGCATAAAACTGACGACATACGGTAACAGTGTCGGTTGTACTACTAGTAACCGACGTCGATTTCACTAGAGGCCAGACATCACGGCCGTGCTGGTCAGCACGACCGTGTCAGTTTGTGATATGGCGTCGGTTATCACTAATAAACTGACGCTGATAGTGCCCCAGATGGCGCCCTTTCTATGGCGCGAAGGTATATGGCGTCAGTTTTGAAGCTAATAACTGACGCCTATACCCCCTGCTGGCACATTTTCGGCACATTTTTGGTGGCGCGCGAAGGGTTTTGGTGTCGGTTTGAGAACCAACACGTAATGTTTGGGCTTTTAGCGGCGCCCACATAGGTGTCGCTTAGAAACCGACACTAAAGGCCTTAAAAAACCGACACCAAAGGTCGGTTATGTACTAGTGAATTTAGCATATGTAATTAGAAAAATATCTTAGATTTTGGGGGGCCATGACCCTAGTCGGCCCCCTGTTCTTCCGTCACTGCATATATATATGCGCACACACGCACGCACACACACACACACACACATATAGGATAGCGATCCAGTGAGAAACATCCTACAGTGAGAGCATGAGAGGCATTTGAATAACTATAGATTGGGAGTTGCTTTTAAAAATCCAGTTATATAGATGGAAAAAACATCATTTCATTTACCTTTTCACAAACAATCATTGCAATCAAACAATATTTCCATATCCATATGTAGAACATACACTTTTTACATCTAATGGTCAGCCTGAAATTTGATATAGAGCGTCAAAAAGTATTCGGTTGTTGTGAATGATCTACAAATCGTATGGTGATGAAATTTTATAAAAAGGTAAATATTAAGGTTTACTGGTAATCTATACAGTTGGACTATGAAAAAATGATTTATGTGGATAGTTATTTAAATGCCTCTCATTCTCTTACCTAGATATTTTTCTCACTCGATCATTGCCATATATATATATATATATATATATATATATATATATATATATATATATATATATATATATATATATATATATATATATATATATATATTATATGTATATATATGTATATATGTATGTATATATATATAGGGCCCATCTTTATTGCCCGCGCGGGTAGCTACCCACCCATCCTTCCCACCACTTTTTTTCAAAAAAAAAAATTCATAATTGTAGAAGACTATTTTGTCTAGCTCTCCAAAAAAATTTAGCCAAAAATAATATCACATGCCCCTCCAAAATAAAAAAACCCATCCTTATATATATCTGCTGTATATTTTGTACAGAGTTACTTTTTTGGCCAGCAGAGTTACTTTTTTGGCCACTATAGTTACTTTTTTGACAGCAGACTTACTTTTTTGGCTAGGAGAGTTACTTTTTTGGCTGCAGGATAGCGAAAATCTAAGTTACCCGCGCGGGCAACAAATGAATGCCCATATATATATATATATATATATATATATATATATATATATATATATATATATATATATATATATATATATATATATAGAGAGAGAGAGAGAGAGAGAGTCAGGCTAGTGTACACTCGAGTGTACCGGAGGCAGCGTACACGTCAGTCATTTTTAAAGATGCAATAACTTTTTGAAAAATCAAAACCGACGATCTTCTCAAATATCTTAAGAATATATTATATAATAAATTTTAGTTCATTTGACACTTATAGGTCGTGCATCTAAAGGATGCAAAAATTCGGCATTATTTATCAAGAGTCTTGATCCTTCACCAAAGTCTTACCCACCCTTGAAGAGGAAATTCTTCCTTGAATCCTTAGCTTTCTTCTTTAAGAAAACAAACTTCAAATTACCGCTTTGAGAGAATGAGAGTGGGAAGGAAAATTTGAGAGCTTCATAGGATTGCAATGACATAGTTCTTTAATCAAAATCCAAGATCGCTTGCAATGACAAATAAAATGTAATCGAGCTTGAGAATGGATTGGAGGGTCCAGGGGCTTTTCACTAAGATGTATCATATCAGCATGAAAGACAACCTTGATATGATGTTCAAAGAGCTATATTTATAGTTGACATTTTCCACTACCCAGTCTATTCAAGTTCAAATTCTAGGCATTTGAGAGAGATTGGTAGATTTTCTAACATATGTAAATTACTTTATATCTCTTTGTAATGGCTACATTCTACAACACAATGTCATCCCCCAAGATTCGAGGAAGGTATCTCAGACGATGACACTAAAAGTTAAGTCTTTTAATGTGATCGGTCAAGATACTATGATAGTTATCATCTCGACTGATGATGATGCATGATCTAGTAATAAACTCATCACTCGAGATGTGTATCAGGACAATCTTGGTTGATGAAATCTATTGTGACACATCTGATAATTTTGTGTTAAAGTACATTAATCATCGAATAAAAATATTCTAATAAGCATTTAATATTGCTTACAGGTCATAAAGTCATTACAAATGATTTATAGTAAAATCCTATGTATATTCTTCAATTCTTAATTTAAAGTTGTTTTGACTTGTAATTTCACAAATTAGGTTTTATGAACTTTAATGCTTCAAGTGTACCTGAATATTAATTATCTCAAATGAAATGTTAGATACACACAAATAGAATGGTGGAGTCATCATCCAAAGATGAGTAATGTATAACTCATAGGTCAACATTCTCCCCATTTTTGAATATGACAAACTATTCCTAAAAATATGAAATACATTGAAATTGAAATTATTTATCTTAGTATTTTGAGGGGTTTACATGTATTTTAGATGGATTTATCCCCCTTAATTTATACTTATACTATAAATATGTTATTCTTAACATAGAATATTACATTCTATCCATTTCCAAGTCTTTCTAAAATTTTGTACAAGAATATACAAAATAATATCATTTCAATATTTTGTTATTCTTTCTCCCCCTTTATCATTTCTAAAAGTGAGGGGAGGTAGAGGAGCATTCTAAAAGGTCTTATACACCAATAGAAAAATTAGAAAAAGAAGCATGTTATTTATCAAAAGATGACAACTTCCAAAGTCACACATGATAATTTCACAAGGAACACAAACTGATAAGAGATGCATAGAAAAATCTTGTTTGAGTACATAAACAAAGTAAGCTAGAGAATAACATGCAAAAATTTTCTAATGGAATATAATATATGATCAAATAAAATACAAGTTTAGCGATCAAATGATAAAATAAGGTCTCTAAATACATTTGTACTATCTAATACATGCCAAGCTTAGAAAATATACATGTAGGACATTCTAGGCTAATACCTTGTCATCTATAGGAGGATCACAGTCATGATCATTGACATGTTAAAACTCAGTGTGCAACCACAAGTGCACATGTTGAAGTAATAAAGGCTTGTGAGGCCCAAATATCAAACTTAGGAAATGTGAATCCATAAACTACTACTTACGGTGACCTGATCATCTAGACCTATGTAAAAGTTGATTGGTTGTTGATTAATCTAAATGCAATAACTAAAATTTAGTTAAGTGGTTTTCTATCACAGAATAGATGGGATTCCTTAGGATTATAATTTCACCATAGTTAACAATATGACTGACTTTATTTCATTAATATTCATTCACCCTAAATTCTTGGCCAAAAGACATGTAGCAAGTATCTCCTTCTCTCGAAACATGATACACTACCTATACTAAGACAAATCCCACTCCCGTAGGAATTAGCTTGGTGCCTTAATGCAACCTATGGGTTATATCCCTCACAACCGTAAGCCCTCTCCCAAGGAATGACATAAGTTGTGTAAATCTATGACCTATCCAACCCTTAATCCCTCTTCCGAAGCAATTAGCGGTCTAAAAAACTAACTATTGTGATCTGGCATAGATAGTTCATGAATAAATCATAGATTGATCTCCAAAATTTAGGAGACGTATATATCAAATCAAATTGCCAATTACAATACATAACCAGACTACTACTAGTTCCTAACAAACAAAGGAGACTAGCTCCACATGATTTCCATTATCATACACATGAGAAGAGTATAGAAAATGTGGGAAACATGAAATAACTCATGTAACCCCTAGAGAAGCTTGTTGGGATGACTCAATATGTCAAATAATCTGATTTTCTATCTTTTGGCAGAAAATCTACCCAACATAGATGCTTGAACCATCTGGAACATGGTTTTTTCCTCTCCTTCTTCTCTCCCAGCCCGTGGTTGTTGTGTAATAGAATAAAATGGTGATATTAGGTCTGGTGAATTCCCCCAAGTTAGGAGAGACTTAGGCTATCATTAATGCTTGGTGGTTGGACTAAACTTGATTTAAATCCTCATCCGATCGCATGAAGTTGGTACCACCTACAAGAATTTGGTGGCACCGAGCCATCAACCGACTTCTTTTCTTCTTAAATGTCAGTACTACCGACATATTAGTTAGCACCATCGAGTTGACTTCTAGTGTCTCTGGATCTATTTTTATACAAATGTTGATACCAATGACAGGTTGGTCGGTGGCACTGAGTTGTCTCAATGAGGATTATGATCACATACTCTGTGGCAGCGACATAGAGGTCGGTAACACCGAGATTCTTCACATCACTTCTGTATTGGTTTTGTCTTCCAGCGGGTGCCACTGAAAGGGTAGTCGGTGGCACCGACATTCTTCGTGGGGCTCTAGATACTTGAATCGGTAGCACCAACCTTCTTCGTGGGGCTCTAGATACTTGAGTCGGTAGCACCAACACTATGGTTGGTAGCACTAAGAATTGTCAGCACATCCTGGATAAATTTCCTCTGTATGTTGTTACCACTGACAACTAGTCAATGACACTGAGCCTCTTTATAAAAGCTCATATCACCTGAAATATGGAAAAATCAAACATAACTCCAAAAAAATTAGAAGAAATCACTATAATTTGGTGATAAAAATTATGAGTTCAAACAATAATAATGATGAGAATACACATAACTGATAGCAAAATGGTCAATTATAAGGAAAAATGCATATAAAATAGTATGTCAAAAGTGACTCAAATTCCAAGCATCAAAATCTCCTAAGCTTGAATGATTCTCTCCCTCAAGTAACACTACCTTTGGATTTGTATGAGACAAGTCAGAAAGAGGACAAACAATATGAACTACATTTCTCAACTATCCCCACTTGACGGTCCCAAACCGGCCCTTACCGACCACTGAACAAACAACTACTCTACAATGACCAAAAATGTTCATTTCAGTTATCTACTCTTAGATCAATGAAGAACTATTAATAGAGAAGTTAACGACATAGTCGGTAGGGCATCTGCTTGATGCATCTTGTAATTCCCTAAACTACATTGCTCTAGTTTTCCTACCAACTACGTTGGAAGCACTTCCCATATGAAAATGAAAAGGGGACAAATCAATTATGCATCCTACCATATAAAGCAGTGGGTGGAATGAAATAGGTGGCTATGAAAAAGAATCATGAGTAACATCCAAATTGCTTGTGCTAATAAAAAAATTACATACCTAAAAAATGCAAGGGGTAAGAAATGTATGCATCCTAATAGCTAATGTAGGGTGTAATGATGAATGCAATGAACACCTCATCTAAGTGATGAGTGCAAAAAAAATGTGAAATGCATGTTCTATATCACTTATCTGTGAATGCAGCATTGAAATTTAGATAAAAAGGTATTTCTCCTTTTCAGAATTCTTATTCTTTATTCTTTTTCTTTCTGCCCACTTGTTTAGAATGATTGTAAAATTTTATATTTTGGCCTTTTTTGTGACAGACATTGCCACACAAAGTGAGATAACTCAAAACAAAGTGTGTAATTGACTTAAACCATCATCACTACAAAAAAATTGGCCTTTGTTGAAGAACATTTATGAGGAACCATAGATTGTGAATAATGATGTCTATTTGTGAGGGCACATCCTTCATATATGGGACCAAATCCCTCAACCGTGTTTTTAACATCCTTAAAACTTTTATGTGAACACTAATCCCTCAAAAATACATTACTCACTAATCACCCCGTAAAAAATACCATGCCAAATGTTCCCTCCATCTCATATCCCTTCCCTCCATTCTAAAATACAACATTTGGAAATCAAAATTAAAAAGGAAAAGAAAAACCCTCCCCACTCGTTCCTCTACGCAAGAATTGTTTCATCACTTCGTGCTTCCTCCTCTCACGCTGTGCGCGTCTGGCTGGTCCTCTCCTCTCCGCACCGGTCCCTTTTCACTCGACGAGCACCTCACTTCTTTCCCTTTTCCATTTTCCTCTGGTATGTGTATCTTGTCCTCTTCCCTTTTATCCTCTCGGCCAGCGGAAAAGTGCCCCCTTTTCAGATTGCGCCCCAAATCATTCCCTCCGAGCAGGTTCTCCTTCCTACTATCCTACCCCAAATTCGTCCGACCTTTCCTCCTCTTCACCTTGAATTGTCCAGATCCATTGTTTGCCATGTCTCTGCCTCTTTAACTCCGATTATGGCTTCCTCTGCCTTCTATACATCTCTTGCCAACGTGAGGTCTTCCGTAACGCCAGCGCTGCCGTCATCAGTTCGAAAATAGAGTGTGGATCGACGGACATGGGTTCCGGCTAATTGCTAGTATCTGGTGGAACTTCTACATCTTGTGGTAAGTAATTAGTGTCTTAGATGAAATCCCTCCCTCTCTTCTCCACCTCCTGCCCCTCGCCCCTTCTCATTCTCCTCCTGTTCTGGGATGCTTATTATCAACATCATTTTCTATGACCACCGTGTCTCTATTTTGCGTATGATGCAGTAGAAGTTGGCCCTCAACGCCATCTCATTTTTCTGGTCAGTGCAACCCCACATGAATGCAAAGTTCTCTGAGGTCGATACTTATGGAACCTGGGGCGAGATACTGGATTCTATGTTAAGGCTGCGACTTCGTGGCACACTGCATTGCATAGGTGATGACCACTTCTTTTAGAGATCCGAGTTGTATACAAAACTAGTTTCATGGCTGCTCCTTGTGCAATAATCTAATCTGTACTATCTCATTTTTTTCTTCTAGTTGGTTCTAGGTATTAAGATAAATTATGTTAGTCTGGTATGCAACATTGTTTACAATAAGGAGCAATGACACGATGGGTTAATTTGCATGAATTCCCTCTAAATTTAGTTGGAGCATTATCGTGATCTCTCTTAGACACCTTCATTCATTAGTGACTTTGCTCTTTGTTTATCAACTTCATTTCTGACTGACTCCAGTAACAATTAGATGTCTCTTCATCCCCAAGAGTTTGCTATTTTTCACTAGTACATATTACCTTCTAATAAATATACCTTATTTTCAATACAGAGTAGGTTGCGGTTATCTTAGTTAGACAGAGATCAACAGTAGTGTCACAACCATGTTGTGAGGAGTTAAAATTCTAGCAACAGTTGGGTCTAGTATTGAATATCTTTTACCATCACCTTGTAAAATCTACCCATAATTTCATTATAAACATTCTTTTTGGAATATAGAGAGAAGCCCAATACTCATCTTCTTTACCATTGATTTATCTCCTTTCTTAAATGTACTTGTCATCTACGTTTCAATACAGCCAAAACACTATCCTCCCATAAACAAAAAAACTAATCTGAATGTATCAATAGGTAGTCCAAATACAATAAGGACCCAGGATAAAAGAACATACTTGTAAAGTCTATCATGCAGCTTGCTTGGCACATGAAAGAGAGACATGTTCAGTTGTATTGGCCCAAGTGGAAAGCAAACCCTGTTAGGGATAGGTCTAAATCTGACTCACAAGCACTATTTGGCAAATTGTTTGGCTAAACCTAAAGTAGGCATACAAATTGTGGTCTTCCTTGAACTAATTGTATTGGATGCATTGCAAATGTCATGCCCCACACAATAAAGTTGTAACATCAAAAAAGTCAAACCTAAAACTGGAAATACACACTATAAATTTTAGCATTATCGTGTATGAATGCAAAATAATACTGAACTGAATTAGGATCAATCATAGGGATTGGTTAGCTAAATTATCATTGACATCTACTTGTTTAAAAAATAGGTTAAGCCAAGGTCAACACACATTAATAACACACATTAAAAAATAGGTTAAGCCAAGGATCAAAAAATAGGTCGACGCTCCATGGGAAGTAAAAAAAATAAGCCAATCATCAATTCTATTAAATAAACAATACATGTTTATAGGGATTATTTTTTAACATATGTTAAGGATGAATTGAGGATGCAAACCTAGTCAATTGGAGGCTTTACCTCTAGCAGTGGCAGTGGTGACGATAATGGAAAGCTCTGGTTCTGGCTGCTGTTGTTGGCGCTGGCTTTGGCTCCGGCAGTAGGACTGCTAGCACTGTGGCTACTGGCACTGACTTTGACTCCGGCAGTAGGACTGCTAGCACCGGCGAGAGGAGGACCGGCTGGAGGAGAGGACCAACGACGGTGGTGGCTCCACGAACGGCGAGCTCCACGGAGGCGGCGAGCTCCATGAACGGCGGCGAGCTCCACAAACGGCAAGCTCCACGTCGACGCTTCACGGTGGCGGCAAGCTCCACGTCGACGCTTCACGGTGGCGGCAAGCTCCACGGAGGCGGCGAGCTCCATGAACGGCGGCGATGGTAGTAGCAGTAGAATGACGTCGGAGAGCAAGGAGATCGACGGTGGCGAGCAAGGAGAACGTCGGAATCGCCAGACCCTAATAGCCGATTGCAATCATAGAGAGAAAGGGGAAGAGTCGGGCTCGCTCGCACGATATTTAGGCTACAATCTGGTATGGTTATTCAACAAAACCGACACATAAAACTAACAGTGTCGGCTAACAACCCAAATCGACACCTGTTCCAAATGATAATCATCGGTTTTAACTAGAAAAAAAACCGACATCTATCTACATACGCCGATTAAAAAATTGGTTCTCGATTAATAACCATAGTCGTCGGTTGTTTTGAAAATCCGACGCTAAAATGGTGTGAAAAATTTCCCGCGGAGAGTGCGGGAAAATCAATTAGTGTCGGTCATTGATGTAAAACCGACGATCAAAATGTGCCCAATTTCTGTTTCGCGAATAACCTTTCATCGTCGATTTTTTAGGTAATGACCGACGCCATATGTTAAATTTTTGGAGGTAATTTTTTTCGTTGGAAATTTTGGATTTGGCTGTTAATTTTCGGTGTCGGTGTGTTATTAAGTAACCGACACCTAATAAAAGCGATACTTGTGTCTGGTCGCCCTTCACAGATTGATGTCAGTTTATTTTATAAATCGATGCTTTATTGTTTAGGTGTCCGTGTATTATTGCAACTGACACCTTTAAAAGTGACGTTATTAGTCATTTCTGCTATAGAGATTATTTGTAACTTATTTATTGTCCACCTATCTGACGTTTTTTTCGGAAGCAAAAATTCCGTAAAAGTTAAGAGTCATTTTTTTGAAACAAAACTTCCGTAAAAGTAAAGACTCTTCGTTTACTCGGTCGTAACTTATTTATTGCCCACCTATCGGATACTTTTTCAGAAGCAAAACTTCCGTAAAAGTTCAGAGTCATTTTTTTTAAACAAAACTTTCGTAAAAGTTAAGACTCTTCGTTTACTCGGTCGTGCAATCAGCGACTCAAAAAAATGGCATTGTTAATCCAAAGACGACCGTAACTAATATTTTCGTGAGTTGTTTATTATATTCCGTGGATATGTATTTAACAACCTTGCTAATCCAAAAACCAAGTGTCGTTTCCGCAAAACTGGAGTCAGTGCATATAGCAGCAACCATGACGCAAGTCAAAGCCGTCATTGAACAATTATTGTCTCCTTCCCAATCGTTTTCTTGAGACAAAGTTGTCTCCTTCCCGATCGTTCACTTGAGACAAAGCTACCGCCGCTGCACAATTGTTGTCTCCTTTCTGATCGCCGCAAAACTGATTGTTGACAACGCATGCACCAGAAAGTTTTTTATAAGAAAACTTTTACTGAGAAGGTTCGGACAGGAGTTCTGTTTTTGTTCTGGTGAGATATTATATGATTATGAGTTGACTATGCATACCAGATATTTTACTGGGAAGATTCATCTTGTGTTGACACTTTCAGTTTCAACAGCTACCACTGAAAGAGCATTTTCAGCTATGAAGCTTGTCAAGAGAAGATTGCGTAATAAAATGGAAGATGATTTTTCTGCCGATTGTATGATTATATATATTGAGAAAGAATTAGCAGGAAAGATCACAAATGATGACATAATTGATGAGTTCTATACTTTGAAGAATCGTAAAGCACAGCTCAAATAATCCATTGTACCCATACAATTACTTTTTTATATTATTTTACGTAGAACAAGTTAGATAATCTATTATAGTTGATTGAGTGATTTTTCCGATTGTTTTTGTTCTTTGTTAATTGCCCCCCCCCCCCCCAATGTTTGATTTCTGGTTCCGTCCCTGTATATATGTGTCAGAAAATTTGATCATAGAATAAAAGACATGACATGTTTCCATATTTAAAGATACTACAAAAACTACCAACAAAATTTGCGGTTCATTCTTGTTGAAAAAGCATTCATACAACAATACATATATCAAAATACCATTTCAAGTTGCTTCGCAGCAATGTCTGCTCCTTTTTGGAAACTGAACAAACTCCATGACTTTGGATACAAAAAATATGATGTGGGTTCATTGCGGCGTATGAATGAGGCACATTGAATTTGTGTTGAACCAAATGAGTTGTTAGTGTAGCAAGTATATGTATGGTGTTGTAACTGATATACAAGTATAAAGTGTTGTAACTGAAATTATATACAAGTATAAAGTGTTGTAACTGAAATTATACAAGTTTATCTAACTCTATTTCTTTATGAAATGATATTAGTAGAAGGACCTTCGATAAATTTTGGTTTAATATAATTCAAACTCATGGCATGGAAGGAAAATTACATAATGTTTATTGACACCTTAGAATGATGAATGATCAACCGTACACCAATTGAGTGACGTTCAATCTCCAAGCACTCAAGTGCTAAGGCTACATATTGTCATGGTAATTAGAACGGTAAAGTACCTCTTGCCAAATGAAAAGGTGGAGTTAGATTCCATCCAAACAAACAACTCATGTTGCGATTTCATTTCTTATAATATGTTCTTCCATTTTCAAACTCGTAATGTACCTTACAACTAATGGGTCCAAACACGCCCTAAGTGAGTACGTTTGAGAAATGACATATTTTTGCAACGAGTAGATTTTACACAGCGATTATATGGTATGTAGTGGTATGCGATTATATAAGTTTTTTCTCTTAATGTATTTTGGGCTAATTTGATTGGTTGTACTAGGAAGAAGAGAGTATGGTTTGAAAATTAAAGTGTCCAAAATAAGCACTTCATATTAGAAGCATTAAATGCGCACATATTGGTATAATGTATTTTAGACGGAACGGATCAATTTTGATTGTTTTTGTTTAGCTGATGGATGTTAATAACCCAATATATTCGTATAATGGATGTTTAGTTCAAATTACTTTGGCACCTGCTCTTTTTGGAATTGGTACAAACTCCCCGAATTTGGATAGAAAACTATTATATTGGTGCATTACGGCAAAATGATTGATGCATATTAGATCTGCGCCTAACTAAACGAGGAGAGTACCTGTACGTTGTAACTGCAAACAAAATCTGGGATTCAAAGTCCTGTTGACAAACCATCCATCTAGTTTGTACCCATGTTAGTAGATGGATTTCATCTTGGAGGCGCCGGTGGAGGCTAGAGGAAACAGTATAATTTGTGAAACATTCACTCGGAGAGGAAAGAACATTTAAAGATATGAGGGTTAATAAAGCAAAGAATTTAGGATAAATCTTCTTTTTCCTTTTCAGGATTGAAAATTGCATGGGCGGTAAGACGAAAGGAAAGTATAATAAATTAAGAAAAGAGCCGGTGTTTGCAAAGTACCTCAGACAGAGCGAGCAGCTGCAAAAGAGATATATGCTGCTACTTCCTCTCCTTCAGCCAAGATGAACAAGCCCACAAGAGTCTCCGTGGATCTAAGAAGACTAATGCCAGGTAGATACCATTTTGAAACTCATACCAAACTCCAAACAATTTCCACCACATTTTACAAGTTACCAAACAATCTCCACCACACGTTACAAACTATAACAATAAAATAATATATTTTATTTGTTATAGCTTGTAACCTGCGGTGGGGATTTTTTGAAGTTTAGTTATGGGTTTCACCTCTATAGGGCTTCAAGCCTTATCACATCTCGGGTGAACGTGTGTGGATGTGGTGTTTACGAGCTATAATTAATGATTCTGGATGGTACCCCACGCCCATGTGAAACAGCTGGACCGGAGTGATAGTGGGATCACTGCAGCAAAACCTTGTAATATTCCACGTTTTTTTTTC
This sequence comes from Alisma plantago-aquatica, assembly GCA_963693085.1. Classification (NCBI taxonomy): domain Eukaryota; kingdom Viridiplantae; phylum Streptophyta; class Magnoliopsida; order Alismatales; family Alismataceae; genus Alisma; species Alisma plantago-aquatica. The sequence continues at coordinate 132,757,698 of OY856411.1, read as the reverse complement.
TCGCTTTGAAAAATGTGGTATTAATTAAAAAGATTTGCTATACAGAGACAAATCTGGACACACTTTGAGGCAAATTTTAACATTTAATCCGTTAGAAAACAAAATAGTTCACTCCTCTATTTTATTTTCTGACAAGGTAAATGTAAAAATTCATCTCAAAATGTGTCCAGATCTACCTCAACATAGCATTTTCTTTAATTAAATACTTTAATATTCCACGTCCGCCAGTAAAACAAGGATACGCTGCCCTCCCGAGTACGTGATATATACCCCCTACAGTCGCTCCGGTCACGCTGCAATTGACTACTACGAATTTCGCGAAAACCACCTTTTGGAATTATTGCCGGAACACTATGCTGATTTCTTGTGCAGACAAGCGGCTTTCAGGGGCCGTTCGGCCACTGACATAAAAAATACAAGTAGTTTTATACATATATGGCATTTGAGTAACAGCAATAAAAATGACGGGGCTCACTGCAGTAGTGTTCAGTCCCACTACACACGGCAAGATTCTGAATCTCGCTATCTAATAAAGATTAAACCGAATCAAATACAAAAGTTAATGTATCGTTGTTGAACTAAGTCTCAATTTACACATAAATACTAGTAGTTACTTTCAAGTTTAAGAGGGCGGGAGAAATTTGGGCGAGAGAAAAATACCCGATGTGTCTATTGCTTGCTCAGGAGATGAGCTTATATAAGGGTTACAGTCTGTGTATAATCCATGACTCAAAAGACATAAAAGGGCTTTAGGATATGGGCCCATTTACATATACAAGGACTTGAGACACTAAAGAGAGAGCGGGCTTATCCTTTATCTATATTACTTAAAGTAGTATCATCTGAGGTTCTTTTTATGCCTTGATACCCTCCCGCAAGCGAAAGCCGCAGTGTAACGGAGGCCAAGTTTGGTTGCCAGCGATTTGAAGATAGGTTTGGGAACAACCTTGGTAAAAATGTCAGCAAGCTGTTCTTTGGAAGTTACAAACTTAGTAACGATGTACCCCAGGGAGACTTTCTCTTGAATAAAATGATAATCCAGCTCAACATGCTTAGTGCGAGCATGGAATACTGGATTTACAGTCAGGTGTAAATCATTGATATTGTCACAGTATAAAGTAGTAGGATACAGTTGCGGGATGTGAAGTTCTTTGAGAAGAGTCGCCAGCCAGCTTAGTTCAGTTGTTGTATGGGCTAGAGCTTTGTATTCAGCCTCTGTGCTTGATCTAGCAACCGTAGCTTGTTTCTTTGAACTCCATGATATACACGTAGATCCAAGGAACGTGCAATATCCACTGGTTGATCTCCGGGTAAGAGGACATCCTGCCCAATCAGCATCTGAGAAAGTTGTGACAAATAATTGATCTTGAGCATAGATTTGAATATCGCGTGCCACAGTGCCTTTGATATACCTAAGAATACACTTGACTAAAGATAGATGACAGGTATTTGGGTTGTGCATAAATTGACACGCAAGATTTACAACAAAAGTGATATCAGGACGAGTAATAGTGAGATATTGTAGGGATCCAACCATTCTTCTATACAAGGTGACATCAACAGCAACCTCAGGATCAGTAGAAGAGTGCACTTGCTTTTGAAATTCCAGAGAGACAGGCGTAGCTATGGGCTTACAATCCAACATATCAAACTTGTATAAAATATCATTTGCGTATTTGGATTGATGTAAAAGAATACCCTGATCATTGTATTCAACTTCTAGTCTGAGGAAGTAGTGAAGTTTACCAAGATTGCGCAGAGCAAACATGTGTTCTAGTTTGCGAATGCACGACTGTAGAAACATAGAGTTATTCCCAGTGACAATAATGTCGTCCACATATAGCAGTAAAAACATTGTAATGTCATTATCTCTGTATATGAACAGAGAAGGGTCAGCTCCGCTTATTGAGAAACCAAGCTCCAGAAGAAAGGCACTTATCTTGTTGTACCAGGCACGAGGTGCCTGCTTTAGCCCATAGAGAGCTTTATGTAGTTTGCAGACGAGGTTTTTGTCTCCAGAAGTAAAACCGGGAGGCTGGTCCATATATACTTCTGTGTCTAGACTGCCATTCAAGAAAGCATTACAAACATCAATTTGTTGAATAGGCCAGCGTTTAGAAATAGCAAGAGTAAGAACAGCTTTGATGGTTGGAGCCTTAACTACTGGACTAAACGTCTCAAGATAGTCAACACCTTCTTCTTGTGTGAAGCCTCGAGCTACTAATCTGTCTTTAAGACGATCTAATGTCCCATCAGATTTAAGTTTTGTTTTGAAGACCCATTTGCAACTCACAACGTTGCTAATTCGAGGTCTTGGAACCAGGGTCTAGGTTTGATTTCTTTCCAAAGCCAATAGTTCATCGTGCATGGCATGTTTCCAACCAAGATGTCTCAAAGCTTGTTTGACATTCTTTGGTGTGTAAGGAATATTGTTCAGAGTTAAAGCATACTTTGGATTAGGCTTAACAATACCATCCTTAGTTCGAGTGACCATGATATGAGTATTATTCCTTGATGTTGTTGCTGATGGGTGTAAGATGACACCTTTATCAGTAAGAATATTGTCTTTAGGGCTTGCATTAATAGAATTAGAATTGCATTCTGCTGGTATACTAACTTGACTATCAGATTTAGTCATGGATAAAGAAGGTTCCAAGGTACTATTCTCCGTATTAGTATTATCACGTCTACATGCTTGTGAAAAAGGTATGTCAGACATACATGTCTCAGCCTGCACCACTGTGTTCGTTGAATCCTGCTGACTAAGATGCATTTGATGTATAGTGGAAACCTCGTTTTCAGATATGGCATCAGCAGAGCAGCTGTTATTAAGAATAGAGTTGGATTATGTAGAACGAATCTCTTTTGTTGTAGCTTGAGACACAGAAGTATTCAGACTGGGAGATTCACAGTCCTCTAGAAAGTCTTTATATGTCACAACTACATCATCAATGGTATCTTGTGAAACTTTATCTATGAAAGGAAAACAATTCTCAGCAAAAACATGTTTAGATATGAACACCCGATTAGTAGATACATGAAGACATTTATACCCTTTGTATTGAGGACTATATCCAATGAACACACAAGGTAACGAACGTGGTTCCAATTCGTGTTTGACAATATCTCTTAAGTAAGGATAGCACAAAGAACCAAACACTCTCAAGCAATCATAATCAGGAGACTTATTGTACAACACCTCAACTAGACACTTTGATTCCTGAACAGAGGAGGGAAGACGATTAATTAGGAATACAACAGTAGTAAAAGCTTCCATCCAGAAAGGTTTAGGAACATTTGATTCAAACATTAGAGATAATCCAAGTTCGACAACATGCCTGTGTTTTCTCTCAATTGCTCCATTCTGAGCATGGTCATAGGGACAAGATATATGATGAATTATACCTTGCACTGACATATATTGCTGCATTTTAGTGTTAACAAACTCACCTCCTCCATCGGATTGGAGGGTTTTTACAGTGGTGTCAAACTGATTTTTAATCAAGTTATTGAATGAAACAAAGGCAGAGAAGAAATCATCTTTATTTTTCAAAGGAAGAATCCAACAGAATCGACTATAATCGTCCATTAGTAAAGTATAGTATTGAAACCCATGTCTAGATACAACATGAGCTTTTCCCCAAAGGTCACAGTGCACTATAGCAAATGGTCAAGATGACCTTATGTGTTTATGAATATTAGGAAGCTTTCTACTTTTACTGAGTTCACAACTATTACATATTTCTGTTATACTATCTGTACTGACTATTTGTTTTCTTTTTCGTAGCAGTTGTAGAATTTTATTGTGAGGATGCCCCAACCTTCTGTGCCATGTGACAACATCAGCTTTCTTGAACCGATTTGAAAAGAAGACCTTCGATGTTCCTTCTTCAAGAAGATACAATCCTTCTTTACACTTCCCCTGAGCCAGGGTTAGGTGGTTTCTCACATCCTTAATGTAAAAAGCATCATGAGTAAAAATGAAGTAACATGGATAAGTATTAGTGAGACGAGAAACAGATAACAAATTTCTTTTTATTTGAGGCACAAGAAGAATCTGACAAAATGGTATCTTTGTATTACTGTGTATGTATCCATTTCCAACATGTGAGATAGTACCATAATTACCATTTCCCATCATCACACGATCATGTCCTTTATAAGTAGTAACAGATGTAAGTTTACCTGCATTTTGTGCTACATGATCAATAGCACCTGAGTCAACATGCCACTCATTAAAGTCATTGTCAGTGACTCGCATGGCTGCAAGAGTCGCAGTTGGTGTTTCAGCAAAAGCCTTTGGTACTTCGGTGCTCTGGTAGTTGGTGTCAAACCTGTACCAACACTTGAAAGCTTCATGTCCTCGCTTACCACAGATCTGACAAAAAATAGAACCTCTATTTGAAAAGTTGTTCCTGGTCTCATTCAGAGGTAATTTGGCTGCTTGAGGGAACCCTCTTCCTTGTGAGGTGAAATTTGTGTTGTTATTGGAGGGTCCACTACCTAGAATATCAGTATTGTAATTTGTAGAATAGAAGTTCATCTGACCTCTTCCTCTTCCTTTGTTGTATGATCTTCCTCCTCTGTTGGTGTTGTAGTGTCCATATGACTGATCAGTGATGTTTTGAGCATATGAAGCCTTTTGAGATATTGCATTCCCTCCTTTGTCAGCATAGAACACAAGAGGTGATGTTGCACTGATTTTCCTAGTCTTTCGTCTTTCATAGTCTTGTAGAAGAGACACAATTTTAGTATATGCAGGGATAGGAGGTTTAAGCATAAACACAACAAAACTTTCATACTCTGAACCATCAAGACCATTAAGCAGAGTAAAAACTTTTTCCTTTTCATTTATAGCATGGCCTATAGCATTCAACTGATCACAAATGTTTTTGAAGTTTCTCAAATACTCAGCAATAGTAGAAGATCCTTTTTGGAAGGTATGTAACTGAGACACAAGTTCAAACTCCATGGACTGTGATGATTCAGCGAATTTCTTTCCCAAAACTTCCCATGCTTCAGCTGCAGTTTTGCATCCGATGGTCTCCCCCATAACTTCTTCAGATACAGATCTACAGATCCATCCCTTAACTAGACGATCTGTCGTCATCCAAGCCCTATATTTAGGATTCACATCTGGTTCTCCATCGTCAGTTATAATCAGATTAGGTTGCTTCTCGGTTCCATCAAGAAAACCTTCTAAGCTACAACTCTCAGCCAATGTTCGAATTTGCGATTCCCACAGGAGAAAGTTATGTTGATTGAGTTTAATGGAGATGAAATTTGAGACATTCAGACCTAGAGGATAAGGATATTCAGTAGCAGGACCTTTTCCCTTGCTAATTTCAGACTCTCAAGCCATATCAGTGGCCATGGATCCGATTTTAAGAGAAGAACAGAAGTAGATGACAAGAAACGAACCCGATCTTGTAGAAGAACAAACGAGGACGAAGAAGGAAACGAACAAGCACCTTCAGATATGAGGAGAGCTAACCTTTGAGTTTACAAAAGTGATGTTTTCTCCAGGTATTAGAACACCACTGGATATCAGACGAGTCGAGAAAACTGAAGTCAGAATTCCTTCCGGCTGACAAGAGACTGATAAGAAGAGAGACAGATAGACATCGACATCGGCTCCTTCAGTTGAGACAGATCCGAGAAGAGAGATGCCTTTGGTGAACCACGGAGCAATACCTCAGATGATCTCCTGACGATATCTCTGGCTTGACGAAGAGCAGAATCTCCTGTTGAGCTGCGAGCTGATAGACCACCAGGAACAAGAGCAACATAGATCAGAAGAGAGGATCAGAGGAAGCGAGAGAGGACCGATGATCCATGAATGATACTTGAGATTGCTTCATCCTCAAGCTAGGGTTTGGAAGGTTCCAAGAAGATCGAGCGGAATCACTCGTAATGCTCTGATACCATTTCAAGTTTAAGAGAGGCGGGAGAAATTTGGGCGAGAGAATAATACCCGCTCTGTCTATTGCTTGCTCAGGAGGTGAGCTTATATAAGGGTTACAGTCCGTGTACAGTCCATGACTCAAAAGACATAAAAGGGCTTTAGGATATGGGCCCATTTACATATACAAGGACTCGAGACACTAAAGAGAGTGCGGGCTTATCCTTTATCTATATTACTTGAAGTAGTATCATCTGAGGTTTTTTTATGCCTTGATAGTTACGATAACAGCGGCCAAATGGGACCTCAAGATCTCCAAAACTGCTGCATTTTGTCCACAGCCAAAACCGCTACATTTTTCTCCAGGCGAAAACAAAAATTTGCAATTTGTAGCCTTGCATTATCCGTAACAGTAACATCGGCAGCTTTGCTATATTGTTTCTTCCCCTACACCTCCTACTCATTTATTTTCTCAAGAAACTTTGTTGGCACCAGAAAGTATTTGAATACCAATCCCGTACACGAGTTGGCGTAATCTTGAATATATTCGTATAATCACGGTCACAGCCAAGCACTCATTACTGTCGCTTTCCCGCTACAAGAAAGATGATTCCAATTGTCAGAAAAGGCGATCACTCCAGTCCTCCACTGAGCACAGGGTCGAAAATATCTTCAACCGAGAATGCACCACATCCACATGTTCGCCCGAAATATGATAATTAATGCCTGACGAAGTTGCTTTATTGGTCAAGTGAAGACTGCTTGACGCCCATATATACACAGGGACTCCAGCGGCCGCATTCATAGATGCAGTTTCATCTTGGTTGAAGGAGAGGGACGAACAGCATAGCTGGCTTCCGCGAACGCAGTTTCATCTTGGTTGAAGGAGAGGAACGAACAGCATAGCTGGCTTCCGCAGCAGTCTGAGGTACTTAGCGGATAAACTATTCGCGTTCTTTCCTAATTTGCTGAAGATTCTTATTTTAGTGTTGTGGCCGATTCCATTCCTAAGCTTGGAAAGGAAATTCTCTTCTTAATCGATCCATATATCTTGAAATGTTATTTTATTTTTCCTCAGGTGAATGTTTCACAAAGTAAATTGCTTCCTCTGTCCTCCAGCGTACCCCAAATAAAGCCAATCTGTTGACGTGGGTACAAACTAGATGGATGGATGCTTTATTGTCAAGGTTTGAATACCAGATTTTATTATGAATTATATATTATCAGCAAACATGGAAAAGGGTTCTTTTTTTAAGTTTGTCGTCAATCTTTCCTTATCCTACAATCACTAATCGTGTCTCCTAAACATCAATTCCTCCCATTATATAAATATGGTTCCACAAAGACATAGAGTTGGTTCAAACTTAGCGATAGTTAGGTTGAGCGAGTTCAGCTGCAAAGTTTGAATTTGTTATGTAAAATCATACAACGTATGCATACTTTATCATCTCACTACATCCCACCAAATAATTTTCGTTACAACATCTTACAAGCAGTGGCGAAGCTAAGAATTTTTATCAGGGGGCACCATACAATGTGATACTCCAAATATGATCATTTTTCAATGAAAAAAATCACAATCCTAAAATCAATATAAAATGAAAAAAAAATCAAGATTACCAAATAATATTTGAAATAATAAAAATAGAACAACTATAATAGACACATTAAAGTTGTCCTCGACGACTAGACATTCTTTGAAAATGTTTGACAATGGTGGCATTGTCAATGGTAGAAAAAATGTCCTTTTCAATGTAAGGAATCAGACAATCATTAAGTCAAGTATCCTTCATCTTGTTACGTAGACGACTTTTAATAATCTTCATAGTTGAGAAAACTCTTTCCACTGTAGTTGTTGCAACTGGGAGAAGTAGAGCTAATTTTAAAAGTTTAAACACCAAAGGAAAATCTTTATCTTTCTTAACCTCAACTAATTTTTGAGCAAGTTTGTCAATTCCTTTCAATTGTGAGAAATCACCAGAAGACTGGACATCTAGAATATATGTATCCAATTGTGTATCAAGTTTTCCAAGATCTAATTCAGAAAAATCAGAAGGATAAAATTTTGCAAGTCGTAACAATTTCTGTTTATCAAATGAGAGGAATTCATTACTTGGATCGAGGCATGCAACACATAGAAGTAACTCGGTATTAGTCTCATTAAAACGATCATCCAACTCAGTTAACATCCAATCAATTATGATTTTGAAGATCTCAAATCGATAATGATGCAGATTGGTAACATTTTCTAACTTTCTTCTTGATCTCCCAGATGGAGAAAAAACAGCATCCATGTTTGGAATATCTATCCCACGTTTCTTACAAAATTCAACAACGATTCCAATAAATATCTCCCACGGATCATCTTCAGTTCTTAAGGAATGCAATTGTTGTTTTGACAACTTTACCAGTGTAATAGCATTTACAATATTCTGGTCTTTTCTTTGTAACGCCTGTGACAATTCATGAGTTTTCCCCAAAACTAATTTCATCAAATGCAAAAGAAAGACAAACTCAAATCTTTGAATTTGACAAGAAAAAATATTTGCAAGGCCTCTTTGTTTTGCATCTTTTCCGTCATCCATAATCCAGAACCCCAATGATTGAAGAAAATAAACGAATAAAGTTGATTAAAGATGCGTAATGTGAGCTCCAGCGTGTATCAGTTGCTCTTTTTATACTAAGTTCTTGGTTTAATCCGGTTCCATTTCTGAGCTCCCCAGAATTCAACTCTGCATCCAATCTTTCAACTTCTTTCACTCGAAGAGAGTCATGTCTCTTACATGAGCCACCCACTATATTCAAAATGTTTGAAATAGACTCAAATAATGATGCTACAAGTGGATGACTTTCAGCTACAACAATAAGAGATAATTGAAACTGATAAGAAAAATAATGGATGTAGAATGCAGAAGTATTTTCTCTCAAGATCAGAGTTTTCAACCCATTGAATTCCCCCTTCATATTGCTAGCTCCATCATATCCTTGGCTTCATAACTATGAAATACTAAGTTTTGTTGTACTAAAAAATGAATCAATTGTTGTCTTAAGAGATATGGAACTTGTATCGGTTAGACGTAGAATCCCAACAAACCTCTCAATCACCTCTCCTCTTGTATTAACATATCTTAAAACTATGGCCATTTGTTTTTTTATGGATGCATCTCGCGCTTCATCAACCAAAATGGTGAATGAATCATTTCCAATTTCCTTTATGATTTGGTCTCTTATTTCAATGGAAATGACATTACAAATGTCTTTTTGGATGTCTGGCAAAGTTAACTTCATATTCCCAGGAGCCTTATCTAAAACTACTTTATCAATATTTTCATTGTGAGAAGCCAAAAATTGCAGTAGCTCTAGAAAGTTTCCTCTATTTAGTGAATCTGTACTTTCATTGTGGCCACAGAATGCTAGTCCTTGATTCAAAAGATACCGAACACAATCAATTGATGCTTGTAATCGTGTACGATACTCTTTCTTGATTTCCTCATCTTGTTTAAGCAATGCAACTTTAATGTTTTGATCTTGTTTCATTAGACATTCACACATAGTTCTTGCATTATATGAGCACTAGAAAAGTTACCAACATGTCTATCTAATCCCTTTTTATCTTTCCAATTCATTATCCTCTGCTAACAAATGTCGTATCATGGCCAGTTTGGGGAAAAAGATAACAATAAAGACAAAAAGCAGCATTTTTATCTATACTGTATTCCAACCAGTTAGGATACTCATTAAATCATGATGGATTAAAACGACGAGATTTATTTCCAAATTGAGTAGATGGGAATTTATGGCCTTTAGGTTGACAAGGACCATTCTGTAAGTAAGCCCTACGAATATTATCTTGAACATTGACATTAAAACTTGATATATTTGGCCTCAACCCCGGATCAAAAATCATTTCTTTTAAGTCCAGTTCTATTTGATGGGTCTTTGAAGAAATTGATGCATGTACATCACAGCTGTTATTAGAATTCTCAGTTGGTTGTTGTTCATGAGGAGACTTTCTCTTATAAAATCTTCTCATGATAGACTAAAATAACTGCAATGTTGACAATGAATGATGCAAGAAATAAGAAATAGCATACACGTTAAGAAACTTTTAAATATCATCTTACAAATATTTGATGAATAAAATGTTTTCAACGGAACTTTAGTGTATAGTAGTAGGCAAAACTAGTAACTTCAAACAAGTTTAAATAACAAAATGTAAATAGAAAAGTGGTTACCGTATGAAGAACTTTGTGCACTTCTCAAACAAACAACAATACTTCCAATACACAGTCTTCATATGCTACTAGAACATTGTGAGTGTGAGGATCAATTCTATTGTTGTAATACATGCGAGAGATATGTGTCTGGTGTTACTCCGATAAGAATAAATCACACATCTTTGTAGTCTCCGATTTCTACACAGGAGAAAAATAAAACTGCAAAAATAGTAACATAAAACTGAGAGTTAGAAGTTTATGAGTCAAAATTGCTATACTAGAAACGGTAGAATCGTCTCGTATATATAATAATGAGATAGTAACTTTGCCAATACTGTAATTATAAATTTTTTGTTCGAAAGAAAATGTATGTACTTGGTAATAGTTATAGGAAACTATAATTTATTTAGAAGAAATGTGGCACAATACATATTAATAATATGTACTACTATTGTGGTAAAATACATATTAATAATATGCACAACTATTTAATTGAAAACTACAAAACGGACAGTTGTTTACCATTCAATAGTTAGTCAACATTAATTCTTTGTCTAGGAAAACAGAAAGAAGTTATCACAATTAAAATTCATGTGATTACATCGTTGTGAATAACAAATGAATACAAGATCAGTTAGATGGGAAAAGGAAAAGGCGCGCATAAATGACAAGTCAAAGAACGAGGCAATTCAACTGGACATGAAGATTTATTGGGGTGGGCACTGACTATCTAAATTCACGGAATGGATTTTTTAAACGTAAATGATAGATTGTTTTGTAAAATTGGGTCGGGCACTTGCCTAATGGTGCCTGGCTGTGGCTACGCCACTGCTTACAAGTACACTGACGATTGGTTTGGTTGTACGTGAATCCAATGTGTGGCATTCATTTGCTTGCCACTAACATTGTTTTTCGACAAAAATACATAGAATACTCCCAGAAACGAGTAAGCATATACCGAAGCAACTTTAACCAGTATTTGTATTGTGTTATGAATACTCATCAACTAAACAATAACAAAAAAAATTGTTATATTTAGACAGGGACATAATTAGGGGGCTACTAGAACTTTAACCCTTCTCCCCCCAAATACATATAATTTCAAATAAAAAATAGATTTTTAATATTATATATATATATATAGAGAGAGAGAGAGAGAGAGTCGGGATGGAATACACTCGAGTGTATAGATCGCACGAATACACTAAAGTGTGTTTGCATATCAAGACTATTTTTTATAAAATGTAAACTATTGATCTTCACCTTCATACTATAACTAGGCTACATATAAATTTTGAGCCCAATTGGATGAGTGTAAGTCACTCATACAACGGCAAAAAAATCGACGCGTGAAACTAATTTAAAATGTATGATTTTTGTGGCATTTATAACATGACCTATAAATGTCCAAATGTGCTCAAAGTTTGCGTTTGATCTATTTACAAGATGCTTAAGAAGATCAATGGATTAGATTTTGGAAAAAAGTATTGCATCATGAAAAATTACTTGAGTGTATTCTTCTCTGAATACACTCGATTGTATTCTACTCCGAATACACTCAATTTTATTCTAGCATATATATATATATATATATATATATATATATATATATATATATATATATATATATATATATATATATATATATATATATATATATATATATGTGTGTGTGTGTGTGTGTGTGTGTGTGTGTGTGTGTGTCTGTGTGTGTGTACATAGATTGTGTAAATATTATCAACAAAAGTAGTTTGTTAGAGTGGTAAAGGTTTGTTTACATGAGTTAGTGGTGTGGATTCATTTCTCAATGATGACAAATTTTTTAACTCATTTTCTCGTGTGGTAAAACAAAATTATATTTACACATACATTAATTTCAAATACTCTCATTTGAACATTATTGTATTCCATTT
>OY856411.1:132515666-132743166 GCA_963693085.1 Alisma plantago-aquatica | reverse complement strand
AAGAAAACTCTTAAAGAACCAAATTTTATATACATTATGGTTCACATTGTTCATACTTTATACCCTCTTATCTCGAGGATAACATATAATAGTTGCTTTGCCAAAGCCTATACATAAGCAACATAAAACCCTCGAGGCAATCAAGCCAAAATCTCAGATCATTCATAAAATCATCACGTACTAAATCCAAGGACCTGCGAGTGCAGAGACGACACATATGACTTCTATCTACAAGGCAGGACAAATAGTACACTCAATCTGAGTTGTTACTATTGTCCCTATTGTTGTTGTCTTTCCTCTACAGAGGGGTTTCTACCTCCTCGTGCACATCTGCTTAAAAATTGTGGATCTCACAGGGTGAGACAATTGTCCCAACAAGAGATATAACTCTCCGTCAATAATGTTATTATCATAGGCAAATAGTATAAAACTGAGTAGAGATTATTTTATATTAATAAGCAAGATTAACCACTATTAATAAGCATATTAGAATATTCCCATCTTTTAAAGCACTGCAACTATCTATGATGGAGCAGTAAATTATCTATTTCCTTTATAAGGAATATGAAAAACATGTGTATAGTTTACCCCTCATATTATATCAACATCTCAAACTTATCCTATGATAATATTATCATGGTGTGATATCCATGAATCATTCTCATTTCTAGTTGTTGGCCTCAGCCAATCTGTTAGCCAGATTTTGGATTATACCAATCCTGTGAATATTTTCTAGCCAGGTATTGGAATATACTAATCCTGTGAGATTACAGTCTGGTATTGGATTGTACCAATCCTCTGAGATTACAACCAGGTATTGGATTATACCAATCCTGTGAGATTACAACTAGGTATTAGATTGTACCAATCTTGTGAGATTATAGCCAGATATTAGACTGTACCAATCCCGTGAGATTACATCCAGGTATTGGATTGCAACAATCATGCGAGATCATGGCCATATTTCTAAGGATTCCATAATAGTTGGGATACATTTATGATTTTCTTTCACTTTCATTGTGGGATATCAATCCCTTAAACTCATCATTGAATACCACATCACCTTTACTAGGCATTATGCCTCGGTCAAGCCATCATACCCATTCACATCCTTTATGTGATACAAATATTCCTCATATCTCATTTTAGCATATTCAAAACACTATAGCCCTTATTTTGGGTAGAACCATAAAGCATGTATGACCAAGATTTCATTATTATTATAACCATTTTTTATTATTATGTTACGGGGTTCCCATTTCCCTAGTTTATTTTGAACATTGCCTTCTCTTACATCAATCTCTAGATCATGAAACTTTTATAAACATCTTGTCACCTCTCACTAGGCAACATCCATCTCTAGGTCATAAGACATATATAAACATTTTACTTTTATATAAATATTTCACATGGGTTACAAAACCCATTTAATTTGTATTATATGAAAACATCATAGCTCACACCTAGCTATGCTCATTATCTCATGATATCAGTATGGTTAATATTTCATGATAACATCAATATCAAATACATATCATTACCATGCAATACAAGAGAAATACAACCTTCCCATCATTTAGGGTTAGGGATTCCCTTTCTTACTAATTAGGGTTTCAAGTCATATCAACTTCCTCTATTAGGGTTAGGGTTTCCCTCTATTAACCGATTAGGGTTTCCACTTTCCAATATGCTCATCAAGAATCAAAATCCTAATTCACACTCCAAAAATATTAGGAATATCAATGTATATTCATTACATACGTATTATACAAGTATATGTTTCTCTTTCACCCTCACTAGAATGTTGATTGCATCCTACTCCATTAGGTTGGCTCAATCCTTCTCTCAAGATACATTGGCCCATATTCATCAAAATGCATTAAACACTTTATATCTTAATGTATCATTTGACATAACACACTTCATGTGTCACCCAATCAAGTGTATTAGATTGAGGTGCTTCCTCTATGTCGAGTATAGAGGTGTAGGTATGATTCCATATTGGGTATAGAGGTGTATCCTCATCACCATATCATGCATGAGATATATCCTTATCTCCATGACACGAATTTACCGTGCGTAGAACGCAAGTGCATGCGTCAGAGTAATATAAGCCTTTGTGATGCCCGAGTCGAACTCAGGGAAACATAATTATTGGTAGACTACTACTAACTACTTGCAATCAGCTAGACCGATTAAAATGATTTGAGAGTTGATTAAAAAAGAAAAGAAAAATAAGAAAAACTAGAGCAATCGATTAAATATTTGGTTTAACCAATTCAAATGGGAGTCTTTAGGATTGCGGTTTCACCACAGGTTCTCATTGTCTTAATTCCTACACAGTTATCCTAATTCATCACTCATTCCGGGTAGTAGCATGTATTCAGAATTGCTCACTTTCGTGATACAATTCACTACCTAAATCTAGGTCAGTTCCACAGTAGTAGTAACCTATACCCTAAACTAGGTGCATTAAGATCATACTCTGGGTTTCCACCATTAACTGTACATTGCCTTGTTCAAAGGATTTATTAGTTAATGTGAATTTTGTCTCTTTTCAACCGTTAATTCTTCTTTCAAAGTAATTAAAGGTATTAGATTATCGTTAGGGTGGTCAATCATAATGATATAATGGAGAAAACGAAATCATACCACGGATTTAAGAGACAAATTATGAAATACTATGGTAAAAATGTCATACAACGATCACCCAGGCTACTCCCGATCCTAAAGATAAAGGGGATTAGCCTCGCATGATCATCTGAATGAAAGACATGATGAGAGAAAGGAAAAACATGGGGAAAATGTGAATAGAAGTGATGTAAACCCCAGAACGGAGGAGATCCGGGCGTTCCTCGATGTAGAATGAGTGATCTACAGCCTTTCGGTAGTGGGAAACTCCTTTTGCAACTCTTAGAATGATCGGGGCGTGGCTCTGGGCTCCGTTCTTCTCTGCTCTCCTCCTTGAGACTTGTGCAATGACTAATGACGTCTTCCTCTGCTTAGGGCCACCGTAATTAGGTATATGCACCACTTTAGATCGCCAAAAATCACCACCGTCTGATTAGAAATGATCTATAACAAAACCTGATCTGACGGTGTCGATACCATCGACGCGGGTTGCTGGTATCGACCCCTTATAAGATCGACGATTCTTCCTTTTTCTGACATTTCGTGCTGATGAAGACTCGATACCATCGACTTTAGTGTCGATGGTATCGACACTTTTAGGCGTCGCTTTTATCACCAATCCGACGCTGAAGCTGGGCGAGGTCGATAGTATCGACTTTATGTCAATAATATCGACCAGTCGACTGTTGGCTCATTGTAGGTATCTCGCTACCATCGACTTCAATGTCGATGGTATCGACTCATCGTGGTTCCTTGCAGCTGTCTCACTGTGGCCGAATCGATACTATCGACATCTACATGTATTCATTTTTCCTGAAAATTCAAGATAAATTCGAATCAACCTTGCTAAAACACATCAATATGATCATTTATAACCAAAAAGATGAAATATAGTAGTTTTCATGCAAAATGAGATTATAGACTAAAGCGAGTGAATCATGCGATACTAACCACAAATGTGACTAATAAACACATAAAACGTATGTAAAACTAGTCTATAAAAGCGACTCAAAATCCTCACATCAAACTCCCCTAAGCTTAAACATTGCTCGTCCTCGAGCGACAAAACTATAGAATAAAATTGTGAGTATCAACTAAAGAACATACTATCACAACAGACATTATCGTATGATTCCCACCATACATTCACATACCGGCCCTCACTAACCACAAAATGGTAACTACCCAACATGTGACAATGATCAACCATAATAGATATCCACTCCAAGATTGGTGAACACTATCAAATAAGGCAGTTAATATAATAAAATCTTCCAGTTCAGGCTTGGTGCATCTTGTGATCTCCTATCTACGTTGCTCATAACCTAACTACCATCTACATGGAAGCAGATCTCCTAAAATACAAAAGTGAGGAGATAATCACAGGTGACCTACCATTTTGAGCAATGGGTGGATGGGATAGACGGTTTATGTAAGAAAAAGTAGCACAATACAGTTTGACATGCACCAGTACAAAAATGACCTACATGATGCTCATGCATATGAAAATGACCTAATGCTTACATTTTAGGTGGAATGATGCATGCACTATCATTCCATCCCAATGAGAGACAGAATATCTACAAAACTACACATGTGCTTGTTCTTCTTATTATGCATGTGAACAAGTTCCTTCCTCCTTTTGATCTTCACTTACTTATTATATTTTTTTCTCTTTCTCTTTTCAACCCTTATTTGCTTAATGAACTAAGATGAAATTTTTACATCTTCGTCTTGGGCTTATTCTCATAACTACTATCTTTTTGTATTTCTTTTTTCAAAAAGTATGAAACAAGTTCCTTATTTTCATAAGAAGCAAGGCACATCATGTAAAAAATGATTAAAATTATACAAAATGCAACTAAAATGACATTGACATGCATTCTAAAATTTGTGCAATTATGACTATATTGCAACATTTTTTTCTTTTCATATATGCAAAGATGTAAAAACTAACTACAATGCAATCCTATCTACATGATATGCAATCAAGAGATGACAAACTGTAAAGTGCTCCCAACTCTTATGGTGGACTGTAAATGAGATGAGGTGGATAGATCACAAGATTAATTGACAGACCCATTGGAAGATATTATATGTCCCTCCTTACTGACATGTATAAAATCAAGGGGTTTCTCTCTGTTATTTCAGATTAAAGTCTCATTACCATATGATCAGTTTAGGCTCAACGTCCAATTTTGTCCACTTTACTTGAATCATAGGCATGTACAGTTGTAGCCTTATGTTTTAAAGTTGACAAACCCAATTATTTTCAAAAGTTCAGCACTCAAGTTCAAACAAAGCATGTAATGCCCGGGCCCACTGCCCACGACTCTAGTAGAGTTTTAGGAATGACGACTGGCCCCACAAATCACCAATAGCCTTAACTACGCACTTTGTCCACACTGACGTGCAAGCCAGGATCAACTTCCCGACTGGTCACCCATCCTAGTACTACTCCAAGTCGAGCACGCTTAACTATGGAGTTCTCTAGTGATGAGCTCCCGGAAAAGGAGGTGCACCTTGGTGATATGGGTAGTCCAATCATTCCTTTAAAGATCATGTTATTCAAGGCCTCAAATCCTGGGATGTTACAATCTCCCCCACTTAGACTCTTGACGTCCTCGTCAAGGCTCAACTATAAGGCCTCATAATCTGACCCCATTTCAGTGCAGACACACAATGGCCCATGGACACCCAACTCCCGATCACGGAATACCAGTGCAAGGGTGGCTACGTCAAACCATGGACAACCCTTTCCTACATGCCTGGACCACACAGTTCAAGACTGGCATGCCATGCCCATGCGGGCCCCACCTACTGGAGGGGTTATGGCTCTCATACCATGTTGTAAAGACCAAGTCTCTACTAAAAATCATGGCAAACAAAAACACCAATGGTGTGGCAGCGGAAGAAATAAAAACTTGACTTTATTCAAAATGTATAAAGAATACATTATAAAATTTCCATAAAGGAAGTACAACTTTATATAAAAACATAGGATCTAGGTAGAAGAAGACTTAGACTAAGCCAACATTGTCTCCAAATAAAACAACTTAATATATAAAGGCAACTATGTCCATGCAAGCTATATGTTCCTTTTCTTCTTGTCCTATCCTTAGCCTTAGGTTCACCAAGCTTCCATGTGCACTCTGATCCTATCCTGGATGGTTGGGGTCATCCAGCAAGAGAAAGATAAAACAAGGTATGTGTCAATTAAGAGTGATAGGACAATTAAATGATCCAAAGCGTTGCAATATAAAAGATTCTCTACACTAAGAGATTTCAAAAGAAATGAGGCAAGTATATGAATAAGAGAGAGTAAACTGCCATAATCAATCACCACAATAATAATCACATAGCATGAATATTTTAAGACACAAAGTCATCTTAATGTAGGGTGAGGCACCTACCGGACCTCACCAGTGGCAGGGGGACTAAAACCCCAGTGCCTAAAAAGTGGCAGGGGGACTAAAACCCCAGTGCCTAATATATAAAATGGCAGGGGGACTAAAACCCCAGTGCCCGGCAGGAGGACTAAAACCTCAGTTCCCTATGGGTGGTTTGTACTCATGTACACTACATTGTCATTTGGCCTAAAATACATCATGCTTTAAAATAGTAAATCAATTGGCAATATTTGAAAAGTATAACTGAAGTTGCATCAAGCAGTTGGGAATAAAACCCACCAGTAAACTAAGGCAATTTAAGACATATGAAACGTTCCAATAAGGGCCAACATAGGCATTTTGATGATCAAGTGAGTAAGGAGCCAACAAGGCATAAGAAAAGATAATAAGGCTAGCAAATATAAATGGTGGGGTTGGATAAAAGCCCAACTGAGAGTAGGTGTATTGCACATTATCATCGCATTTAAATTCCACAATTAAAATAGGATCCACATACCTGGTCTTCATGATTAAAGCCCAAATCAATGGATATATTTGGTCTCCAAGCTTTAGCATTCATCCTAGGAACACATTATATACATTAGATAAAATAAAGTGAACAAGTGGGTACATTCCTATTATCCATTTTCATATTGTATTTTATTCCGATTCTAGTTGCCTAAAGGCATATTAGGGATTTTAGTCTTAATAGTGTTAACATGCTACCCTTAGGTATCCGGTTTGGCTCTAACATAAATATTTAGCCACATAAGTCTAAATATGTCTTGCATTTTGTAATGCTCGGGCCCACTGCCCACGACTCTAGTAGAGTTTTAGGAATGACGACTGACCCCACAAATCACCACTAGCCTTAACTACGCACTTTGTCCACACTGACGTGCAAGCCAGGATCAATGTGGGATCCGATCTCCAAACCACGAATTAATCCCAATTTAAACATGTGCGGAAGCAATCGATAGACAGCGGAAGACAAAAATCATGGGAAATTAAAACTTTTCGAGACAAGAGCTTGAAACCACAAACCTTTTCCATAGAAAAAGGATTTAACTGTTTACATCACTGAGAAATTACTTCTTGAGTAATTATATACAACATGATACAAAATCTCTCAAGAGTTCATACTCAAAACACTCCAGGACCTGAGAGTACAGAGGACACATAGGACTGACTCTATACTACACCATAAAGCAGGCTGAATCTCCACCTGAGATTTACTGCTGCTGATGTTGCTGTTGCTGGGATTGGTCACCTGAGTTCTTGTTCCTCCATTTTCGACGTCCACCTAAAAAGTAGAAGTCTACGGGGTGAGACAATTATACATAATTGCCCCAACGAGAGTTATAACTCTCCACTAGAAGCTTTATAAGCAAAGCAGGGAATAACTAAAGCAATAAAATCCTTCAAGGTACTCACTAGCAGTTTTGATGTTAAGCAAGAGTTCAATCATTATTAAAATATGAGAACATCTATACTATTCAAGGTAACATCAATCAAATAACTCGTAGATAACTCTAACAGATATACTACGCTGTTGATTATGTTTTACAAACATTATTGTTATGCCCTGTGGAGATAAGGCTTACCACTCATACTCCAACTGATCGCTAAGAAGTCACATCAGTATCATACATAGGTCATTAAAAGAGTCGGATACTTATGACCTCATCTCCCTCAGTCAGTTAGAGGATTGTTTGATAGACATCTGGCGAGATGTCCTTTAATAATAGCTCTCCAGGGTAAACTGGACCTTCGCTATTGTTAGAGTTACAGTGGCATTCTGTACCCTCTTCGCCATCGGAAGATTTCTTGTTTATCTTTCACCGATGCGGTGTTTGTGTCTTTAAGGGAGTGTAGTGATACATCTCACCTTTTGGACTTTGTGGTGGGGAACGATGGACTACATGAATCTACACCAAATCCTCTCACCTTTTCTCTTTTAGTGAAGGTATGACGGACTACAAGAATCTACATCAAATACCTACATTAGGATGTAAGGTTCTACACATCCATGTACCCTACATACTCAAAAGTATGTGATCCAGGAGTTCCCTGGGGAAAACCTATTTCACCATCATTTAGACTCTGACAATGATGGATCTATGATCAGGGCTCTACATTTCACTTGATTAGTTAGGTACATTCAGTATTCTTTAAACATTGTTCTTCAAACAATAACATTAGCACAACATCTATAAATAAGAATACAAAAATGTAACAGGCCTAACTCTTTTCATCATCAATCTCAGTCATCTCAGCATAAGTCATCTGTCAAGAATGACCCTGATGGTATTTATGGCTCTTACAGCCCATAAATCACAATAGATGTCAGTTAGCAGTGCATCAAGATGGTTCACTATTCATAAAGCTTAAGATATGCCTTCAATGAATATAACATGGTATTCCATACCTGGGTGTGACCATCACCTCATAATAACCTGCATGGTTAAATCAACTGATAATAGTAAACAATTCAACAATTAGGGTTTACTATTCATCTTTCATGTCAATACCCTAAAATTAGGGTTTACTATTCACTCTATGGTGAATTGTACTCATGACATCATCATGTAAGAGAAATATCATCATGTAAAGCTCTTAAATAAGATTAAGAATCATTGGATATCATAATTAGGGTTTTCTTGATCTCACATAAGTGAATCATCCCCTAATTATGCATACTCATGTGTAATTGAAGTATCTCACTTGAGTTTCTACCTTAAAAAGGGTACCTTCTCTCTCTAGGATACTTTCTCTCTCATAAAATACTTTCTCTCTCCTTTCAATAGTAGATGGTGATAACACCACTCTAGATCAGGTTGAGTTAAGTCTCCATTGACTAACATAAGCCAAGACATCATCAACATGTGATTAGGGTTTGATTAGAACAAGGTTTTACCCCTTTAGACCCCTGAAGGGTATTTTGGTAATTTGCCTCATGATCTCCATCATGGGTTAACTCACTAATCACATAGTCCCTTAATGACCTAGGTTACCATTAGGGTTTAGTTTAGATCACCATTGAACTAGTTACACCATCAAATGGTTAAGTACAAACCATCACCAATCATCTCCAAACGGTTTCAACCTTCAAACGGTTTCAACCACCCAAACGGTCTTAAGACCGTTTGGCCCCAAACGGTCTTGAGACCGCTTGGATCTAAACGGTCTTGAGACCGTTTGGAGGTGAAGACCGTTTGGAAGGGTTGACTTTCCAAACCGTTTGGAGCTTCAATCGGTTTGAAACCGTTTGATCAAATTTGCTTGAGATCGATTGGTCCAAACGATCCTGAGGTCATTTGAGCCCAAACGGTCTTGAGACCGTTTGGTCCAAATGGGCTCAAACCGTTTGGACCTCCAAAGTGGTTCAAAGGTTACCAATGTTCATGAAAGTGTTGGTTGAAGCCCTCAGTTGGTCAAAGCTATGTTAACCCCTTATAGATTGAGTCAATTAGGGTTAGCCTTAGCCTATTAGACATCAAATTGACCCTCAATTACAATCCAATTAGGGTTCAATCCCTCTCAATTAGGGTTTCAAATCGGATGGTCATCAATGTTCAACAATATGAATCAACTCAAGGTTGAACCTATCAATTGACCTCCAATTGGGCTCAAACTTGGCCAAACGGTCTTGAGGTCGTTTGGACATCATCCAAACAGTCTTGAGACCGTTTGCCCAAAGTTTGACCAAAATCCAAGTCGTTTTGACTAGGGTTGAAGTCCAATTAGGTCAAAATCAGCAATTTTCATCAATTCATCAATTTCCTACAATTGGACCCTCAAACCATTAGATTAACTCAACCCTAGACCTTCAAACGGTCTTGGGTTGTGCCCAAACGGTCTTAGGATCGTTTGGAGGAATCCCCAAACGGTCTTGAGACCGTTTGGGTCCTTCAACCCAAAACTCAACAATATCTATGTTTCAAATCAGCACTTTTTCACCCTATTAGGGTTTCATGTTGAAGTGGCTTCAACTCTCAATTGGTTAAGAATTAGACTTTGATTCTTTGCAGAGATGAAATTCAATATATTAGGAACAGAACCTCAAATGGTCGTCCCTTGGTCAACTCTTTCAAATGGTCTTGAGAACATTTCAATCCAAACGGTCTTGCAAGACCGTTTGAGAGAAAACAGTTTGAAACCGTTTGAACCCAAACGGTTTGCAACCGTTTGGACCAAAAGGGTCCAAGGTCGTTTGAAAAAGTAACATAGGGAATCACGCCCCTCATATTCAACCTCTAGCAAGGTCGGTTCCCCCACTGTTTTGCTTGCAAACGTGCAAGGAAGATGGGTGGTAGAAGGAGAATTTACCAAGTAAATTGCAAGAATTAAGCATACATATAAAGCAAGAGTTTAGAGTTATAAAACCCACCTAAAGGTTGATCTTAGAGCTCCAAGCCTTCAACCTCCAAGCTTTAATGGCGTCCTTGAGCTTCCACAACTTGGTCAGGGGTGAAATCTCCAAGGAAACGTTGGTTTGGTTGGCTAGAACAAGAAGACTAAGTAAGCTAACCACAAAACCAACCTTAGAAAGTGAATTCCTCCATGAATTCGAGCTAGAAGGTGGGGTTCTCTTACCTAGAACAGGTTGGTCGTCCCCCTGAGCTCCAGAGCTATCCTTGGTCGTTTGAGCAAGAAGAGAAGAGAATGAAGGAAAGGAAAGATCGTTCACGTATCTTGTAAAGAAGTGGCTTATATACTTTAGCCCCTTTTACACCCTAAGGACCTTACAAGATTGGAAATCACATCTTGGTCCTTCCTTGCTCAAAGGCACGTCCAAACTCATCTATCCTTATGCAAATCTAATGAAATTTCAAGATCTAAGGGTAAAGAAATCCAACCTTCAACTAGGGTACATACATGAAAGGATTCCATACCCATTTTAGGTGATTTCTATCACAAAGATCATTTTCTCATCTGATTATTAAATGATGTATCTCTTTCATCATTTCTACTCTAAATGATGACAAGAGTCATAAAATATGTTCTAGATGGTGAAAATTACAAGTTGGACCCCTCAACTTGGGTAAATTGCACTTTACCCCAAATTAGGGTTTCTAAGCATGGGGATTGCTTCCACAGCTGCACCTTGGTGCTCAAGCTTGGGAAATCCCTCAAACTTCATCATAGGCATCCTCATGATGATTCAAAATCAGAGATACATCTCATTTTGTGAAAATTGCAAGTTGAACCCTTAAACTGGGTAATTTGCACATAGGTCCCTGCATACAACATAATGCTACAACTTTATACAAAAAGGAGCAAAATTGAAAGTAAATGTTCCTGAGGAACTTAATTACATGCCAGGGAGTGTTCACAAGTATATAATTACATATTTAGACAAAACATCCAGGGTTAGGTTATAACCCAGGTCAGGGGTGTTACAAATTCTTTACCCCTTCAAAAGGATTTCGTCCCCGAAATCGAAAAAGCGTATTATAAGAAAAGAGCAGGATATTTTCTTCTCATTTCATCTTCTAGTTCCCAAGTGGCTTCTTCAACACCGTGATGGTTCCAGAAGACTTTTACACGGCTTATATCCTTCTTCTTTAACTTTTTAGTTCTGTTATCGAGGATTGACACTGGTCCCTCCTCATACGTTATATCTTCATTAAATTCTACTTCCATAGGTTGTAGAATTGACTCGGTGTCTGGGTGACATTTCCTCAACATGGAAATGTGAAACACAGGGTGCAACTTCTGCAACTCCTGAGGTAACTCTAGTCTATAGGCTACCTTTCCAACTCTTTCATCAATTGGATAAGGTCCCATAAATCTAGAAGCTAACTTTCCTTTCCTTCTAAAATGAAGGACTCCTTTCCAAGGTGAGACCTTGAGATACACTCTGTCTCCAACCTGGAACTCTAGGCGTCTACGACGTTAATCGGTATATGACTTCTGCCTATCCTGTGCAGTCTTAAGTTGTTGCTGTATAACTTTAATCTTCTCTGTAGTTTGCTGCACAAGATCAGGGCCTAACAACTGGTGCTCACCAGTTTCATACCAACATAAGGGTGATCTACAACGTATACCATATAAGGCTTCATATGGTGCCATATCAATGCTATGTTGATAGCTATTGTTATAGGCAAACTCTATCAAGCTTAGATGTAGATACCAACTTCCGGTAAACTGGAGAACACATGCTCTCAACAGATCTTCTAAGGTCTGTATAGTCCTTTCTGACTGTCCATCAGTCTGAGGATGAAAGGTTGTACTAAACCTTAGCTTAGTGCCTAGGGCCCTGTGTAACTGTTCCCAAAAGCGACTTGTAAACTGGGGACCTCTGTCAGAAACTATAGTGACAGGATCTCCGTGCAAACGCACTATCTCTTGAACATATAACTGGGATAACCTTTCAGCAGAATAGGTTGTTTTGACAGGTAAGAAATGTGCTATCTTTGTCAACCTATCAACAACTACCCAAATGGAATCATGTCCTTTGTTTGTCCTGGGTAGGCCAACAAAAAAGTCCATGGTCACATGGTCCCACTTCCACTGTGGTATGGGTAAAGGTTGCATTGTTCCTGTAGGTTTCTGGTGTTCAGCCTTGACCTGCTGACACACAGGACACCTTAGAACAAACTCAGCTACATCCCTCTTCATCCCAGGCCACAAATACATATCTTTCAAGTTTCGATACATCTTGGTGCTCCCTGGAAGCATAGAATACATCGAAGAATGAGATTCTTCCAGGACTAACTTCCTCAGGTTATCCACATCTGGCACTATCATTCTCCCATGATAGCATGCCACCTGGTCATCTGACTCATGAAAACCTTCTCGCTTCTCATCACCAAACTCAGATCTAATCTGCTGAACTGCAGCATCCACTTGTTGTGCCTCCTTTATCTGCTCTCTAAGGGTAGGTTTAATCTGCATCTCAGCTAACAAACCAGCTAACAATGATGCCTTCAACTGCACATTGTCTTGTCTTAAAGAGATAAGCATATCTCTTCTAGAGCATACTAAGGAACTTAGTTGTTCCCTATCCATGGTTGTTGTTGCTGATTTCCTACTCAAGGAATCTGCAACCACATTGGCTTTGTCTGGATGGTAATCAATTGTACAATCGTAGTCCTTGATTAACTCCATCCAGCGATGTTGCCTCATATTGAGCTCATGCTGAGTGAAGATGTACTTAAGGTTTCTGTGGTCTGTGAAAATCTAAAAAGTTTCTCCATAGAGATAATGTCTCCAGATCTTCAAGGCATGGACCACATCAGCTAACTCTAGATCGTGTGTTGGATAATTCTCCTCGTGTTTCTTAAGCTGTCGGGAAGCAAAAGAAATCACTTGTTTATCCTGCATCAACACACATCCAAGTCCATTCTTGGAGGCATCACAAAAGATTATATATTCCTTTCCTTGCTCAGGTAACACAAGCACAGGTGCACTTGTCAACCTCTCCTTCAACAGCTGAAAAGACTGTTGACACTTATCACTCCAAGCAAAAGGAACATCCTTCCAGGTTAACTTGGTCAAAGGTAAAGCTATAGAACTAAAATTCTTAATAAACCTTCGATAATAACCAGCTAACCTCAAGAAACTTCTAATCTCTGTCGGTGTCTTCGGTTGTTCCCACTGCAGAACAGATTCTACCTTTGCAGGGTCAACACGAATTCCCGAGGTAGATACCACATGTCCAAGGAAGGATACTTCAGATAACCAGAACTCACACTTGCTAAACTTAGCGTATAGCTTATGTTCTCTTAGCAAGGTCAAAGTTTGGTGAAGATGCTGCTCATGCTGCTGAGCATCTTTACTATAAATCAGTATGTCATCTATGAAGACGACAACACACTGATCAAGGAAGGGTCGAAAGACTCTATTCATGAGTTCCATGAATGCAGCTGGTGCATTGGTTAGTCCAAACGACATAACCGTGAACTCATAGTGACCATATCTTGTCCTAAAGGCAGACTTGGATATGTCACTGTCCTTAATGCGGAGTTGATGATATCCAGACCTTAAGTCTATCTTAGAAAAGACTGTTGCACCACGCAACTGGTCGAAAAGATCATCAATCCTCGGCAAAGGATACTTGTTCTTTATTGTTACTTTATTGAGTTGCCTATAATCAATGCACAACCGCATCGATCCATCTTTCTTTTTAACAAACAAGACCGGAGCACCCCAAGGTGAGGTACTCGGTCGGATAAAACCCTTCTCAAGTAACTCTTGAAGCTGTTTCTTGAGTTCTGCCATCTCGGCAGGCGCCATCATATACGGAGTCTGGGCTATGGGTTTCGTATCTGGGACCAAATTGATTTCAAAATCAATCTCTCGAGGTGGTGGTATACCAGGAAGTTCTTCAGGAAACACATCCTCGAATTCCCTAACTATTGGAACTTCAGCAGGGTTGGGAATCTTCTTGGTAACATCTACCACATGGGCCAAGAATGCATAACATCCTTGCCTCAACAACTTATCAGCAACCATAGCTGATACAAGACAGGTGGGCAAAATCTTTCTTTCACCTTGAAAGACCCATGTGTTGCTTTCATCAGCAAACACTGCCAACTTGGATTCACAATCCAAGACAACTCGATACCTTTCCAAGGTATCCATCCCTAGGATTATATCAAATCCTTGCATATCAAGCGGTATAAGATCCACTTGAATGCGATGTTTAGAAAAGAAGAGTACGCAGGGAGAGCATACTTCTTGCAGAACACCAGACCCACTCAACGGAGTCTCCAACAACAACCTATCTGCCCTATGACTAGTTGTCATATTGCAGTTATGAATCACTCTTCGAGTGATGAAAGAGTGTGTAGCACCCAGATCAATCAGAACAGATACTACACAAGATTTAGACATATCAGAATATAAAAGTTCCATCTGACATGTCACTACTTGTGGATTTACCACTGCCTCTGGTGGGTTCATAGCATAGAACCTCGCCGTAGCCTGTTGTTGAGGTGGTGCTGATGATCCAACTTGAGACGCTTGCCCGCGTCCTCGACCTGTTCCTTGAGATTGTCCACCCTGTGATCCCTGTTGTCCTTGTCTCGGAGGCTGTATCACACTGACAGGCCTAGATCGGCAGTCCTTCATCAAATGTCTCACCTTACCACAGTTATAGCAGCTTCTCTCTTGTGGTCTTTGTGGTCCGGTAGCGGACATTGATGCAGAACTTTGTGTCTCCCGAGGTGGTTGTCCTCTTCCTCTACCTCTACTTGGAGACCACTGAGTCTGAGAACTAGATCTCGATGGTGGAGGGTTAGGTGCAGAGGATCTAGACTTCTTAAAGTCCATAGATGAAGAGCCCTGGAACTGTGGATACCTCTTCTGTGTTTGCCTCTTTTCAACCACAGATCTCTCTATCCTTCGGACTGACTCAACGAAGTTAGAGAATCTTTCTCGGTTTTCTAGGGCAGACACTGGGGTAGTCATATCAGCATTCAACCCCTTCTCGAACCTTCTAATTCTTTCTTCTTCTGTGGCAGCCATGTGCGGACAAAACTGCAACAGTTCCATGAACTTAGTTTCATACTCGCTAATGTTCATCATGCCCTGTCTCAGTCTCTCAAACTGAGAGATCTTCTCGTCTAGGAAGGTCTTTGGGAAATATCTTTGGACAAATTCCCGCCGAAAGTCTTCCCACGAGATCTCTATTCTAGGTCTCTTCTGCTCTTCCATGGTCCACCAGTGACCAGCACTTCCTTTGAGAAGATAGACAACATGTCTAACCCTCTTAGCTTCAGGGATATTGAGAATCCTGAAAGCCTTCTCCAGTTCTGTCAACCACAGATCAGCATCTGCGGGGTCAGCAGTTCCATGGTACTCGGTAGCTCCGACACGACGTAGTCGCTCGAACGTCTTCCCGATACCTTGCCCTTCTGGTTGGACAGGTGCCCTAGGTACAGGCATAGGCAACCTGTCGGTTATGTGTGTCATGGCAGTCATGAACTGCCCAAACATTGTCTGGACTGCTGGGTTACCCATGTCAGCTGGGTCAAACTGGGGTGTCTCTCTAGGTTGTTCCGGTACAGGCTGTTCCCTTTCTGGTACTCCTGCACTGCCTTGAGGTGCACTGGCACTACTTTCTCCCACATACTCATCATGTGGCTCTGACATTCTTAAGTATCTTCTTCTCCTGAGGAGTAGAAGATTCTATTAGATAAGGAAGGAATACTAAAGATAGACTCGACTTCCTAAGTCCTATGCCTCTGTAGACTCGGCGAACCTAGAGCTCTGATACCACTTAATTGTGGGCTCCGATCTCCAAACCACGAATTAATCCCGATTTAAACATGTGCGGAAGAAATCGATAGACAGCGGAAGACAAAAATCATGGGAAATTAAAACTTTTCGAGACAAGAGCTTGAAACCACAAACCTTTTCCATAGAAAAAGGATTTAACTGTTTACATCACTGACAAATTACTTCTTGAGTAATTATATACAACATGATACAAAATCTCTCAAGAGTTCATACTCAAAACACTCCAGGACCTGAGAGTACAGAGGACACATAGGACTGACTCTATACTACACCATAAAGCAGGCTGAATCTCCACCTGAGATTTACTGCTCCTGATGCTGTTGTTGCTGGGATTGGTCACCTGAGTTCTTGTTCCTCCGTTTTCGACGTCCACCTAAAAAGTAGAAGTCTACGGGGTGAGACAATTATACATAATTGCCCCAGCGAGAGTTATAACTCTCCACTAGAAGCTTTATAAGCAAAGCAGGGAATAACTAAAGCAATAAAAGCCTTCAACGTACTCACTAGCAGTTTTGATGTTAAGCAAGAGTTCAATCATTATTAAAATATGAGAACATCTATACTATTCAAGGTAACATCAATCAAATAACTCGTAGATAACTCTAACAGATATACTACGCTGTTCATTATGTTTTACAAACATTATTGTTATGCCCTGTGGAGATGAGGCTTACCACTCATACTCCAACTGATCGCTAAGAAGTCACATCAGTATCATACATAGGTCATTAAAAGAGCCGGATTCTTATGACCTCATCTCCCTCAGTCAGTTAGAGGATTGTTTGATAGACATCTGGCGAGATGTCCTTTAATAATAGCTCTCCAGGGTAAACTGGACCTTCGCTATTGTTAGAGTTACAGTGGCATTCTGTACCCTCTTCGCCATCGGAAGATTTCTTGTTTATCTTTCACCGATGCGGTGTTTGTGTCTTTAAGGGAGTGTAGTGATACATCTCACCTTTTGGACTTTGTGGTGGGGAATGATGGACTACATGAATCTACACCAAATCCTCTCACCTTTTCTCTTTTAGTGAAGGTATGACGGACTACAAGAATCTACATCAAATACCTACATTAGGATGTAAGGTTCTACACATCCATGTACCCCACATACTCAAAAGTATGTGATCCAGGAGTTCCCTGGGGAAAACCTATTTCACCATCATTTAGACTCTGACAATGATGGATCTATGATCAGGGCTCTACATTTCACTTGATTAGTTAGGTACATTCAGTATTCTTTAAACATTGTTCTTCAAACAATAACATTAGCACAACAACTATAAATAAGAATACAAAAATGTAACAGGCCTAACTCTTTTCATCATCAATCTCAGTCATCTCATCATAAGTCATCTGTCAAGCATGACCCTGATGGTATTTATGGCTCTTACAGCCCATAAATCACAATAGATGTCACTTAGCAGTGCATCAAGATGGTTCACTATTCATAAAGCTTAAGATATGCTTTCAATGAATATAACATGGTATTCCATACCTGGGTGTGACCATCACCTCATAATAACCTGTATGGTTAAATCAACTGATAATAGTAAACAATTCAACAATTAGGGTTTACTATTCATCTTTCATGTCAATACCCTAAAATTAGGGTTTACTATTCACTCTATGGTGAATTGTACTCATTACATCATCATGTAAGAGAAATATCATCATGTAAAGCTCTTAAATAAGATTAAGAATCATTGGATATCATAATTAGGGTTTTCTTGATCTCACATAAGTGAATCATCCCCTAATTATGCATACTCATGTGTAATTGAAGTATCTCACTTGAGTTTCTACCTTAAAAAGGGTACTTTCTCTCTCTAGGATACTTTCTCTCTCTTAAACTACTTTCTCTCTCCTCTCACTAGTAGATGGTGATAACACCACTCTAGATCAGGTTGAGTTAAGTCTCCATTGACTAACATAAGCCAAGACATCATCAACATGTGATTAGGGTTTGATTAGAACAAGGTTTTACCCCTTTAGACCCCTCAAGGGTATTTTGGTAATTTGCCTCATGATCTCCATCATGGGTTAACTCACTAATCACATAGTCCCTTAATGACCTAGGTTACCATTAGGGTTTAGTTTAGATCACCATTGAACTAGTTACACCATCAAATGGTTAAGTACAAACCATCACCAATCATCTCCAAACGGTTTCAACCACCCAAACGGTCTTAAGACCGTTTGGCCCCAAACGGTCTTGAGACCATTTGGATCCAAACGGTCTTGAGACCGTTTGGAGGTGAAGACCGTTTGGAAGGGTTGACTTTCCAAACCGTTTGGAGCTTCAATCGGTTTGAAACCGTTTGATCAAATTTGCTTGAGATCGATTGGACCAAACGATCTTGAGGTCGTTTGAGCCCAAACGGTCTTGAGACCGTTTGGTCCAAATGGGATCAAACCGTTTGGACCTCCAAAGTGGTTCAAAGGTTACCAATGTTCATGAAAGTGTTGGTTGAAGCCCTCAGTTGGTCAAAGCTATGTTAACCCCTTATAGATTGAGTCAATTAGGGTTAGCCTTAGCCTATTAGACATCAAATTGACCCTCAATTGCAATCCAATTAGGGTTCAATCCCTCTCAATTAGGGTTTCAAATCGGATGGTCATCAATGTTCAACAATATGAATCAACTCAAGGTTGAACCTATCAATTGACCTCCAATTGGGCTCAAACTAGGCCAAACGGTCTTGAGGTCGTTTGGACATCATCCAAACGGTCTTGAGACCGTTTGCCCAAAGTTTGACCAAAATCCAAGTCGTTTTGACTAGGGTTGAAGTCCAATTAGGTCAAAATCAGCAATTTTCATCAATTCATCAATTTCCTACAATTGGACCCTCAAACCATTAGATTAACTCAACCCTAGACCTTCAAACGATCTTGGGTTGTGCCCAAACGGTCTTAGGACCGTTTGGAGGAATCCCCAAACGGTCTTGAGACCGTTTGGGTACTTCAACCCAAAACTCAACAATATCTATGTTTCAAATCAGCACTTTTTCACCTGATTAGGGTTTCATGTTGAAGTGGCTTCAACTCTCAATTGGTTAAGAATTAGACTTTTATTCTTTGCAGAGATGAAATTCAATATATTAGGAACAGACCCTCAAACGGTCGTCCCTTGGTCAACTCTTTCAAACGGTCTTGAGACCGTTTCAATCCAAACGGTCTTGCAAGACCGTTTGAGAGCAAACGGTTTGAAACCGTTTGAACCCAAACGGTTTGCAACCGTTTGGACCAAAAGGGTCCAAGGTCGTTTGAAAAGTAACATAGGGAATCACGCCCCTCATCTTCAACCTCTAGCAAGGTCTGTTCCCCCAATATTTTGCTAGCAGACGTGCAAGGAAGATGGGTGGTAGAAGGAGAATTTACCAAGTAAATTGCAAGAATTAAGCATACATATAAAGCAAGAGTTTAGAGTTATAAAACCCGCCTAAAGGTTGATCTTAGAGCTCCAAGACTTCAAGCTCCAAGCTTTAATGGCGTCCTTGAGCTTCCACAACTTGGTCAGGGGTGAAATCTCCAAGGAAACGTTGGTTTGGTTGGCTAGAACAAGAAGACTAAGTAAGCTAACCACAAAACCAACCTTAGAAAGTGAATTCCTCCATGAATTCGAGCTAGAAGGTGGGGTTCTCTTACCTAGAACAGGTTGGTCGTCCCCCTGAGCTCTAGAGCTATCCTTGGTCGTTTGAGCAAGAAGAGAAGAGAATGAAGGAAAGGAAAGATCGTTCACTTATCTTGTAAAGAAGTGGCTTATATACTTTAGCCCCTTTTACACCCTAAGGACCTTACAAGATTGGAAATAACATCTAGGTCCTTCCTTGCTCAAAGGCACGTCCAAACTCATCTATCCTTATGCAAATCTCATGAAATTTCAAGATCTAAGGGTAAAGAAATCCAACCTTCAACTAGGGTACATACATGAAAGGATTCCATACCCATTTTAGGTGATTTCTATCACAAAGATCATTTTTCTCATCTGATTATTAAATGATGTATCTCTTTCATCATTTCTACTCTAAATGATGAAAAGTGTCATAAAATATGTTCTAGATGGTGAAAATTACAAGTTGGACCCCTCAACTTGGGTAAATTGCACTTTACCCCAAATTAGGGTTTCTAAGCATGGGGATTGCTTCCACAGCTGCACCTTGGTGCTCAAGCTTGGGAAATCCCTCAAACTTCATCATAGGCATCCTCATGATGATTCAACATCAGAGATACATCTCATTTTGTGAAAATTGCAAGTTGAACCCTTAAACTGGGTAATTTGCACATAGGTCCCTGCATACAACATAATGCTACAACTTTATACAAAAAGGAGCAAAATTGAAAGTAAATGTTCCTGAGGAACTTAATTACATGCCAGGGAGTGTTCACAAGTATATAATTACATATTTAGACAAAACATCCAGGGTTAGGTTATAACCTAGGTCAGGGGTGTTACAAATTCTTTACCCCTTCAAAAGGATTTCGTCTACGAAATCGAAAAAGCGTATTATAAGAAAAGAGCAGGATATTTTCTTCTCATTTCATCTTCTAGTTCCCAAGTGGCTTCTTCAACACCGCGATGGTTCCAGAGGACTTTTACAAGGCTTATATCCTTCTTCTTTAACTTTTTAGTTCTGTTATCGAGGATTGACACTGGTCCCTGCTCATACGTTATATCTTCATTCAATTCTACTTCCATAGGTTATAGAACTGACTCGGTGTCTCGGTGACATTTCCTCAACATGGAAATGTGAAACACAGGGTGCAACTTCTGCAACTCCTGAGGTAACTCTAGTCTATAGGCTACCTTTCCAACTCTTTCATCAATTGGATAAGGTCCCATAAATCTAGGAGCTAACTTTCCTTTCCTTCCAAAACGAAGGACTCCTTTCCAAGGTGAGACCTTGAGATACACTCTGTCTCCAACCTGGAACTCTAGGGGTCTACCACGTTTATCGGTATATGACTTCTGCCTATCCTGTGCAGTCTTAAGCTGTTGCTGTATAACTTTAATCTTCTCTGTAGTTTGCTGCACAAGATCAGGGCCTAACAACTGGTGCTCACCAGTTTCATACCAACATAAGGGTGATCTACAACTTCTACCATATAAGGCTTCATATGGTGCCATATCAATGCTATATTGATATCTATTGTTATAGGCAAACTCTATCAAGCTTAGATGTAGATCCCAACTTGCGGTAAACTGGAGAACACATGCTCTCAACAGATCTTCTAAGGTCTGTATAGTCCTTTCTGACTGTCCATCAGTCTGAGGATGAAAGGCTGTACTAAACCTTAGCTTAGTGCCTAGGGCCCTGTGTAACTGTTCCCAAAAGCGACTTGTAAACTGGGGACCTCTGTCAGAAACTATAGTGACAGGATCTCCGTGCAAACGCACTATCTCTTAAACATATAACTGGGATAACCTTTCAGCAGAATAGGTTGTTTTGACAGGTAAGAAATGTGTTGTCTTTGTCAACCTATCAACAATTACCCAAATGGAATCATGTCCTTTGTTTGTCCTGGGTAGGCCAACAACAAAGTCCATGGTCACATGGTCCCACTTCCACTGTGGTATGGGTAAAGGTTGCATTGTTCCTGCAGGTTTCTGGTGTTCAGCCTTGACCTGCTGACACACAGGACACCTTAGAACAAACTCAGCTACATCCCTCTTCATCCCAGGCCACCAATACATATCTTTCAAGTTTTGATACATCTTGGTGCTCCCTGGATGCATAGTAAACATCGAAGAATGAGCTTCTTCTAGGACTAACTTCCTCAGGTTATCCACATCTGGCACTATCATTCTCCCATGATAGCATGCCACCTGGTCATCTGACTCATGAAAACCTTCTCGCTTCTCATCACCAAACTCAGATCTAATCTGCTGAACTGCAACATCCACTTGTTGTGCCTCCTTTATCTGCTCTCTAAGGGTAGGTTTAATCTGCATCTCAGCTAACAAACCAGCTAACAATGATGCCTTCAACTGCACATTGTCTTATCTTAAAGAGATAAGAATATCTCTTCTAGAGCATACTAAGGAACTTAGTTGTGCCCTATCCATGGTTGTTGTTGCTGATTTCCTACTCAAGGCATCTGCAACCACATTGGCTTTGCCTGGATGGTAATCAATTGTACAATCATAGTCCTTGATTAACTCCATCCAGCGACGTTGCCTCATATTGAGCTCATGCTGAGTGAAGATGTACTTAAGGTTTCTGTGGTCTGTGAAAATCTAAAAAGTTTCTCCATAGAGATAATGTCTCCAGATATTCAAGGCATGGACCACATCAGCTAACTCTAGATCGTGTGTTGGATAATTCTCCTCGTGTTTCTTAAGCTGTCGGGAAGCAAAAGAAATCACTTGTTTATCCTGCATCAACACACATCCAAGTCCATTCTTGGAGGCATCACAAAAGATTATATATTCCTTTCCTTGCTCAGGTAACAAAAGCATAGGTGCACTTGTCAACCTCTCCTTCAACAGCTGAAAAGACTATTGACACTTATCACTCCAAGCAAAAGGAACATCCTTCCGAGTTAACTTGGTCGAAGGTAAAGCTATAGAACTAAAATTCTTAATAAGCCTTCGATAATAACCAGCTAACCCCAAGAAACTTCTAATCTCTGTCGGTGTCTTCGGTTGTTCCCACTACAGAACAGATTCTACCTTTGCAGGGTCAACACGAATTCCCGAGGCAGATACCACATGTCCAAGGAAGGATACTTCAGATAACCAGAACTCACACTTGCTAAACTTAGCGTATATCTTATGTTCTCTTAGCAAGGTTAAAGTTTGGCGAAGATGCTACTCATGCTACTGAGCATCTTTACTATAAATCAGTATGTCATCTATGAAGACGACAACACACTGATCAAGGAAGGGTCGAAAGACTCTATTCATGAGTTCCATGAATGCAGCTGGTGCATTGGTTAGTCCAAACGACATAACCGTGAACTCATACTGACCATATCTTGTCCTAAAGGCAGACTTGGATATGTCACTGTCCTTAATGCGGAGTTGATGATATCCAGACCTTAAGTCTATCTTAGAAAAGACTGTTGCACCACGCAACTGGTCGAAAAGATCATCAATCCTCGGCAAAGGATACTTGTTCTTTATTGTTACTTTATTGAGTTGCCTATAATCAATGCACAACCGCATCGATCCATCTTTCTTTTTAACAAAAAAGACCGGAGCACCCCAAGGTGAGGTACTCGGTCGGATAAAACCCTTCTCAAGTAACTCTTGAAGCTGTTTCTTGAGTTCTGCCATCTCGGCAGGCGCCATCCTATACGGAGTCTGGGCTATGGGTTTCGTATCTGGGACAAAATTGATTTCAAAATCAATCTCCTGAGGTGGTGGTATACTAGGAAGTTCTTCAGGAAACACATCCTCAAATTCCCTAACTATTGGAACTTCAGCAGGATTGGGAATCTTCTTGGTAACATCTACCACATGGGCCAAGAATGCATAACATCCTTACCTCAACAACTTATCAGCAACCATAGCTGATACAAGACAGGTGGGCAAAATCTTTCTTTCACCTTGAAAGACCCATGTGTTGCTTTCATCAGCAAACACTGCCTACTTGGATTCACAATCCAAGACAACTCGATACCTTTCCAAGGTATCCATCCCTAGGATTATATTAAATCCTTGCATATCAAGCGGTATAAGATCCACTTGAATGCGATGTTTAGAAAAGAAGAGTACGCAGGGAGAGCATAATTCTTGCAGAATAGCAGACCCACTCAACGGAGTCTCCAACAACAACATATCTGCCCTATGACTAGTTGTCATATTGCAGTTACGAATCACTCTTCGAGTGATGAAAGAGTGCGTAGCACCCGGATCAATCAGAACAGATACTACACAAGATTTAGACATATCAGAATATAAAAGTTCCATCTGATCTGTCACTACTTGTGGATTTACCACTTCCTCTGGTGGGTTCATAGCATAGAACCTCGTCGTAGCCTGCTGTTGAGGTGGTGCTGATGATCCAACTTGAGACGCTTGCCCGCGTCCTCGACCTGTTCCTTGAGATTGTCCACCCTGTGATCCCTGTTGTCCTTGTCTCAATGGCTGTGTCACACTGACAGGCCTAGATCGGCAGTCCTTCATCAAATGTCCCACCTTACCACAGTTATAGCAGCTTCTCTCTTGTGGTCTTTGTGGTCCAGTAGCGGACATTGATGCATAACTCTGTGTCTCCCGAGGTGGTTGTCCTCTTCCTCTACCTCTACTTGGAGACCACTGAGTCTGAGAACTAGATCTAGATGGTCGAGGGTTAGGTGCAGAGGATCTAGACTTCTTAAAGTCCATAGATGAAGAGCCCTGGAACTGTGGATACCTCTTCTATGTTTGCCTCTTTTCAACCACAGATCTCTCTATCCTTCGGACTGACTCAACGAAGGTAGAGAATCTTTCTCAGTTTTCTAGGGCAGACACTGGGGTAGTCATATCAGCATTCAACCCCTTCTCAAACCTTCTAATTCTTTCTTCTTCTGTGGCAGCCATGTGCGGACAAAACCGCAACAGTTCCATGAACTTAGCTTCATACTCGCTAATGTTCATCATGCCCTGTCTCAGTCTCTCAAACTGAGAGATCTTCTCGTCTAGGAAAGTCTTTGGGAAATATCTTTGGACAAATTCCCGCCAAAAGTCTTCCCACGAGATCTCTATTCTAGGTCTCTTCTGCTCTTCCATGGTCCACCAGTGACCAGCACTTCCTTTGAGAAGATAGACAGTATGTCTAACCCTCTCAGCTTCAGGGATATTGAGAATCCTGAAAGCCTTCTCCAGTTCTGTCAACCACAGATCAACATCTGTAGGGTCAGCAGTTCCATGGTACTCGGTAGCTCCGACACGACGTAGTCGCTCGAACGTCTTCCCGATACCTTGCCCTTCTGGTTGGACAGGTGCCCTAGGTGCAGGCATAGGCAACTGTCAGTTATGTGTGTCATGGCAGTCATGAACTGCCCAAACATTGTCTGGACTGCTGGGTTACCCATGTCAGCTGGGTCAAACTGGGGTGGCTCTCTAGGTTGTTCCGATACAGGCTGTTCCCTTTCTGGTACTCCTGCACCGCCTTGAGGTGCACTGGCACTACTTTCTCCCACATACTCATCATGTGGCTCTGACATTCTTAAGTATCTTATTCTCCTGAGGAGTAGAAGATTCTATTAGATAAGGAAGGAATACTAAAGATAGACTCGACTTCCTAAGTCCTATGCCTCTGTAGACTCGGCGAACCTAGAGATCTGATACCACTTAATTGTGGGCTCCGATCTCCAAACCACGAATTAATCCCGATTTAAACATGTGTGGAAGCAATCGATAGACAGCGGAAGACAAAAATCACGGGAAATTAAAACTTTTCGAGACAAGAGCTTGAAACCACAAACCTTTTCCATAGAAAAAGGATTTAACTGTTTACATCACTGACAAATTACTTCTTGAGTAATTATATACAACATGATACAAAATCTCTCAGGAGTTCATACTCAAAACACTCCAGGACCTGAGAGTACAGAGGACACATAGGACTGACTCTATACTACACCATAAAGCAGGCTGAATCTCCACCTGAGATTTACTGCTCCTGATGTTGCTGTTGCTGGGATTGGTCACCTGAGTTCTTGTTCCTCCGTTTTCGACGTCCACCTAAAAAGTAGAATTCTACGGGGTGAGACAATTATACATAATTGCCCCAGTGAGAGTTATAACTCTCCACTAGAAGCTTTATAAGCAAAGCAAGGAATAACTAAAGCAATAAAAGCCTTCAAGGTACTCACTAGCAGTTTTGATGTTAAGCAAGAGTTCAATCATTATTAAAATATGAGAACATCTATACTATTCAAGGTAACATCAATCAAATAACTCGTAGATAACTCTAACAGATATACTACGCTGTTGATTATGTTTTACAAACATTATTGTTATGTCCTGTGGAGATGAGGCTTACCACTCATACTCCAACTGATCGCTAAGAAGTCACATCAGTATCATACATAGGTCATTAAAAGAGTCGGATTCTTATGACCTCATCTCCCTCAGTCAGTTAGAGGATTGTTTGATAGACATCTGGCGAGATGTCCTTTAATAATAGCTCTCTAGGGTAAACTGGACCTTCGCTATTGTTAGAGTTACAGTGGCATTCTGTACCCTCTTCGCCATCAGAAGATTTCTTGTTTATCTTTCACCGATGTGGTGTTTGTGTCTTTAAGGGAGTGTAGTGATACATCTCACTTTTTGGACTTTGTGGTGGGGAATGATGGACTACATAAATCTACACCAAATCCTCTCACCTTTTCTCTTTTAGTGAAGGTATGACGGACTACAAGAATCTACATCAAATACCTACATTAGGATGTAAGGTTCTACACATCCATGTACCCCACATACTCAAAAGTATGTGATCCAGGAGTTCCCTGGGGAAAACCTGTTTCACCATCATTTAGACTCTGACAATGATGGATCTATGATCAGGGCTCTACATTTCACTTGATTAGTTAGGTACATTCAATATTCTTTAAACATTGTTCTTCAAACAATAACATTAGCACAAAATCTATAAATAAGAATACAAAAATGTAACAGGCCTAACTCTTTTCATCATCAATCTCAGTCATCTCCTCATAAGTCATCTGTCAAGCATGACCCTGATGGTATTTATGGCTCTTACAGCCCATAAATCACAATAGATGTCACTTAGCAGTGCATCAAGATGGTTCACTATTCATAAAGCTTAAGATATGCTTTCAATGAATATAACATGGTATTCCATACCTGGGTGTGACCATCACCTCATAATAACCTGTATGGTTAAATCAACTGATAATAGTAAACAATTCAACAATTAGGGTTTACTATTCATCTTTCATGTCAATACCCTAAAATTAGGGTTTACTATTCACTCTATGGTGAATTGTACTCATTACATCATCATGTAAGAGAAATATCATCATGTAAAGCTCTTAAATAAGATTAAGAATCATTGGATATCATAATTAGGGTTTTCTTGATCTCACATAAGTGAATCATCCCCTAATTATGCATACTCATGTGTAATTGAAGTATCTCACTTGAGTTTCTACCTTAAAAAGGGTACTTTCTCTCTCTAGGATACTTTCTCTCTCTTAAACTACTTTCTCTCTCCTCTCACTAGTAGATGGTGATAACACCACTCTAGATCAGGTTGAGTTAAGTCTCCATTGACTAACATAAGCCAAGACATCATCAACATGTGATTAGGGTTTGATTAGAACAAGGTTTTACCCCTTTAGACCCCTCAAGGGTATTTTGGTAATTTGCCTCATGATCTCCATCATGGGTTAACTCACTAATCACATAGTCCCTTAATGACCTAGGTTACCATTAGGGTTTAGTTTAGATCACCATTGAACTAGTTACACCATCAAATGGTGAAGTACAAACCATCACCAATCATCTCCAAACGGTTTCAACCTTCAAACGGTTTCAACCACCCAAACGGTCTTGAGACCGTTTGGAGGTGAAGACCGTTTGGAAGGGTTGACTTTCCAAATCGTTTGGAGCTTCAATCGGTTTGAAACCGTTTGATCAAATTTGCTTGAGATCGATTGGACCAAACGATCCTGAGGTCGTTTGAGCCCAAACGGTCTTGAGACCGTTCGGTCTCAAATGGTCTTGAGACCGTTTGGATCCAAACGGTCTTGAGACCGTTTGGTCCAAATGGGCTCAAACCGTTTGAACCTCCAAAGTGGTTCAAAGGTTACCAATGTTCATGAAAGTGTTGGTTGAAGCCCTCAGTTGGTCAAAGCTATGTTAACCCCTTATAGATTGAGTCAATTAGGGTTAGCCTTAGCCTATTAGACATCAAATTGACCCTCAATTGCAATCCAATTAGGGTTCAATCCCTCTCAATTAGGGTTTCAAATCGGACGGTCATCAATGTTCAACAATATGAATCAACTCAAGGTTGAACCTATCAATTGACCTCCAATTGGGCTTAAACTTGGCCAAACGGTCTTGAGGTCGTTTGGACATCATCCAAACGGTCTTGAGACCGTTTGCCCAAAGTTTGACCAAAATCCAAGTCGTTTTGACTAGGGTTGAAGTCCAATTAGGTCAAAATCAGCAATTTTCATCAATTCATCAATTTCCTACAATTGGACCCTCAAACCATTAGATTAACTCAACCCTAGACCTTCAAACGGTCTTGGGTTGTGCCCAAACGGTCTTAGGACCGTTTGGAGGAATCCCCAAACGGTCTTGAGACCGTTTGGGTCCTTCAACCCAAAACTCAACAATATCTATGTTTCAAATCAGCACTTTTTCACCCGATTAGGGTTTCATGTTGAAGTGGCTTCAACTCTCAATCGGTTAAGAATTAGACTTTGATTCTTTGCAGAGATGAAATTCAATATATTAGGAACAAACCCTCAAACGGTCGTCCCTTGGTCGACTCTTTCAAATGGTCTTGAGTCCGTTTCAATCCAAACGGTCTCGCAAGACCGTTTGAGAGCAAACAGTTTGAAACCGTTTGAACCCAAACGGTTTGCAACCGTTTGGACCAAAAGGGTCCAAGGTCGTTTGAAAAAGTAACATAGGGAATCACGCCCCTCATCTTCAACCTCTAGCAAGGTCGG
Organism: Alisma plantago-aquatica; assembly: GCA_963693085.1. Lineage (NCBI taxonomy): Eukaryota > Viridiplantae > Streptophyta > Magnoliopsida > Alismatales > Alismataceae > Alisma > Alisma plantago-aquatica. The sequence continues at coordinate 132,714,259 of OY856411.1, read as the reverse complement.
TTCCCCCACTGATTTTCTTGCAAACGTGCAAGGAAGATGGGTGGTAGAAGGAGAATTTACCAAGTAAATTGCAAGAATTAAGCATACATATAAAGCAAGAGTTTAGAGTTATAAAACCCGCCTAAAGGTTGATCTTAGAGCTCCAAGCCTTCAAGCTCCAAGCTTTAATGGCGTCCTTGAGCTTCTACAACTTGGTTAGGGATGAAATCTCCAAGGAAACGTTGGTTTGGTTGGCTAGAACAAGAAGACTAAGTAAGCTAACCACAAAACCAACCTTAGAAAGTGAATTCCTCCATGAATTCGAGCTAGAAGGTGGGGTTCTCTTACCTAGAACAGGTTGGTCGTCCCCCCTGAGCTCCAGAGCTATCCTTGGTCGTTTGAGCAAGAAGAGAAGAGAATGAAGGAAAGGAAAGACCGTTCACTTATCTTGTAAAGAAGTGGCTTATATACTTTAGCCCCTTTTACACCCTAAGGACCTTACAAGATTGGAAATCACATCTAGGTCCTTCCTTGCTCAAAGGCACGTACAAACTCATCTATCCTTATACAAATCTCATGAAATTTCAAGATCTAAGGGTAAAGAAATCCAACCTTCAACTAGGGTACATACATGAAAGGATTCCATACCCATTTTAGGTGATTTCTATCACAAAGATCATTTTTCTCATCTGATTATTAAATGATGTATCCCTTTCATCATTTCTACTCTAAATGATGACAAGAGTCATAAAATATGTTCTAGATGGTGAAAATTACAAGTTGGACCCCTCAACTTGGGTAAATTGCACTTTACCCCAAATTAGGGTTTCTAAGCATGGGGATTGCTTCCACAGCTGCACCTTGGTGCTCAAGCTTGGGAAATCCCTCAAACTTCATCATAGGCATCCTCATGATGATTCAACATCAGAGATACATCTCATTTTGTGAAAATTGTAAGTTGAACCCTTAAACTAGGTAATTTGCACATAGGTCCCTGCATACAACATAATGCTACAACTTTATACAAAAAGGAGCAAAATTGAAAGTAAATATTCCTGCGGAACTTAATTACATGCCAGGGAGTGTTCACAAGTATATAATTACATATTTAGACAAAACATCCAGGGTTAGGTTATAACCCAGGTCAAGGGTGTTACAATCAACTTCCCGACTGGTCACCCATCCTAGTACTAATCCAAGCCGAGCACGCTTAACTATGGAGTTCTTTAGTGATGAGCTCTCGGAAAAGGAGGTGCACCTTGGTGATATGGGTAGTCCAATCATTCCTTTTAAGATCATGTTATCCAAGCCCTCAAATCCTGGGATGTTACAATCTCCCCCACTTTTACTCTTGACGTCCTTGTCAAGGCACAACTATAAGGCCTCATAATCTGACCCCATTTCAGTGCAGACCCACAATGGCCCATGGACACCCAGCTCCCAATCACGGAATACCAGTGTAAGGGTGGTACGTCAACCATGGACATCCCTTTCCTACATGCCTGGACCGCACGGCTCAAGACTGGCATGCCATGCCCATGCGGGCCCCACCTACTGGAGGGGTTATGGCTCTGATACCATTTGCAATGCCCGAGCCCACTGCCCACGACTCTAGTAGAGTTTTAGGAATGACGACTGGCCCCACAAATCACCACTAGCCTTAACTACGCACTTTGTCCACACTGACGCGCAAGCCAGAATCAACTTCCCGACTGGTCACCCATCCTAGTTCTACTCCAAGCCGAGCACGCTTAACTATGGAGTTCTTTAGTGATGAGCTCCCGGAAAAGGAGGTGCACCTTGGTGATATGGATAGTCCAATCATTCCTTTTAAGATCATGTTATCCAAGGCCTCAAATCCTGGGATGTTACAAAACAAGCTTGCAATTACATGAATTTTTTTCAAATTTACCTATAACTCCCATGTGAAAAACATAGAGATGACAAATTACATTAGACATCCACGTATACACTAGATAGCATGTGGATCCTGAAAGCTAAGAAAATTGTTAAAATAAAAGAAAAGGCAATAAAGGATAAAACAAAGGAAAATAAAAGATAGAAATTGTTCCTTCTCCCCCCAAGCTTGAATTCGACTATGGCCTCATAGTCAAAAACAATTTTAGCAGGTGGAACAGTGATACTATTTACTTCTCAGGTGGCGGATACTGTGGGGCGCTGGGATCCCATGATGGATATTGCCCCTAGAACTTTGGATCATATGGGGGCATCAGTGGTGGCTATTGGTAGCCCCCGAAGTAACCTTGATTCCAGTAGTGATCATAAAATGACTGTTGCTGCTGCTCGATCCTCCCCAACCGGTCGTAGACCTGTTGTTGATTGGAGAATAGCCGACGTTCATTCTCGAAGATAGCTTGTTGATTAACATAAAATCGATTCGTAGTATCCTGGATATCAGCAAATGACGTAGTGTGCTATTGTTGCATCTCCTGAATGCTTTGTAGCATGGTGTACATGCCCTGCATAGAATAAACATCCTCTCCTTGTTGAGAGGGTTGTGGTGGCTGAGGTTGCGAGGATGATGACGCACCTAGGTAGAAGCGTGGTCGCTTCCTGGGTGCCACTCGTACCCGAACAGGAGTGAAAGTATCCTCTTCCTCCTCATTCTCATCACCGTCGTCATTGTTACCCACATATTCTTCATTTGCTGAATCTTCGATTGTAATAATGGGCCACCTAAAGTGTTGGGCCCCTTGGATGTTGAAGACAGGATCAGGAAGCGCACTCTCTTGATACTATTTTTTGACGTGGCAATGCGCATAGACCACGCCGTCACGAACTGTCAGAAGGTTGGAGCGGTGGAAATGATCAAGATTCACTGGATTTTTGCTGACCAGTGGAGGAAGTGATGACAGATCTAGCCCAACGTAGAGGGCTAGTGGCGTGATAAGTCCCCCAAAGTGAATAGGGGCGCTTCTAGTACTTCTCTTCACGACCATCACACACGTCAAGTAAAATGCGCCCCAGTTTAACTTTTTCCTCTTCAACAGCTTGTAGAGGAAGAATAAATCCGTCTCCTAGAATTTGCTCAAAGAAAGCTCGCCACGAGCAAAGAGGTGACGCAAAGCATACGGTGTAAAACCCGCTCGAACGGGTGCTCGAAGTCAGCCACCGCTGCATTGTGATAGCTGAAAGATTTTCCCGTATGAGTGGTTACCAACACCCTAAACATCGCATCATAATCGGCCCGATTAATCGACCGTCGGTACTGCTCGGGTGAGTGCCACCAATTGTAGATTGAGTTGAATTGGTCAAGCATAATAGTATAATTGAGGTTGAACAAACGAAAGGAAACACAACCCTTGATCCACTCGCGGTCAGTGGTGATAAGGTCATTGGGCACAACACAGATGTTGAGGGAGGCCATGAATTCCGCCACGATCTCCTTATAAGTTGTCCACTCGCCAAAGAAAGGATGACCCTCAACGTGGTAGGGAATGTCTTCCTCCCATGCGAATGCCCTCCTCCCAACTTGCCTAAGGAGGACATGGTTGAGGTTGTCCTCAAAGCCAAGGTCCCGGATCATAGCCCGATCAACATATCGGGTAGGCTTTATTGGACGCTTCATCAACTCATCAAAGATTTTTTTTCACGTCCGCCGATGGGTGGACAATCCTCGGACGGGGAATAGAGCCCGGTGGTGGAGGCACGAACGTGTCAATCTCCATGGGGACCGCCCGCGAGGAAGAAGCTCTTGCTGTACTCAAAACTGTGAAAGAAAGGAGACAGAAGAATAGAGCTCGGTGAAGGTCGGGGAAGATGATCTCCAATGTCGATGAAGAGCTCGGTGAAGATTGCTCGATTCCTATATGCTCGGTGAAGATCTCTGGTTGCTCGGGATTCTTGGCGCAAGCGTTGAGGGGATCCACTCTAACAGTTTGAATAGAAATGATAAACTACCTCTCCTTTTATAGTAGAACCCGTCGCCACTGTCGCTCCGTCGATACTATCGACAGGGTGTCGATGGTATCGACACCTGGAGAACAATCCGTTCTTCGCGACCATCGACGGTTGTCGATTTCTTGATGTTGGAGGGCTGGATAGGTGACATGTCGATACTATCGACATGGTTCGATGGTATCGACCCATCCCACAGATCGACTACTTCATTTTGGCGCGCTCCGTTGATTTCTTCTCGCGGATCGGTGATGTGTCACGTTGATACCATCAACTGGGTGTCGATGGTATCGACTCTTTATGGATAAAAAGCTAAAATTAGAGAAAAAAGGTAGAGATAAAAAAACCCATTGTGAAAGTTATATAATACATAAGAAATATAAATTAATTATAGATAAATTTGAGCGACACATAAGCATGCCAAGTCTTGTAAGGATATGGAATTTTGGTATCTACCATATTAAAATCTCTAGAAACTACACTAAAACTTGATTGATGTGAGACATGTGTATGCTAAGCAAAGATTGAACCTAAGTTCTACAAGAGTGTGAAATTAACTATATCAACCAGGGTCATTCTGGAGTATTTTAATGGTAGTTTTCTAGATAACTCTACCTTGCATTTTCTAATCCAAACAAAAGAGAGTATCAAATGCATACTAATTAAAACTTGAGTGATATTATAATAGATACATTTATATCCAAACAAAAAAAGATGGCACACGTTATACAACAAACAAGAATCCCTTTTAGGGGTATCACTTCTTAGAACCACAACTCTCAAGTAACTAAAAAATTGGTCTAACCTCTTTATGTATCTATATTTCTGTCTATCTATCTATTTTTCTATTTGTCTTCTTCTATCTCTTAAATCTTAAATGATAACTTAAGTACATAGTGTCACTCTTGATGAATTTTACCATTATACATAAATTCAACATAATTATAAAAAGAACTAGAAGAAATAAAACAAGAAGATGATAAACATGAGAGGATAATGGATTTCTCTAGATCATTTTCTCTAGCTTCACATCTATATGTGAAGATTTGTTTTTTTTTCTTTCTTCCCATCTCATAAATCCTCATATTTAGATCTGACATGGGAATGTGTATGTGCAAGGGCAATACATGTGAATCAGGGAGTACGTGAGTAAATAATATTGCAATAGATATCCACCATCTAGGGGTGGATCATCGCTAAAAATTCCTTACACATGGTGTTAATGATGAACTTGGTGCATACTGGGAAGGTTAGTGGTTCTTCCCCACTAAAACATTTTTTAATTTTGGTCGACATCTCCTTGGTGTGTCAACATAATGACAACATTGCTCGCCTCAAGTTAGTGCAAATGGTGAGTATATTGTGTAAATCATTCATATCTCAATACTTAGTTAGAGTAGGATGATGGGAAAATTGTATCAACTTGAACATTTTGGTGTCAATCTCTTATAAGTCTTTGGCATGGACATATCAAGTTTGATGGATTGATGTTGATAGTTGGATTATATTGCAATGCTATATTGGTTGGCAAAAATCAATGATTTTTTTCACTTCAAGTTTTGGAAGTCAATGGGGATGTCTTGGAATCTCTACACTTGGCTAACCTCATCCCTAATAGTCGATGGTGTGGAACCACTGATTAAACTAAGTTGATGTAGATGCATTATTCTTGGACTTGATCAAACTAGAAGAATGATGTGTATTTCATCTATTTTGTACTTAAATAATAATGCAAACATAAATAAACTGATAAATAAATAAAATCAAGATGAAAATTGATGAATGCATTTCTCAATTGATGTGTAATGAGACAAATATTCCAAAAACAATATGTATTCACATCTTAATCTTGTTTGAGCCCCCTCATATATTAATGCCTCTCTCAAGATCCATTTATTTCAATTTCTCTTTGATATCTATATATACCCTAAAATATTGGTTAAACTCTCTCGTGGTACTAATAGCAATGTACTTTAACTTGGTAAGTATGTAATATCATTATTCATATATTATCTTTGACCATCATGCTTTACTATTTTTATAAATGTTGTAGGTACTAATGTAAGGGAGTTAGCCATCATAGGATATCTAGGGTTCCACTTTACGAATTCCATCACAGTTCTAGTTTTGAAAGGATGCTTTCATAAAGTAGTCTAATATATATTATTGAGTATTTGTATAACATTATATAGGAGAAAAATGAATCATGTCTTGATGATTGTTGTAAATTATTTTATCAAATCTAATTAGCCATGGAAATTATTCACAAAATTGATGTATTAAGTGATTTTTCAACTTTTTAGAAAGTATTCAGTAATAAAATCATAAATAAATTTGATTACCACATGGGGATCTTCTATATGAACACCGAGTTATATCAAATTAAGAAGTCATCAATGTTATCCTTTGTTGCGTAATTGATGTAAATCATAGAGTTTATGCTACCCATCTTATGAGTATTTGTCGGAGACAGTGTATCTTAATGTGTATGAACGTTATAAACTTTTCTAAGGCCATAGTCACCTTGTACATATCTGAATATAGTTCAAAGTAAGCTGAGATTGGGAATGACTTATTGTGCTATCAATAACACGAGTGTAATTTCTAGGTTGATACTAGAAATTCTAAAAACCCAAATATTGTTTCATGACTATATATGCATGTGATGTTTTCCTTTTAGTGGGAAAGCGACCTCATAAATTACGCCATTATTTGAGATATTTGTAAGTGTGTAAATGTAGGCTCTTACAAATAATTTATTTTCATTGCATCATGAGAACACACATGACAACGTTTTCAGATTTTTTTTGTCATTTGTATAATTTGACAAACAAGAGTAGTAGAGACATGAAAATACTTTAGACGATTAGTAGTTTATGAGAGTTTCCTCAACAAACTAGAACTAGAAAAAAAAAGGCATTATGCAATCTTTTTCTAATGTAAGTGTCATGGTAAATTCAGATATAACTTGTGCTTGAAGCAAGAATGGCAACAAGTTTTGGTAATACAGTGTCCTCGGGTGTTTTTGGGGAAGCTTTGACGAGGGTGTTGGACTGTGTGAAGAGGGACAAAATCTTATGGAGAAATCATGAACCACAACAAAGAGCTTTAGGACGAAATATTTGTCTCATTGAGAAATATGCAGATGCATTTATTCTGGATGACAAAGATATACATAGCTGGTACACGGACCTACAAGATGCAATGTACGCCGCTGTTGATATTCTGGATGCATGTGCGACGGCTGCTGAGAAAGGGAGCATAATGGACTCGAAGGAGACTATTACCGACAATTTGAAAGATAAATTGCTTAATATTTTATACACGATTTCCATCCATCAGGTTTCCGTTGATTGTCCACTTTCGTTAGCGCGTACTGTACAACTTCTAAATGAGAGGATAAAGGAATTGTTTGAAGAGGGAAAGAGACATGGATATCAAGATAGAATTGAAAATGAACTAAAAAGGTATCCTCAGCTTAGGCCAAAGCCCACGCACAAACCATTTGGCGGCCTTCCCATTGTCGGAAGAGATAAAGTAAAAAATGATATAATAAACTGGGTGAAAGATGGTCACACCGGAGGGTCACGCATGAGTCTTCAAATACTTGCCATAGTTGGTATGGGAGGAATTGGAAAAACCACGCTCGCTCAATCTGTTTATGATACTGAAAAGCAAAATTTTGATCTACCGGGGGTTTGGATTCACTGCTCATCTGAAACAACTGATGCGGGATCCCTTCTCAAAACAATTCTATCACGATTTGGAAGGGAAATTACCGGTGACACCTCTGACCTTGAGAAACTTACTACATCCGTGGAGGATATTGTCCATAACAAAAGATTTCTATTGATCATAGATGACGTATGGAACAAGAAGGAACTACGATGGAATGAGTTGCTCCCTGCATTGATGGGTGGGGAAATGGGAAGCAGGATGATAGTGACCACAAGAGATAAGCAGGATGTCGTCAATATTGACAAATGTCGTAGAGGGGTAATAGCTCCGCCTGTAGAATTAGTGGGCATGGGCGATGAGGAGCTCTGGAAAATCCTGAAAGATAACGCTTTTGGTGTAGATGAGCCCCGTGTGCCTTCAATTGTGGAACAGGTAGGGAAAGAGATAGTTAAAAAATTAGAAGGTTTGCCTTTGGCTGCTAAAGCAGTCGGTTGCCTTTTGGGACCTGACCAACCACCAAACAAATGGAGAGAGATACTGGATAGTGACTTGTGGCATGTATTGAAATCAGAAGATCATACGAATCCTGTCCCGGCGCTGATCCTTAGTTTCCTGAATCTACCACATCAACTAAAACCATGCTTCAAATACTTGTCGTTGCTTGACATGCATGGAGAGGGCAGAGATCGTAGTAAGCTGGTGTATCAGTGGCTGGCTCATGATTACCTGCAAGTGGGAGATAATCAAAGCGTGGAGGATGCTGGTGCGCACATCATAAACCACTTAGAAAGCATGTCCCTCCTTTCTACCACCACGGACTCCGATGGTTACAGGTATATCCAAATGCACGATTTGATTCACGACCTATCACGAGCTTCGGCGACACATGACCATTTAAAAATATTGGATGATGGAGACATTCAAAATCAACTCAAAGGAAAAAGCCCCCGGCATTTAAGCATACGTGTAACTGAGGGGACATCGTTGAACCAACTGGGGGGTTGCACAAAACTCCGAACCTTAACGATACGCGGCCGACTTTTAAGAGGCTCCGGAATTTCATCTGTTTTTAAGGAATTGAAGAACCTACGTGTTCTAACTTTAAGGGATCTCGGGATACAGGAGCTGTCAAATGAAATTGGGGAATTAAAACAACTCAGATGAGCTGTCAAATGAAATTGGGGAATTAAAACAACTCAGATACCTTGACGTCTCTGGCAATCCTATAAAATACTTACCAACCAGTATCGGTGAGCTAAATCATCTGCAGACTCTCATACTTGCCTTTTGCAAGGGAGCGTGGTACTCCTCATCTGAACAAACCCAAGTTTTGAGTAAACTTTCAAGCCTTAGATACCTTGACCTTTCTGGGAACGACGACGTCATGAATATATGGCCAGACGCCTTCACGTTGCTTTCCGATTTGCGGGTATTGTTATTGAGTTACTTTTCCGAATTGGGAGAGCTTCCAGAAGGAATCTCCAATCTAAAACGCCTGGAATGCCTTGAGGTTCCTTATATTGCAAAACTACCAAAAGGTTTGGCGTCTCTTTCCCGTCTACAAGTTCTCAACCTAGGTTACTGCTATAAATTGAAGGCCCTGCCGTCTGGTTTCAGTGATTTGGTGAATTTAAAGCATGTTTATATGAACAAAGAACTCTCACATACCATAAGCGGAATTGGTAAGCTGACATTGCTAAAAGAACTTGAAGAATTCTGTATCAAAGATAAAGAAGGCCATAAAATTGACGAGCTCGCGAATTTGAATATGCTGTGCGGTAAACTTAGGATCCGTGGTCTGGAGTCTGTAAAGTCCAAGGCTGAGGCACAACAATCACTATTAGAGGACAAGGTTCATATTAAGGAACTGGTATTGGATTGGAGTAGTCCTCATGACACAAGTCACACAGCCGATTCTGTAAGTCAAGAAGAAGTTATTGAGGGCCTGAAGCCAAAGGCTGGGAATCTGACAGAATTGACCATTGAGAATTACATGGGGAAGAACCTTCCTAGCTGGTTCAACAGTCAACATCTGCGCCAAATCAAAAGGATGATAATATCAAACTGTCCAAATTTGAAAACGATCCGCGCATTGCCTTGGTCGCTGAAATATCTGGGACTACACAATGTCGGACTGACAGAGATCCCACAGTTGCATGGCCAAAATGATCCCGTAGAAAATTCATCTCGGACGCAACCTCTTCCGTCAATAGATTGTGTGGATATTGAGGCTTGTCCATCGTTATTATCTTTAAATTCCGGTCTTTTGCAAATTCAACTGCCAAACTTACGATCTCTGTTTATACAAGGCTGTACAAATTTGCAGCATCCTCTGCCTAATGGGTTTATGGACATGGAATCCTTGGAGACTTTGGAGTTAATAAAGTGTCCAAGGTTATCTGCTCTATCGATAAATTCGAACTTAGCCCTGCCTGCTCATCTTAAGAGTTTAAAAATTAAAAACTGCACAAGCCTTTCAAAACAGTCAGTGCTAGAGTCGGTACAAGCACTAACATCTCTTGAAGCACTCCAGCTGCAGAATTGCTGTCGTGATATGACCAAATCCTTCGTCGAATCTGTTGTGGCTGGACGGATGAATAAGCTCAAACGTTGCACAATCAGTTTAGGTAGTCACCATGTTGACATGATGGTAGGTAACTTTATAGAGTTGAATGAAAAAAACACAATTGGAGATATAGAAGATTGCTGCTCTTATTCGGAGTTGCTGTTGGTAATCCTTGGCAACATTCCCTCGTCCATAGACAGGTTGACCCTATGTGGTCCACTTCATTTTAGTGATCCTCCAAGTAAAAGTGAAGTTGTCGTTCGCTGTGACCCTCTTGAGTCTCTTCCAACATATATTACTAGGTTTTCATCTTTAGAAAAGTTATCGATTCAGTCATTGGATTACTTCTCTCCCGAAGATGAAGACTGGGCACATGTTGAGCAAGGGAAAGCCTTTTTCAATCTAGAGTCTGTGCAGCATGTCCGGCTCAACAAATGCAAGGCACTAAAATCCCCCCCATACTCTTCCTTTCTGCGGTCGTTGCAAATCACTGATTGTCCCGGTATACGGAACCTCTATAGTCTTGGGGCAATGCCATGTCTCCGCTTTTTGGAGATTTCCGAATGTCAAAACCTGGAGAATCCGCCTAAGAAAGGCTTCACTTGTTTCGTACGTCTAGAGATATTAATCCTAAGAAGCTGTCCACTGCTGTCACATTTATCAATGGAAGAGTTGCCATGTGATCTTCCGTCTTCTCTATTGGCACTTTTCATCTGGAATTGCAAAGAGCTTCAGATTGGGCACATCGAAGAGCACATATCACAACTGACTTCACTTCAAATCCTGGTAATAAGGTACTGCGGTGGCCGCATGTCAGAGTCCTTTTTGAGAAGGGTGATAAGTCTCTTTGGACCAAGAAACCAATTCAAATGCAGACTCATCTCGACAGAGTTTACATTCCAGTGGCTATATACGGACGACGCTGACTGTTCCGTCGTTTCGTGGGTGGTCGAATCGAATGAAGAAGGCAGCTTTGACCGTTGGGATAGTCTGGAGTTTCTGGTGGAAATGCTTGGCGTGATGATGTCCGCTTGTAAAGTACGCGAACTAAACATCAGCGGAATTCATGAGCTTGAAGCTATTAAAGGGACTTCCAAGAAAGTACTGCTTCGTCTAACGACTGCCGAACAGGAATCCAGGATTAGTGATTACGCAAACCTCCGTTTACTTCCAGATGCAGAGACAGAGAAGACATGCCGACAGTTAGGTATCCTGCTTCCACACGAAATGTTAATAGAGGGGGATAAGTTACATCGCGCTAGCACGTGGGAATGGGATGATTCATATGATTGTTATCATGCGAGAGTATATATAGAAACTGAAAAAAAGAGACTGGCTATAGAAGGCTTACGGCGCTACATGTCGAGATATGAATGATTCTCGACAAACAATTTGAAAGGAGGAACTTTGAGGAAGGGGGAACAAAGGAGCTTGTCGTGATCGTATATATAGTCATAATGCAACTTCAACAGTTTGATATCTGGAATTTTCTTTTCTTTTTGTGGTTGGCGTTTTGTTGGCACCTAGCGAGTATTGAAGATTTGGTTCCTGCGGCATACAGTACTCATCTGCACACCACACGCAACGACGCTTCCCGCGCTTCATCAGCAGCAACAGCAGCTCGACCAGGGCCAGCGAGAACATCAACGTAAGATACTTGTGGACTCCTGGCTCCTCGCCAATAAACTTCACAGAATTATGGTCAGCGTGATTATATATTAATTTATTTAATATATTGCAGATATGCCGAGTGATTTATCTTTGCATCTTGCGAAGATTGGGCAAATGCATTTGTAACGGAATCTACAGGCTGGTACTGGCGAATGTAACGGAATCTACAGGTGGATCGTCTTCTTTTGATCATCTACATGCTCTGTTTTCTCTTCTAGCAGGTGGTATCTCCACTCCTTTCTTATTATTTGACAATTTTAAATGATAAACTCGTCTTTATTGCAGGAAGGAGGAACAAGTAAAGAGCTCGTCGCCAATGATAACAGTCATGATGCAACATCATGCAACATCAACGAGTTGATCACCCGGTGAGACATTTCTTGATACAAAATTAATTCCTTTTACACATATCATTAATTTTGACAACTTGAGTATTCAAGATTTGGTACCGGCAGCATACAGTAAACGTGGCACCGTAAGATGGCCGCGCTGTGGTCTGGGGATCGCGTGCCACTACATTTTCGAAGCCTAGAAGAAGGGTGAGATCGATGGTGACAATTCATTTTCCCTCGAGCACGCATGGATATATTTGGGACGGTATCTACGGTATCGGTAAGGTCCGGCCTTGGGAACTAGGATGTATGTAGCATGCATAAAAAGCGACCCACTCTCTAGGTATCAAAAAATAGAATTGTCATTCGAATCTAATCCAATACTTGATTTTTGAGACTTGATAAACTTCGGTGTGATACGTAAGAAACACACATGCTTTTCTATATGTTGCTCATATATAATCCACTCTGAAGGAAATATGTTCATAGCCCACAAGTATAACATGGAATATATTATATAATCTATGGTTTCAACGGTAGATTAAAATACAACCATGGACTATTACCATATATTAAGTATCGATAGACTATTGGGCAGTACAATGAATGACACCAGTGTTTGAAAATGGCATACATTTCATTATAGAATTACAAAAATCACATACATATACATATGCATATACATCATAGCGCATATTGTGTAAAACTTATACCTTTGGTAATTTACGTCAATGAAGAGCAACAAATTTAGTCAAGTAAAAGTCATAGATGGACTGCAGAGGAGTGGAACAAGTAGTCAAGTACTCTGTCCCCTAACCTTCAAGAACTACAAATATATCCATGCGGCGAAACTGCTAATCCCGAACACGGGGGCTGAAACACAAATCAAAGTGCCAGCCAATAGACGTTATCTGGTCAACGGTTCGTCTTTCCTCCGCCATGTGGTCTTAATTTATTTAATATATAGCAGAAATGTTGAGTGGCTGATTTCTGATCTTTGTACCACCGATGCAGGCCTCGCGAGGAGTGGACAATGCATTTTCCCTCGAGCATTGCAAAAATACGGCCTACTCTCTCAGGTAGAGAAAGAAAAAAGGAAACAAGTGATACGTTATCCCATTTGAATCTACATCCAATAACGAATTTTGGGACATGATAGACCTAGGTTGAGACGCAAGCAATCTAATCCAATAACTATTTTTTGCTGGAACAGAAGGAACTTGGGAACCAGGATGCATGTTGCATGCATAAAAAGCGGCCCACTCTCTCAGCTATTAAAAAAAAAGTGTCATTCGAATCTAATCCAATACCTGATTTTTGAGACTTGATAAACTTCGGTGTTGCTCATATATAATTCAATAGAAACTGAAGAAAAGAGGCTTCCCATAGCAGGCTTACGGGGCTACATGTCGACGTATAAATGATGCTCGACGCTCATATATAATTCAATAGAAACTGAAGAAAAGAGGCTGCCCATAGTAGGCTTACGGGGCTACATGTCGACGTATAAATGATGCTCGACAAACAATTTGAATGGAGGAACTTCGAGGAAGGGGGAACAAAGGAGCTTGTCGTGATGTTGCATCTGTAACACAAGAAATACTCATGCGCATAGCAGGTAGCCGACAATCTCGAAGCCCGTTTCATCTTTTTCTTTTTTTTGAGGGTAAAGCTATCTATTCATATAAATTAATCACCAACATCAGACAAAATGAGGCTTGCGATTAGGGGGGGGCATGCTGTCCTCATCCAACCGACCTAGCAAGGTGCCATCCAACGCTAGCCTAGCTATGGAATGGGCCACCTTATTACACGATCTACCAGAAAAAGTATATGAAAGAGAAGAAAAAGAACTAGCTACAGATTGAATATCTTCAACAATGAGGCCCCAGTGATCCGGATAGCTGGCGGGCACTGTTATAGTGCATTGCAGAGGGTCAGGGAGTCGGTCTCGCATTCCACTCTGTCTATTCCACGTTCTGATGCCTTCGTGATGCAGAACAAAAAAAAGTCCACTGCTTCCCTCTGTCGACGCGGATAACTCCCCCTATGCTAATCATCCCCTGCTTGTCCGTAGCTACGTCCGTGTTCATCTTCAGAAAGCTTTCCGCCGGGCGCCGCCATGTCATCGCTCTTGTCTCCTCCCTCTCCGTAGTGACTTTGGTCTTTTGGCTGTTGATCTGCCCATAGTCGGAGGTGATACCGGAGTACCTGCTGATCAGAATCTCTCTTGCAATCTTCTCTTCACCGAAAACTACCTTATTCCTCCATGCCCAGGATGCCCACCATACTACCGCAGCTGAGTCCAACTCCTCTGACGTGAGGCTGTCCACTAAGAACTGAAGTCGACTCCCCAGCAGAGGCAGGCGTGAGTCCATGATGAGTTGTCTCAGTGGGTGTCTGTCCCAAATCCCTCTTACCCCCGTCACTCGAAAAGAAGATGGTCGATTGTTTCTTTCTCCAGCTTACATATTGGGCACTTTTCATGAACATCACAGTGGCGATCGAAGAGCCTTCCACATGTAGCAAGACTACTGGAGCAGACGCACCACATGAAGTGTGCTAGTCGTGGCGGCCATCCTGATTTCCAGACCCACGACCAAGTCCTTTCATTTGCCTGTTGATGGCTCCTTAGATAGGCCACTTTGCCAAGATGGCACAACCAGTACGGTTGATCAGAAGATACGTCTTCCTCGCCCCATTCATCTTCAGGAATTGGATCGATCGTCGCCACCCTTTTTTGATAACGACTAAATGTTTAGTTGAATTAGGTATATATACGAGGAGCTATTTTGGTTGTTAATTCATGAGAACTGCCCAATGGCACTGCACTATGTATCTCTCTTACTAATTACGCGGTGTTGTAGTCCATACTGCAGGGTCAAATGATTGATGTTGGATCTCTAACACAAGAAATACCCACGCGCATAGCAGGTAGCCGACAATCTCGAAGCCCGTTTCATCGTTTTCTTTTTTTTGAGGGTAAAGCTATCTATTCATATAAATTAATCACCAACATCAGACAAAATGAGGCTTGCGATTAGGGGGGGCATGTTGTCCTCATCCAACCGACCTAGCAAGGTGCCATCCAACGCTAGCCTAGCTATGGAATGGGCCACCTTATTTCACGATCTACCAGAAAAAGTAAATGAAAGAGAAGAAAAAGAACTAGCTACAGATTGAATATCTTCAACAATGAGGCCCAAGTGATCCGGATAGCTGGTGGGCACTGTTAGTGCATTGCAGAGGGTCAGGGAGTCCGTCTCGCATTCCACTCTGTCTATTCCACTTTCTGATGCCTTCGTGATGCAGGACCGAGCTTCACACAGTTCCACGGCGCCGTCAAAGCTTGTCTGTCAGCAAAAAAGTCCACTGCTTCCCTCTGTTGTCGCAGATAACTCCCCCTATGCCAATCATCCCCTGCTTGTCCGTAGCTACGTCCGTGTTCATCTTGAGGAAGCTTTCTGTCGGGCGCCGCCATGTCGTCGCTCTTGTCTCCTCCCTCTCCGTAGTGACTTTGGTCTTTTGGCTGTTGATCTGCCCATAGTCGGAGGTGATACCGGAGTACCTGCTGATCAGAATCTCTCTTGCAATCTTCTCTTCACCGAAAACTACCTTATTCCTCCATGCCCAGGATGCCCACCATACTACCGCAGCTGAGTCCAACTCCTCTGACGTGAGGCTGTCCACTAAGAACTGAAGTCGACTCCCCAGCAGAGGCAGGCGCGAGTCCATGATGCGTTGTCTCAGTGGGTGTCTGTCCCAAATCCCTCTTACCTCCGTCACTCGAAAAGAAGATGGTCTAGATAACAGTGCCTGGTTGAAATTGTGTAGATCCCTGAATCCCATCCCTCCAGCTTTCTTTGGTTTGCATAAATCAACCCAACACTGCCACGAGATCCATCTCTCTGTCCCTTTCGCCCCCCCACCAGAATCTAGCCACACAAGAATGGATTTCATGTATGAGAGTGAACGGTAACTGAAAGATGCTCATGATATAGGTTGGTATGGCTTGTGCAATTCATTTGATAAGGACCTCCTTTCCCGGATGTGACTGAAATCTCTCCTTCCATCCCTGCAGCTTCTTCCAAATCCTCTCTTTAACAAAGCTAAAAACTTTTCTTTTTGACCTTCCAATTGCCTTGGGCAGGCCAAGATACTTGGTGTGTCTATCCACTTCTTGCACATTAAGAATCTCTTGCAGATTCCTTCTCGTATCCTGGGGCACCCCTTTGCTAAAAGCAATCTCAGTTTTGTCATAATTTATTTTCTGGCCCGATGCATGTTCGTACTGGCTAATCAAGTTAGCTATTGTCAGGCATTCATTCTGAGTTGCTCGTGTAAACAAGATGCTGTCATCTGCAAAAAACATGTGAGATATGCTTGGAGCATGTCTACATGCTATCAACCCATGCACGATATTGGCCTCGCTAGCATGAATTATAGAGTGGAGAAAGATTCCACACAGAGAATAAAAAGGTAGGTAGAAAGAGGGTCACCCTGACGCAGGCTGTGGGAAGGCTTGATTTCTGTAGTCTGGTCCCCGTTGATGGCAAAGGAATGGCTCACTGAATATGCATATTCTAGGACTTTATCCTCCAAACAGTCAAGAAACCCATCTTCATCATTGCAGGCTCCAAGAAACACCATTCTACCCTGTCATAAGCCTTCGACATATCCAATTTAATTGCCATACTGCCTCTTTTAGCCTTCCCTTCCATTTTCATCTGGTGAAAAAGTTCATAAGTAATGAGAGCATTACCTGTTATCAGTCTACCAGGTATAAAAGTTCTTTGATTTTGTGAGATGATCTGGTTCATGATAGGCTTTAACCGGTTTGTTAGAACTTTAGTAACAATTTTATAAGCAACATTACACAGGCTAATGGGTATATATTCTTCCATCTCTTTTGGTTGTTCCACTTTTGGGATGAGGACGACCAACGTTGAGTTGAATTCCTCAATGTTGTATTTCCCTTTCCACCAACCTTCGATGTAACTGGTCACATCCTTCCCAACTATATGCCAGAAATTTTGGAAGAACATAGCTTTCATACCATTTGGGCCCGGGGCCTTGTTTGGGTGCATGCCCTTCAAAGCTTGCTAGATCTCTTCATAAGAATTGTCTTTCTCAAGCTCTTTGTTCATGGCTGCGTCCACCTGGGTTGTAATTCCCTTCGTTGCCTCCTCAAAACCGATCGGATTGCTAGTTTGGAAGAGCTTGTCAAAAAAATTCAGCACCAACTTTGTGATGCCTTTATCATCTGCATGCCACATGCCATTACTATCTTTCAGCCCAGCTATATGATTTCTTTTCCTCCTGTGAGATGCTTTTAGATGAAATTATTTTGTGTTCTCATCGCCCCTCTCTCATTTCATTTAGCCTGGCTCGAGCACACCAATATTCATCATGTAGTTTGTGCTAGTATTCTGACTGCTTTGACAACTCCCCACAACGTTTAAGAACATCATTATCAGGTGGTTTTCTTTGTTCCTCCTTCAAGAGGTCCTCCATTTTTTTAACTTTTTTCTTTATGTTCCTGAAAGTTTTCTTGGCCCACTCTTCAAGCTTCTTGATGCACCCTTCTAATTTCTCCTGTAGGCCACCACAAGTGGAATCTTTCCAGAAAGTTACAATAATCTCACCACATGACTCCTCTTGAGTCCAAAGTGGTTCAAATCTGAAGTGCCTCTCCCTCCTCTTGCTCTGAACATCCCTATTGTCAAAGGAAATGATTATAGGGGCGTGGTCAGATTTATACATTGGGAGATGAAAAACTCTACAGTAGGAGAAGATATGGCACCAATCTGGTGTTGCTAGTGATCTATCAAGTCTTTCTCACAGTTCCACGACGCCGTCAAATCTTGTCTGTCAGCAAAAAAGTCCACTGCTTCCCTCTGTCGTCGCGGATAACTCCCCTATGTCAATCATCCCCTGCTTGTCCGTAGCTACGTCCGTGTTCATCTTCAGGAAGCTTTCCGCCGGGTGCCGCCATGTCACCGCTCTTGTCTCCTCCCTCTCCGTAGTGACTTTGGTCTTTTGGCTGTTGATCTGCCTATAGTCGGAGATGATACCGGAGTACCTGCTGATCAGAATCTCTCTTGCAATCTTCTCTTCACTGAAACTACCTTATTCCTCCATGCCCAGGATGCCCACCATACTACCGCAGCTGAGTCTAACTCCTCCGACGTGAGGCTGTCCACTAAGAACTGAAGTCGACCCCCCAGCAGAGGCAGGCGCGAGTCCATGATGAGTTGTCTCAGTGGGTGTCTGTCCCAAATCCCTCTTACCTCCGTCACTCGAAAATAAGATGGTCGATTGTTTCTTTCTCCAACTTACATATTGGGCACTTTTCATGAACATCGCAGTGGCGATCGAAGAGCCTTCCACATGTGGCAAGACTGCTGGAGCAGACGCGCCACATGAAGTGTGCTAGTCATGACGGCCATCCTAATTTCCAGACCCAATACCAAGTCCTTTCATTCGCCTGCTGATGGCTCCTTAGATAGGCCACTTTGCCAAGATGGCACAACCAATATGTTGTGTGAGCGTTATACCTTCCCCTGTGGTCCGGCCACCAGTACGGTTGATCAGTAGGTCGGCGTAGACTGAGAGGGGTGTTCATAATCAACAGGCTAGTATGTGGAGGGAAAATTGGGTGCACCATCTCTGTGTTCCAATTGAACCGGTTAGTATCAAACAGTTCCTGAAGCCCAAGATCTGGATGTTGTGCCTGACTGTCTGGGTAAAGCTCCCCCAGTGTCTCTGTCATCTTCATCACCCAACGGGCAGTCCAAGGATTAATATTTTGTCCATTGCCAACTCGCCAACTTATCCCCTCCTTAATGATAGCCTTCGCCCCCACCCCCCAAATACTTCTGCAAGTGTAGTTGGGATTATTGCTCTGTGTTGCGTCCAAGATTGAAGTCCTAGGAAAATATCGGGCGTTCGTCAGCAACCTCCATACTTGTGTAGATAACAATGCCTGGTTGAAATTGCGTAGATCCCTGAATCCCATCCCTCCAGCTTTCTTTGGTTTGCATAAATCAGCCCAACACTGCCACGAGATCCGTCTCTGTCCCTTTCACCCCAACCAGAATATAGTCACACAAGAATTGATTTCATGTATGAGAGTGAATGGTAACTGAAAGATACTCATGATATAGGTTGGTATGGCTGTGACTGAAATCTCTCCTTCCATCCGTGCAGCTTCTTCCAAATCCTCTCTTTAACAAAGCTAAAAACTTTTCTTTTTGACCTTCCAATTGTCGTGGGCAGGCCAAAATATTTGGCGTGTCTGTCCACTTCTCGCACATTAACAATCTCCTATAGATTCCTACTCGTATCCTGGGGCACCCCTTTGCTAAAAGCAATCTCAGTTTTGTCATAATTTATTTTCTGGCCCGATGCCTGTTCGTACTGGCTAATCAAGTTAGCTATTGTCAGGCATTCATTCTGAGTTGCTCATGTAAACAGGATGTTGTGATCTGCAAAAACACGTGAGATATGCTTGGAGCATGTCTACATGCTCTAAGCCCATGCACGATATTGGCCTCGCTAGCATGAATTATAGAAGTGGAGAAAGCTTCCACATAGAGAATAAAAAGCTAGGGAGAAAGAGGGTCACCCTGACGCAGGCTGTGGGAAGGCTTGATTTCCATAGTCTGGTCCCCGTTGATGGCAAAGGAATGGCTCACCGAATATACACATTCTAGGACTTTTGTCCTCCACACTAGTAAAAATTGGGCCATTATTCACGAGTGAGTCCTGTCAAAACCCCTCTCTACAGGCCCTCACAAATAGGGACGGTTGTGAGTCTGGCCCTCACAAATGGTCCGTGAAGAAAACTCACGTGACAAATACCAGTGGCCCTCACGAATACAATTGTCACGGACCAACTGACCCTCAAGAATGTTATATTGAGGGACTATTTAGCCTTCATAAATACATTTTTGAGGGACTATTTAGCCTTCATAAATACATTTTGAGGGACTATTTAGCCTTCATAATAACATTATTGAGGGCATGTTTAGTTCTCATAAATACATTTTTGAGGGACTTGATGGTCCTGAAGAATATATTTTTGAAGGGATAATGCCTTCATTAATATTTTTTAGGGGCTATGTGGTCGTCATCAATGCAATTTTGATGGTCAATCTGGACCTTCATCAATATTTATGAGGGACTACTGTAAATGATTTGGTTATTGATTATTGAATGATTTATTAAATGTTAATTAATTGTTACTATAGTGAATATCAAATTTTAAATGAAAACTTTGTATACATAACCTCAAGAAATATTTTTATACTAATTCACATGACATCATAAGAAGATTCAACAGCAAAATGACACATAAAAATGTTAAATCACCTCAAACCAAATTTTGTTATTGAAGCAAAATATTATCCATACATTGCGTGCTCAACGTTGATATAAATAAAGAGTACATATGGTTATAAAATTTGAGATTGATGACAATCAACATATCATGCTAGAAACTCTTAAGATCTATAATGTCTCCATATTCCTTCAAATGGTGTGGTGCTCTTCATAAATGCCAGGCCTCATACGGTTAGGTACTTGAATATTCTTCTCCTAAAAATGACAAATCATTATATTAATAGAATTTATAGTTAATCCATAAATCATAGTACAACAAACAACTTACCCTTATATTTAGGTTTTGGTCTACTCCAAGGTGCATTGTCCGTCGAAATCCATCATTAAAAGTAATTCTACCCTATCAATATAAATACAAAAAAGAATCAGAGTGAGTGCGAAGTAGAGATAAATGTAAGTGAACCAACATAGAAGCAACATGCACCCGTAAACTAAAATGATGATTGAACTTAGTACAAGGATGTGTATAAAAGTTGCATGACGGGTGATGATTGATTCAGCCCTATTTTAGGGCTTAATCTTGTGTCTTTTTGTTTTTCAATCACATCTATACCTGTTAGATTGCATGTCATTCCCCCTAATATGCTTATTTGTATAAAATGTACTTATGGACATTATTTTCATGTTTTTCAGGTACTTGGACCACACTTGGATGGACGAGAGAGATGGAGGGGCCCAAAGAAGGCCCCAGAGCTCCCCCAACCTACCCCTAGTGGCCAAGATTCAAGCTTAAGTAAAGAAGTCCATGGATAATGAAATTTGAAGCTCAAAGTGCAAGCTAAGCCCCCAACACAGCCGTGGTAACACAGAACGCTCATGCTGCAAATGAAGAAATCACATGAAAAATCTCAGTTTTGAAGCAACTGCAGAGCATACTCTACCACGGTCGTTCTACGCAATACGGCCGTGTTGCGACCACCCACCACGGTCGTGCCATGCAGCACGGTCGTGCTACCAGATCCCACCACGTTCATGCTACGCAGCACGGCCGTACTACTAACTCCCACCACGGTCGTGCTACCCTCAACCCACCACGGCCGTGGTGACCACCACGGCCGTGGCCATTTTGGCCCATTTTTTACCACCAACCTGACATTTAGCCATTTTAACCAACACGACCGTTCTCTTCCACCACGACCATGCTCACCCCTACCCACCACGGTCGTGGTGTCTCACCACGACCGTGCTACTCACCTAATCTACCTAGTTTTTCCACTGTTTTCCCCATTTTGCTTACACTATATTACGGTTGAAACAATTAGTAACCTAAAAAGCTTGTAGAGATGGACCAAGTGTAGATCCCCAACTACCTATTTTTAGAGAAGAAAAGTGGGATAAGATTCACAAAGAAAACAAAATTTACATGTGTAAGGACGCTGCATGTTGCATCAATTTTTTGAGATGTTGTTTTAGAGATAACCCTTGCTCAACTCATAGGTACAACCAATCCTTTAAACTAATAAAGGATTGTAGGATGGGATGTTCTATCATCACCAGGACACACTGAAATTCCAAAACAATGGTTCTAGATTGACGTGTCACACCAAATGATGTCGATCTGTTGGTCTTGAATTACACTAACCTATGTTCTGGTTTGATGTATTTCAACAACACACTATTTTGAAAGGATTGTAGGATGAGATTTTCTATGTTCACCAGGCCAACATTCTGAAAATCCAAAACAACAGTTCTAGATTGATGTATTTCACCAAATTGCATTAGTCTGTTGGTCTTGAGATGTGCCAACCAATGATATGGTTTTTGAAGAAGAAAATAACAACAATAAAGATCAAAGTGTACCTGGGTAGAGGGTCATCTTGTCAGTGCCAAGTGTGAATAGATAATTAATGACCTAAACAAGCTTTCTCATTAAATTCCAATATTCATCTCATATGCATACAATAATATGCTATTTACCCACATAGGACAAGTGTATAGTGTGTTGACCAAATTTGCTAAGCTATCATATTTTTTTACTACTTACAAAATAGTAATGATAATATTTTGCTCCAAAATTATTTTTTGAAGTATGGAGTAAATAGTAGACAAATATTATAGTTGTACTGCCATACAATGTTGTCAAGCAAAGATAACATAATCAACAAGAGTTAATAAGTTATCTCCAAGTATGGGACATATGCAGCATGATAACATGTTTTTGGCGGGGCTCAAAGGATGGAGAGTGCAAGATATGAGGTTATGTCCAATGAAGATGAAGAAGACAATAACAAAATGAGGAAGAACCATGGTTAGGTGAGATCCTTATTGTAGATGACAAGCTAAGGAAGGCCTAGAAGAAGAAAAAAGGTAAACCATGATAGGAATAGTGCAAATGAAGTTTTGGAGGACATCAGGAATCATACTAATGAGGATGAAAGACAAAGAGGATTGAGATAGAAGAGTTAAAGCAAGTGATACCAATCATGCACATAATATGGGGACACCATAAAGAAATCAGGTTGTAATGGGGTGCATAGAAAAATAGTCGATAGAAAAACCAAAATGGAAGTTGAGGTTGAGGCTGAACCACAACTTGTAACTAAAATAAAAACTACTGGAAGAAAGGTGAAGCCAAGACGTGCTATAAAATATCCACACATTCACAAATATTGTAAAATGAAAAAAAGGACAAGACAATTGAAGGTGAGTCTACTATGAATATGGAGTGGGATAGCAGTCCCAAGGTATAACCTTTCCATTCACATTTCAATCTTTATTTTTATGGATTTATTATGTTAAAATGCAAGTGACACTGGCATGACATGATTATTGAAGCTTAAAAGGAAATATGACACCTCCACTTGGTGCAATAGACTATGAACATATTTCATTATATCCTTCCGGTTACACCAACTGTGGTCATAATCACTTGTTTAGTTAGCTTGCTAAAACTTTATGCAGGTTGTGTGGCATTGCTACAAGTTTCTCGAAACTTCACAGAATTTGCAAGAACTACAAGTGGTCTAATCTATCAAGATATAAAATAAAACAATCCAGCTGTCATTATTGCTAGTATGCTAAATTCAGGATTCAGGAAGCACCTACCTCTTCATAAACTTCCTTTATTCTAATACCCAACGTTTCCAACCGCAACATTAGCTTTTCCTTCAGCAAGTCAAAAGGCATAGCGTGCCTAGAGGTTAAGCAAGTTTCCTGGAAGAAAATATTCTTAAATTCGAAAATATTAACATATAACAAGTAATTAGGAAAAGGATTACACAAGAATCAAAATCTTTGGACGCGAAGGTAGGGTTTCGAGCCCGCGTCGGCAGCCGCGGAGGTCGAGGTACAGGTCGACCCCCCTCGCATCCACGCCCACCCTCCCCGCCATCAACCCGCCCTGAGACTGGAGATTCAACGTCCGGTATGCAGATCGAAGAGAAGGAAGCACAAACGGATGACCCCCCGAAGGACACCACCACCAAGTCGTACAAGGACACGGTAATCAACCGCACCAACAAGATTCTGTCTGGCCTAGTACAGGTCTCACCGGATCTCCTACAGGCCGATGATATCCATGTGGATAAAAGCGGAAGCCTCCCTGTGATCACCGTTAATCCAGACAGGCGGCCACATCTTCTTGAACCATGGAAACACGTTGTTGTTATTAAGGTCATCGATACCTTCGTTGGCTTCCAAGTCCTCATGAATTAAATAGTCGTCATGTGGCAACTCGCCGGCGAATTCTGGGCTATTGATCTTGATATGGGGTACTACATCATACAACTCGCCAACAACGACGACTTCATCCGAGCCATGACGGGAGGCCCATGGATGATCTTTAATCACTACCTGTCCGTCCAGTCCTGGTCACCGACGTTCCATCTGTCGGACCCGATCCCTAGAAAACTGGTGGTCTGGGCGCGGATAGCGGACATGCCCATCTACCTATACCAAAATCTGCTTCTCGAGAGAATCGGAAACTTGATTGGGTGGACTATAAAGATTGACACAACCACACAGCAAGGGCACTGGGGTAACTTCGCGCGTATCACTGTTGAAGTTGACACCGACACCCCCTGCTCCCAGCCATCTGCCTAAACGGCACACAATACAGATTGGAGTAT
The DNA here is from genome assembly GCA_963693085.1 of Alisma plantago-aquatica. NCBI lineage: Eukaryota > Viridiplantae > Streptophyta > Magnoliopsida > Alismatales > Alismataceae > Alisma > Alisma plantago-aquatica. The sequence continues at coordinate 132,689,645 of OY856411.1, read as the reverse complement.
GAAAACCTACCCAACCTTTGTATGAAGTGCGTTCGTATAGGGCACGTCGAAGCAGACTGCAAATTTATACCACAGTTCTCGGTCGGTGACCCTACCGCAGCCCCATCCACGTCCATCGTGGTTCAGCAACCCTACACGGCTGCAATACATGCCAAGATGCCACAAAGAAGGCAGAACACCACAAAAAAAAACCAACCTCGTCCCAAAGAGGACGCAACCTCACCTGATGATCCAGTTGTGGCAGCAACAAATCCCCAGCCCGCGGGCAACAAAGACGAGGGCGAGTGGGAAACTGTGGTGAGCAAAAGTAAGAAAAAACTTAATAAGAAGATGTACGCCGAGAGTCGTCCACCAGCCACACCGTCTGTCTCCAAGGATCATAGTGTGGGAACTTCCAAACAACACCCAAGCCAACCTAATACTGCCATCACCCTTGTGGATGATGAAGTCTGTGACGGTCGCTCCGCAGCCCCTGACGTCGCAACCTCTTTTATCTTCCAAGGAAGTAAAGCCACGGAAACTGGACAATTTCAACCCTCCTTCGACTGGGGTATCACTCCTGGCAATGGAGGCGTCCTTCTTCGTAACCGCAAGGTTATCTATCAAACTGTAAGCCATGGTCGTGATCGTAAAAAGGGTAAATTAGCACAGCTTGTTGAAGACGCTCATGCTAAGCAGACGGCGTCTCGTGCCCTCTCCTTCTAGGATGAGGAAACTCCAAACAATCCTAACAATGACATGTCCATTGAGGACCAGACAGCGGGCCTTCTCGCTGCAATCAACTAGCTCTACCTAGTGCTTCTCAGTTGTGGTGTTGCAAATGACAAACATCATATGCTGGAATGTCCAAGGAGTGTGCTCCAAGGACAAAATCAATCTCCTTAAAGATTATAAATGTAGATTTCATTTACATGTTCTAGCTATCCTCGAACCGAGGTGCAGTGGTGCAAAGGCCACAAACGTCATCAAGAAGCTTGGGTTTGACTCATCGCATGGAGTTGAAGCCCTTGGGTTTTTCTGAGGCATATGGCTCCTCTGGGACAGCAATCGTTGTCAGCTTGACATTCTCCAATGCCACAGGCAGTATATCCACTGTAGAATGAATAATTCTTGGCTCATCACCTTCGTCTATGCTAGCCCCAATCCACAGAAGCGTGACCATCTCTGGAATCGCCTCACCTCTTTAACACCTTCCCCTTCGGAAGCCTGGGCAGTAGTGGGAGACTTTAATACCATGCTTGATATTAGCGAGAAGAAAGGAGGTAAAGGCTTCGACAGCCGCAGTAGCAACAAATTCCATGCTACCCTGCTAGCTACGGGTCTCGCAGACACCAATCCATCGGGGAAATTCTTTATTTTCAAGAAAGGAGGGCTCCGCAAAAAACTCGACAGAGTGGTGGCGAATGCTTGTTGGCTCAATACTGAGCATGGCATGAAGATCCAAGTCCTCACCCGCATCTATAGTGATCATAACCCTATTCTCATTTTTGGAAGCACGGCACACACCAGAAGAAAACCTACTTTCAGGACCAAGGCAAACTGGTCCCTCAATACTGATTTCCACACCGAGTTGCTTCCCTGCTGGGGCGCCACTCTCTCCTTCGTCGAGGCTTTACCTCGCTTCCAAATAGCTGCTGTCAAATGGGAAGCTACGCGCCTGAAGCAGCATCATAAGAAGAAGAATGCTATTTTAGAGGACCTCAACAGGTGCCAGGTACGAATTCAATCACACTTTATCTTATCTAACGAGCTAAAAGCTATTTCTTTGCAAGAAGAATATGCTGCAATCCTTCGTCGAGAGGAGGCCGACTGGCAGCAGAGAGCTAATATCAACTGGCTCCAACACGGAGACGGAAACAATAGGTTCTTTCAAACCTATGTCAAGGCCAGGAGGCATCACAACAAAATCTCAGGTATCTACAACGACGATGGCGTATGGCTCACCTTGACTGACGAAATCAAAGCATATGTCCAGAGTTTCTTTCTGCAACTCTTAACAGCGGCGCCTCTATCCGCGTTGGCTGTGGACCTTATGCCCGCCTACCATGGCTCCTTTCCAGGCATCATCGACCAGACGCAACTGGTGAGCACCCCGTCCGCGGAGGAGATCCGGTCCATTGTTTTCCAAATGTCTGCTATTAAAGCACCCGGCCCCGACGGAATCCACACTGGCTTCATCCAAGAAAATTAGAACCACGTCGGTGCCTCTGTCATCCTTCAAGTGCAGCAAGCTTTCAGTAGTGGGTGGATATACCCATCCCTGGTTCAATTACTCATGGTGCTCATACCTAAGACGGTGCAACCTCAGCGATGCAGTGAGCTCAGACCCATCTCGCTCAACAACTGCTGTTTAAAATTGATCTCCAAGGTCATAGTCGAAAGACTAAAGCCCTATTTGAATGGATGGATCTCTGAGAACCAGTCTAGTTTCATACTGGGAAGACGCATTGCGGATAACATCCTGCTTGTCCAGGAGGTAATCCATTCTATGAAAACAAAAAAGGAGGGCAAAGAATGGGTTAGTATCAAAATTGATCTGTCTAAGGCATTCGACAGAATGCAGTGGCCTTTCATCAAAGATACGCTATTTTGCCTAGTCCCCGGAAACGGAACCAAAAAGTTGACCGGCCTAAATCGTGCGTCCAAAAGGAGCGGATTTGAAGTAGTCGTACTTTTAAATTACCCGACTCTTAGGCCCCCACAACGATAACATGGTCCGAAGTAGCGATCGGGGTCAAACCACAGGGACAAGGGTGGTAGTGTTAAGAACACGAAATCGACACTTTACACTCTGGTAAGGAGAAGGTGAGGATAAGGTTCCCAAGGGGAACAACAGGCGATGATGGATAAAATAAAAGAGAACTATCTCCAACTGGAGTTACAAGGAGAAATTAAGGTTTTAAGTGTTTATCGGTTTTTAGGGGTTTTGCGCAACAGAACCATGGGAGATAAAACTATATCTTTGCTAAGGAACGAAGGATGAAACTTCGTTAAAACAAGCGACAGTAGGTTATAGTACCCCTTCTCTCAAAGAGGGTACCTCTAACTAAGCACCAACACCCTCTCTCAAGGTTGCTGGACTTGGGTTAGAGTGGAAAGATAACTGAAGCAACTCCGATCCTGGGTACTCTCGTACTCCCTGATCAGACCAAACACTAGAGCCACAACACCTCTCTTGAGGGAGTTGCAATGGGAAACACGATTCGATAGCTAGTCAAAACATGATCCAAGCATACAAGCTAGAGTTCGGATGCTAAACAAAGTAATCATCCAACAAAAAGGAACCAAACATAAAACCAACAGATATTTAAAGCTCCTCTAATCCCATTAGCATAATTATTATATAAAAAGGTTTGGTTACATTGCGTAAGTAAAGAAAGTAAATGACTGGAAAGGGGAAGATAAGTATCGTCTCCTTGATTTAGAAGAGCGACATGCAGTAGTAGATCCCTAAGATTCCTCTAGCCCGATACCGGTTTGGAGCTCTGCCTGATACGTCTGTGTCGAGCGGCACTCCCTGTCGGGCGATAGGCCATGACGGGCAGACGTACTGACCAAAGCAATTTTTCCCGATACGGTCGTGACGGGATGCCACCCTCTCGGGCGACACACAGTGATGGGATATTCGTATCAGGCTCGGTATCGTGTCGGGCTAGAGACCGCTTAGGGTATCAGGTTACTCATATCAAGTGTCCTCGTTGGTCGATAACGAGCTGCTGCGGTGACCGAGGCAAATTCTAAGTGAACCATTCCCGCCCTCTTTGGTCTGGGAAGTGCTCACCTAGTATCGCCCGGTACACCTCTGGGATGCGACACACTAGCTCTAGGTGCTTTCCAAAGTTAGCTTTCGCGAGGTTACGACCTGTCCCATCGAGGTCCTATAGCTGCTATTTATAGGCAGCTGTTGGAAGAGGTTGCGGTCCTCCGGGTGCCACGTGTCCTATATTGGCCCTATCAGCACAACTCCAGGGACGCTCGACGTGCGTGTCACCTAGCACCATGGGTGTCGTTCAGCAAGCATATCGGGCATCGTGTCGGGTGGGCGACTTCCGGTGGGTGGCTCGTATCGCGCGACACGCTTCAGTAGTCGTGGCGAGTATAGCTCCCTGTCGGGTAAGTGGTGTGTTGCCCGTCAGAGCCTTCTTGTGCGGCACACCTGTGTCGTGCAACATCCGTATCGGGCTGCTGTGGCGAGGTGTGAGTGTATCAACCGACTGGATGGAAGGCCGATGCAGGTAAAATGCGTTCATGGTTCGGGATGGGCTTTTTGCTGATAAAAGAGTGGAAAAACGAGGAAAACCCTGCAAAAGATGATAAAAATGGGATAAGATCGTAGCGTGGCCTATTTATTCAAAAACATGACAAAAAGGAGAGGAAAATAGTTTAAAAGGGCAGTTTTGACAACGAAATAATGGTAAAAAACATCACAAAATTTGGTGTTATCACTAGGTTTCAAGGGTTAGTGGTATTACGGAAATTGAGATCCAAGGGTAGGAATTGGAGTAGAGATGAGGGTGTTTCACCTCATGTTACTTGACATATAGCCTTTAGGAAACTCAAGGCAATTGCACTAATCACACTTACCCTATCTACTTAGTTCTCACACTTACTTGTAGAAGAAGGGATATATATGTAGGAACAAAGGGAGCTAGCTAGGGATCCACCAATTGGACCTAGGAGCCATTCATAAGATTGCCACATATATTTTATTTTCCCCTAGAAGCTAAGTGTCATCAAGCATCACTAAAGAAGCAATTCATGTTTAAAAGTACAAACCACATGCAAGATAATGGGAAATGATATAGGAGTAAGAGGTAATCATCATAGAATGAAATTATGTTCAATACAAGTTATTTCCCTCAACAAGGTATCAAAGTCTCATTTTAAACCCAAGCAACACACCACTAGGGGCTTAGCTAGACATGCTCAAACAAAAGAGAAAAGAAATGAGAAGAAAGGGATGGATATCCAAGGAGCTCGAAGTAGCTTCTTGTTCTTCACCTCCTAGCTGTTGTATAATGACCTCCCTCTTCCAAGGTGGGTGAAGGGCATGGAAATGAAGGGGATTATAGTAGAAAACCTAGAAAACTAGGTTTCTATGGTGGAAATGAATTGAAAATGGTGGGTGGATGGCTTTGTGGGCTCTGATCTCCAAAACCCGAGATAACACGATTTAAACTTAGCAGAAGCGATTCGTTTAGCAGCGGAATATGAAAAATTACTGGAAATTTAAAACTTTTTGTGACAAGATCAGGAAACCATACCATTTCTTTTATAAGAAACAAAATGAACAGTTTACATCTCTATTAAACCACTCTTGAGTAGTTATGTACAACATGATTCAAAAGTTCAAGAGACAAAGCCAAAAACTCAAATCATTAACTCCTAGGACCTGAGAGTACAGAGACGACATAGGACTAACTAACTACATGACTCAGTAGACAGTATCTCCACCTGAGATTCACTGTTGCCCCTGATACTGTTGTTGCTGTTGCTGCTCATCCTTAAAAGGGATCCTTCGTCTTCAAAGACCACCTAAAAAGTTGAACACTATGGGGTGAGACAATGTACAAATTGTCCCAGCAGGAGTTATAACTCTCCACTAGAAGCTTTATATAGTAATTCAAGAATACATAAGCAATAAAAGCTCTTAATGTATTCAACAACACTTTAGTACTAAGCAGAAGTTCAACATTTAAAAAATATGAAGAACAAGAGTACTTATACATTGGGACACCAATACAACATCTCGTAGTTCATCCTAAGAAGATATACTACGCAGTTGATTATGGTTTGCAAACATTCTTAAGCCCTACAGAGATGAGGTATACCACTCATACTCCAACCGACCACTGTTAAGTCGCCTCGGTATCATACTAGGTCATCGAAACAGTCGGATTCTCATGACCATCACCTTCCTCAGTCAGTAAGAGGATTGCTTGCAGGACATCTTGTGTCTCTGTTGTTATATCTCACCAGGGTAATCTGGTCCTTCGCTATTTTAGAGTTACAGTGGCGTTCTGTACTCTCTTCGTCATCAGGAGATTTCGTGTTTACCTTCCACTGATGTGGTATTGCTTTCTTCGTCATCAGGAGATTTCGTGTTTACCTACCACTGATGCGGTATCTGTGCTTTCTTCGTCATCAGGAGATTTCATGTTTACCTTCCACTGATGCGGTATGGATTTGTAGTGAAGGGTTGACGGATTACACATCTACATCAATACCTACACTAGTATGTAAGGTTCTACACATCCATATACCCCACATACTCAAAAGTATGTGATCCAGGAATTCCCTTAGGAAAACCTATTTCACCATCATTTGATTTCTGAAAATGATGGATCTATGATCAGGGCTCTACATAGTATGATTACACTTTATTAGTTAGGTACATTTAGTATTCTCTTAGCATCATACATGTTCTCAAACAATAAACATTAGCATAGCAGATGTGAAGGAAGAATACTAAATGTAACAAGCCTAACTCACATCAATTATCATTTCTCAATACTCTCATCACAAGTCATCTCTAAAGCATGACCTTGATGGTATTTATGGCTCTCACAACCCATCAAATCTCGTGAGATGCCACTAACAAGGCATCAGAAATATTTCACTATTCATAAAGCTAAAACATGCTTTCAATGAATACTGTGTCATTATCCATAACTGGATATGATCATTCCCATATAAAAACATGCATGGTTAATTCAACTGATAAATAGTAAATAATTCATATCAAAGAATCTGTTCCTCCCTACTCTTACAAGAGTTCGGTTCCCAAAACCTCATCAATTAGGGTTATTCACTTCCTTTACTTATGATCAGGAATCTTGATTCCTCATTTTATACTTCAATCATGAAGATTCATGCTCAAAAGCATAATTTGGAAATAGGGTTTACCCTATACACATAAGGTTATTGAACCTCTTTGTCTTTAAAGCATCATATGTGGTAATTTGTTCACAAAGCTTCATACTTAAAAGCATGATGCAGGACTAAGGTTAACATACCTCATCCTTATCATGGTATGATTATATCATACACATCATTTGGGCTTAATTCCATTCTCAAGGTACATTAATTAACACTCATCAAGGTGTAACAACTCATTACATTTCATTGTAATAGTTGCATAACACACTTCATATGTTTCTTACCCAATTATATTAGATTTGAAGTACATCAAGGCATATAAACCCTGAAATGTTGAATGTGATAATTATCATATCTTTATGTATCACAATCTCATCATTTCAAACTCTGTTGAGTTATCCATCTTATCTTCTATTAAGGTATTTCCCTCTTAATACATTCCATCACTAACCTCTTACCTTTAGCATATAATGCAAAGGCCACACATTAGAATTGTACAACTATCTCACAATGATATGGGCTTATCTTAGTTTAAGGCATGACTTTATTATAAAGTTGCTTATAAACAATCACAATGATACACCCTCAACTAGGGGTTCTCATCACATATCTTATGTATCCTTCATCAAATTATATTGGACGTATAATCATATCAAGGTATACGATCATATGAGGTCACTTTCAAATCACATCTAAATCAAGCATAGAGCACCACAACCATGCAACCAAGAACGGCCGTGCAAAGGGAAGCCACCATGACCGTGCTACCTTGCACGGTCGTGCAAAGTGAAGCTACCATGGTCGTGCTACAGAAGTTCCCCTCATGAATCATATTCAAGTATGAATTCTATTCTTTCATTAGGGATTAGGGTTTCACATACCATCTCCCTTCTTTAGAATAGGGATTTCATATAGCATCACCCTTCATTAGGATTTCATATCACGTTTCCCATATTCAAGGTTTGTTAATCATTCCCAATTAAGGTTTCTCATGAAATCACCCTCAATTAGGGTTTCACATGGATACACCCTCAACTAGGGTTTCACATGGATACACCCTCAGTTAGGGTTTCACATGGATACACCCTCAACTAGGGTTTCAAATGGATACACCCTCAACTAGGGTTTCATAAGGATACACCCTCAACTAGGGTTTGAGTTCAATAACCCTGTCAATTTGGGTTTATGTTCATGTTCATGTTTAGGGTTTCATGATATCTTTACTTAAGGATCATAACTCTTTAACCACCACATGAATCATATTCATGTATGAGTTCATGCTATCAACTTCTCAACTTGAATAGGTCATATCACCCTTTAATTGAGAACATACAACTATGATTAACATAGTGTATCAAGTCATTGACCCTATAAGCAATTAGGAATTCATCCCTTAATTGACACTAATCCCTTAGGTACTATTCGGGTTTCAACCTTTGTACCTTCTTTGATTATAATTACTAATCAACATTGGATCAATGGATCATTCATCATCTTGATTCTCAAGAGATTCAATCACATTGGACCTCCATTACATAGGGTATCCAATTGAATTAGGGTTTTCAATGTTGATTCCTTCAATCATTGAATTCATGGAACCAGTCATCAATTGGACCTACCCTCATACTTCAATTGATTTTAATAGGTCAACCTTCAACCGATTTGACTCTCAATTGACCCTCAATTGATCATCAATTAGGGTTTGATTCAATTGAATTAGGATTTGGAATCGATGATTCAACAACACTAATCAATGTAAGACTAGTTGCTTTGAAACCATTGAACCATCATCCAAATTGGGTATGACCTGACCCCAAACGGTCTTGAGGTCGTTTGGATGACCTCCAAACGGTCTTTAGACCGTTTTCCAATCATATCACGCAAATCTAAGCAATCCAATCAGGGTTTGATTCATTGGATTGATCACCAAATCAGCATCACATTGTTTAACAGCTTGGTACCTTTAGACCTTCAAACACCTAACCATACTCAACCCTAGAACTCCAAACGGTCTTGGGTGACCACCAAACGGTCTTGAGACCGTTTGGATGAGCTCCAAACGGTCTTGAGACTGTTTGCCCATCCAACCTTTGGACTCTAGTGAAAATTCATCATGGATTGGTCTATCGAGTTGATCAACAAATCAGCACTACATTGCAATATGATTAGTAACTTTGGACCTTCAATTGGTCAACTATACTTGACCCCAGACCTCCAAACGGTCTTGGGGTGATCCCCAAATGGTCTTGAGACCGTTTGGGTGATCCCCAAACGGTCTTGAAACCGTTTGGGCTAATCAATCCAAAATCGCAACTTAACTCATTGGAATTTCAGCACTGTTTTCAATTAGGGTTTACCTAATTGATTAGCCTTCAACTCATGATTATTTTGGAGTTAACCCCTCAAATTTGGAGGGTCATTAACCAACATCATTAGCAACAGTAATCTCAAACGGTCAACACTTTGTCAACTCCACCAAACGGTCTGAAACCGTTTGCCCAAAATGGTCAAGTTAATCAGGTTGAAAAATCAGCACTTAATCCAATTAGATTTCCCTAATTGATTAGGCTTCAACTCACGATTCCTTTGGAGTTAACCCCTAAACATTGGAGGGTTATTAACCAACATAATTAGTAACAGGTATCTCAAACGGTCAACGCTTGGTCAACCATCTCAAACGGTTTTGAAACCGTTTTCCCAAACAGGTCCAGTTAATCAGGTTGAAAATCAGCATTTAATTCAATTTGATTTGCCCAATTGATTGGCCTTCAACTCACAATTCCTTTGGATTTAACCCCTAAAATTTGGAGGGTCATTAGTCTACATAATTAGGAACAAGATTCCCAAACGGTCAACGCTTGGTCAACCGTCTTAAACGGTCTTGAAACCGTTTTCTCCCAAACGGTTTCAAACCGTTTGCCCTTAAACGGTTTGCTGAAACCGCATAGCCAATCAAATTAAAATGATTTGGAATAGATATCAAAACCATTTGGATTGGTAATTTTCTTTGGATAAGCATCTAGGATTATTTCATCATACCCTTCCTTCGAACAACCAAGAACAGCAACCGTTCTTGATGGAAATTACAGCAAAGAAAGAAGAGTGTATCAAATTGAAGAAATCAATCAACAAAGCATAGAGAATTGATGCAATAGCAATGTTTAAGGGTTTGAGTTATAAAACCCGCCTCCAATTGAGATCCAAAGCTCCAATCTCACGCCATTAATGGTGGATGAAGCTCTTGCAACTCCCCCTAGGCTCGTCCTCAAGCTTTTGATTGTAAAAGTTGGCTAGGGTTGAAGAGGAGATCGAAATAAGAAGGAATCCATAATTTATTTTCGATTTCCACAATGAAATCATGGAGAACGAAGGTCAAGGGCTTACCCACAGGTTGGGGACGTGCTCCCTGCTCCTCCCTAGCTCCTTTGTCGGTTTTGCAAGCAAGGGGAAGAAGAAAATCCGAAAAAGGCCTTGGTTTGGGCTTGGAAATGGGACTTTTATAAGGAAATTGATGAGAGAGAAAATGCCTTATAAAAATCCAATTAATCCCAATAAAGTGTCCGCCTATTCCCCCTCAACTACCTTGGGTACGAGGCACCTTCCTTGCCTTTAATTATCCTTCATTATCCTAAATTTAAAGAAAAGCAAATTAAGCACCTTAATGCTTATAATATAATATCCCACATGTGAGTGGATATTACTTTTCTTTATAAATAGGTGAGTGGAATTTCACCTACTTAAGATATTTTCGTTCCTTATCTTGTTAAAGGAACGTCCATCCTTATTCAAAATCAACCCAAAACATTTTGTTTGAAAGCCCTTCAATTATTTTTATCCATTTTTGCCCTAAATCGAATTAGGGTTTCAATTAGGCATTATTCTTGATTATTTTAATGTCAAGATTCTCTCTCCTACAACTTAATTCAAATGAGGAGTCCCTCTCATTTTCTTTGATCTAAATGATGCTAAGAAACATTAGGTACCTTTTTGAAGTGGTAATTTGCATATTGAACCCTAAATTTTGGGTAAATTGCACATTACACCAAAACTAGGTTTTAATGTACAAGGATTGCTTTACAAGCTTAATCTTGGTGTTGAAGCTTGTGGAAACCATACCACTACATGATATTCATTCTTATGATGTCTCAACATCATAGGAACATCTTATCATGCAATATTTGCAATTTAACCCCTCAACTTGGGTAATTTGCACTTTAGTCCAAAATAAGCAAACATTGCTTCAACATTGTTCAAACAGGACCAAAATTGAAACATATGTTCCTTTTGAGCCTTAATTACTTTTCACAAGTTGAGATTAAGCATATAATCATCTTTCTTAATCAAAACACCTAGGGTTAAAGCATAACCCAGGTCAGGGATGTTACAAATTATAAACCCCTAACAAGGTTTTCGTCCCAGAAATCCCAGATAAAGGGAACATATATTATTCATTCATCATATCATCATGTCTCTTCGTAACACCTCATTGTTATGTAGACATCATAGAACTTTGATCAGCACAAAGTTACTTCACACAATATTCTCATAGAGTCAAATGAGAACTTATCTTAAAGACATATTTAGTTGTTATGTTTATGCAAAGCATAAACCCCTAACATATGATGTTCATATCATTTTTTATAATCAGACTGATTTCATAGTTGACCATTCCAGGTAGCCAATCTAAACCATCTGATAATTCTCAGATACTAGAATCTCTTACCTTGATATCAGTCGCATGTGTTGAAAACACATTATATTCTCATCTTTCTTTTATCATATTTACAACTTTTTAGAACAGGGATCACCTCCCTTGTTCTCTTTCTCATCATATGAGGGTCATACTTTTACTTCCTCATATACACATACTGATCTGAATTCCTATCAGATCCTTCTTTCTTGTTCTTAAGATATGATACATTTATCCATATCATATTTCCAATTTCATGATACTCTTTAGATTGTATCAGAATGATTGCTTGATCAGGGCAATAAAAAAGATATCAATCTAAGAGTTTCCATACTCACTTTATCATCAATAGTTGTACACCTGATCAGGGTTTACAAGTACTGAGATCAAGTAGTATTCACTTACATGCTATCATATTCCTTTCTTTTCATATTACCATAACATAAGATTTAACATCCCTGGATTTTATCCAGGCATCTCTTCTATACCTCTTCCTCTTTCATGGAGGTAAGATCAATATAGAGCATTTAAAACAATACTGGACATAATTCAAATTCTAGTTCTCATCATTTCATATCTATATAGAAACCAATGGGGAAAACAATATCAACAATCCTCCTTTTTATAACAAAAAGGGTTTAGTGTACTCAACATGTACACATTTATAACATATCTTGTACTCATATCATGGTCTTACTAGTCTTATTACTGAAGCAAAAACTAAGCCATAGAATCTTATAGGTGAAAGGTTAAGACCTTTGAACTTACTTAGTGCTACTTCCCTGGTACACTAGGCATTTATTGCACTATTAGTACCAAAAACTTGGCTGTTTAAAACCATTAGGCAAATGTCTCTAGAATTATAGAGACCATTCCCTACTTCTCAGCTTATTGCCCCTTCTTGGGCACTACCATCACATATTTATTATCTGACTGAACTCATGGAAGAGTCCACTTTCTTGCTATAAGTTAATCTTTTCCATATTTTCCCTTGTTCCAACATGACTAAGTCATTTAGGAACTCATTTAAAGCTCAAGATTTCTGTATTAAGGACTGATAACCTAGGTTGTAAGCCTAGCATCCAGTCCACTCATATGCATTACTGTTGCCCTAATCTTCCCAACAAGAGCATGATCATAGGATTCTCTATCCCGATCAAGTCTTAATGGGGATTCTCAGGCACTCATTCTATTCTTGCATGATCCCTTGCACCTCTTCTTGGTGAACAACATTGCCCTAAGCAATGTGTTCATTGTGCTCTCCTGTCATTTTAAACTTTACCCTTTCTCTGCACAAGCAGAAATCATTATAGGGTATACTGGAGGACACTAACACAGACTCAACAACTTAGTCCTATGTCTCTGTAGACTCAATGAACCTAGAGCTCTGATACCACTTAATTGTGGGCTCTGATCTCCAAAACCCGAGATAACACGATTTAAACTTAGCGGAAGCGATTCGTTTAGCAGCGGAATATGAAAAATTACTGGAAATTTAAAGCTTTTTGTGACAAGATCAAGAAACCATACCATTTCTTTTATAAGAAACAAAATGAACAGTTTACATCTCTATTAAACCACTCTTGAGTAGTTATGTACAACATGATTCAAAAGTTCAAGAGATAAAGCCAAAAACTCAAACCATTAACTCCTAGGACCTGAGAGTACAGAGACGACATAGGACTAACTAACTACATGACTCAGCAGACAATATCTCCACCTGAGATTCACTGTTGCCCCTGATACTGCTATTGTTGTTGCTGCTCATCCTTAAAAGGGATTCTTCGTATTTGAAGACCACCTAAAAAGTTGAACACTACGGGGTGAGACAATGTACAAATTGTCCCAGCGGGAGTTATAACTCTCCACTAGAAGCTTTATATAGTAATTCAAGAATACATAAGCAATAAAAGTTCTTAATGTATTCAACAACACTTTAGTACTAAGCAGAAGTTCAACATTTAAGAAATATGAAGAACAAGATTACTTATACAATGGGACACCAATACAACATCTCGTAGTTCATCCTAAGAAGATATACTACGCAGTTGATTATGTTTTACAAACATTCTTAAGCCCTGCGGAGATGAGGTATACCACTCATACTCCAACCGACCACTGTTAAGTCGCCTCGGTATCATACTAGGTCATCGAAAGAGCCGGATTCTCATGACCTTTACCTTCCTCAGTCAGTAAGAGGATTGCTTGCAGGACATCTTGTGTCTCTGCTGTTATAGCTCACCAGGATAATCTGGTCCTTCGCTATTTTAGAGTTACAGTGGCGTTTTGTACTCTCTTTGTCATCAGGAGATTTCGTGTTTACCTTCCACTGATGCGGTATTGCTTTCTTCGTCATCAGGAGATTTCGTGTTTACCTTCCACTGATGCGGTATCTGTGCTTTCTTCGTCATCAGGAGATTTTGTGTTTACCTTCCACTGATGCGGTATGGATTTGTAGTGAAGGGTTGACGGATTACACATCTACATCAATACCTACACTAGGATGTAAGGTTCTACACATCCATATACCCCACATACTCAAAAGTATGTGATCCAGGAATTCCCTTAGGAAAACCTGTTTCACCATCATTTGATTTCTGACAATGATGGATCTATGATCAGGGCTCTACATAGTGTGATTACACTTGATTAGTTAGGTACATTTAGTATTCTCTTAGCATCATACATGTTCTCAAACAATAAACATTAGCATAGCAGCTGTGAAGGAAGAATACTAAATGTAACAAGCCTAACTCACATCAATTATCATTTCTCAATACTCTCATCACAAGTCATCTCTAAAGCATGACCTTGATGGTATTTATGGCTCTCACAGCCCATCAAATCTCGTGAGATGCCACTAACAAGGCATCAGAAATATTTCACTATTCATAAAGCTAAAACATGCTTTCAATGAATACTGTGTCATTATCCATACCTGGATATGATCATTCCCATATAAAAACATGCATGGTTAATTCAACTGATAAATAGTAAATAATTCATATCAAAGAAGTTGTTCCTCCCTACTCTTACAAGAGTTAGGTTCCCAAAATCTCATCAATTAGGGTTATTCACTTCCTTTACTTATGATCAGGAATCTTGATTCCTCATTTTATACTTCAATCATGAAGATTCATGCTCAAAAGCATAATTTGGAAATAGGGTTTACCCTATACACATAAGGTTATTGAACCTCTTTGTCTTTAAAGCATCATATGTGGTAATTTGTTCACAAAGCTTCATACTTAAAAGCATGATGCAGGACTAAGGTTAACATACCTCATCCTTATCATGGTATGATTATATCATACACATCATTTGGGCTTAATTCCATTCTCAAGGTACATTAATTAACACTCATCAAGGTGTAACAACTCATTACATTTCATTGTAATAGTTGCATAACACACTTCATATGTTTCTTACCCAATTATATTGGATTTGAAGTACATCAAGGCATATAAACCCTGAAATGTTGAATGTGATAATCATCATATCTTTATGTATCACTTTCTCATCATTTCAAACTCTGTTGAGTTATCCATCTTATCTTGTATTAAGGTATTTCCCTCTTAATACATTCCATCACTAATATCTTACCTTTAGCATATAATGCAAAGGCCACACATTAGCATTGTACAACTATCTCACAATGATATGGACTTATCTTAGTTTAAGGCATGACTTTATTATAAAGTCGCTTATAAACAATCACAATGATACACCCTCAACTAGGGGTTCTCATCACATATCTTATGTATCCTTCATCAAATTATATTGGACTTATAATCATATCAAGGTATACGATCATATGAGGTCACTGTCAAATCACATCTAAATCAAGCATAGAGCACCACAGCCGTGCAACCAAGAACGGCCGTGCAAAGGGAAGCCACCATGGCCGTGCTACCTTGCACGGTCGTGCAAAGTGAAGCTACCATGGTCGTGCTACAGAAGTTCCCCTCATGAATCATATTCAAGTATGAATTCTATTCATTCATTAAGAATTAGGGTTTCACATACCATCTCCCTTCTTTAGAATAGGGATTTCATATAGCATCACCCTTCATTAGGGTTTCATATCACGTTTCCCATATTCAAGGTTTGTTAATCATTCCCAATTAGGGTTTCTCATGAAATCACCCTCAATTAGGGTTTCACATGGATACACCCTCAACTAGGGTTTCACATGGATACACCCTCAGTTAGGGTTTCACATGGATACACCCTCAACCAGGGTTTCAAATGGATACACCCTCAACTAGGGTTTCATAAGGATACACCCTCAACTAGGGTTTGAGTTCAATAACCCTGTCAATTAGGGTTTATGTTCATGTTTAGGGTTTCATGATCTCTTTACTTAAGGATCATAACTCTTTCACCACCACATGAATCATATTCATGTATGAATTCATGCTATCAACTTCTCAACTTGAATAGTTCATATCACCCTTTAATTGAGTACATACAACTATGATTAACATAGTGTATCGAGTCATTGACCCTATAAGCAATTAGGAATTCATCCCTTAATTGACACTAATCCCTTAGGTACTATTAGGGTTTCAACCTTTGTACCTTCTTTGATTATCATTACTAATCAACATTGGATCAATGGATCATTCATCATCTTGATTCTCAAGAGATTCAATCACATTGGACCTCCATTACATAGGGTATCCAATTGAATTAGGGTTTTCAATGTTGATTCCTTCAATCATTGAATTCATGGAACCAGTCATCAATTGGACCTACCCTCATACTTCAATTGATTTTAATAGGTCAACCTTCAACCGATTTGACTCTCAATTGATCCTCAATTGATCATCTATTAGGGTTTGATTCAATTGAATTAGGGTTTGTAATCGATGATTCAACAACACTAATCAATGTAAGACTAGTTGCTTTGAAACCATTGAACCATCATCCAAATTGGGTATGACCTGACCCCAAACGGTCTTGAGGTCGTTTGGATGACCTCCCAACGATCTTGAGACCGTTTGCCCATCATATCACTCAAATCTAAGCAATCCAATCAGGGTTTGGTTCATTGGATTGATCACCAAATCAGCATCACATTGTTTAACAGCTTGGTACCTTTAGACCTTCAAACACCTAACCATACTCAACCCTAGAACTCCAAATGGTCTTGGGTGACCACCAAACGGTCTTGACCGTTTGGATGAGCTCCAAATGGTCTTGAGACCGTTTTCCCATCCAACCTTTGGACTCTAGTGAAAATTCATCATGGATTGGTCTATCGAGTTGATCAACAAATCAACACTACATTGCAATATGATTAGTACCTTTGGACCTTCAATTGGTCAACTATACTTGACCCCATACCTCAAAACGGTCTTGGGGTGATCCCCAAACGGTCTTGAGACCGTTTGGGTGATCCCCAAACGGTCTTGAAACCGTTTGGGCTAATCAACCCAAAATCACAACTTAACTCATTGGAATTTCAGCACTGTTTTCAATTAGGGTTTACCTAATTCATTAGCCTTCAACTCATGATTCTTTTGGATTTAACCCCTCAAATTTGGAGGGTCATTAAACAACATCATTAGGAACAGTAATCACAAACGGTAAACGCTTGGTCAACTCCACCAAACGGTCTTGAAACCGTTTGCCCAAAACGGTCAAGTTAATCAGGTTGAAACATCAGCACTTAATCCAATTAGATTTCCCTAATTGATTAGGCTTCAACTCACGATTCCTTTGGAGTTAACCCCTAAATTTTGGAGGGCTATTAACCAACATCATTAGGAACAGGAATCGCAAACGGTCAACGCTTGGTCAACCATCGAAAACGGTTTTGAAACCGTTTTCCCAAACAGGTCCAGTTAATCAGGTTGAAAATCAGCATTTCATGCAATTTCATTTGCCCAATTGATTGGCCTTCAACTCACGATTCCTTTCGAGTTAACCCCTCAAATTTGGAGGGTCATTAGTCTACATAATTAGGAACAAGATTCCCAAACGGTCAACGCTTGGGCAACCGTCTCAAATAGTCTTGAGACCGTTTTCTCCCAAACGGTTTCAAACCGTTTGCCCTTAAACAGTTTGCTGAAACCGCATAGCCAATCAAATTAAAACGATTTGGAATAGCTATCAAAACCATTTGGATTGGTAATTTTCTTTGGATAAGAATCTAGGATTATGTCATCATCTCCTTCCTTCGAACAACCAAGAACAGCAACCGTTCTTATGGAAATTGCAGCAAAGAAACAAGAGTGTATCAAATTGAAGAAATCAATCAAGAAAGCATAGAGAATTGATGCAATAGCAATGTTTAAGGGTTTGAGTTATAAAACCCGCCTCCAATTGAGATCCAAAGCTCCAAGCTCACGCCATTAATGGTGGATGAAGCTCTTGCAACTCCCCCTAGGCTCGTTCTCAAGCTTTTGATTGTAAAAGTTGGCTAGGGTTGAAGAGGAGATCGAAATAAGAAGGAATCCATAATTTATTTTCGATTTCCACCATGAAATCATGGAGAACGAAGGTCAATGGCTTACCCACAGGTTGGGGACGTGATCCCTGCTCCTCCCTCGCTCCTTGGTCAGTTTTTGAAAGCAAGGGGAAGAAGAAAATCCGAAAAAGGCCTTGGTTTGGGCTTGGAAATGGCACTTTTATAAGGAAATTGATGAGAGAGAAAATGCCTTATAAAAATCCAATTAATCCCAATAAAGTGGCCGCCTCTTCCCCCTCAACTACCTTGGGTACGATGCACCTTCCTTTTCTTTAATTCTCCTTCATTATCCTCAATTTAAAGAAAAGCAAATTAAGCACCTTAATGCTTATAATATAATATCCCACATGTGAGTGGATATTACTTTTCTTTATAAAAAGGTGAGTGGAATTTCACCTACTTAAGATATTTTCGTTCCTTATCTTGTTAAAGGAACGTCCATCCTTATTCAAAATAAACCCAAAACATTTTGGTTGAAAGCCCTTCAATTATTTTTATCCATTTTTGTCCTAAATCGAATTAGCGTTTCAATTAGGCATTATTCTTGATTATTTTAATGTCAAGATTCTCTCTCCTACAACTTAATTCAAATGAGGAGTCCCTCTCCTTTTCTTTGATCTAAATGATGTTAAGAAACATTAGGGACCTTTTTGAAGTGGTAATTTGCAAATTGAACCCTAGATTTTGGGTAAATTGCACATTACACCAAAACTAGGTTTTAATGCACAAGGATTGCTTTACAAGCTTAATCTTGGTGTCGAAGCTTGTGGAAACCATACCACTACATGATATTCATTCTTATGATGTCTCAACATCAGAGGAACATCTTATCATGCAATATTTGCAATTTAACCCCTCAACTTGGGTAATTTGCACTTTAGTCCAAAATAAGCAAACATTGCTTCAACATTGTTCAAACAGGACCAAAATTGAAACATATGTTCCTTTTGAGCCTTAATTACTTTTCACAAGTTGAGATTAAGCATATAATCATCTTTCTTAATCAAAACACCTAGGGTTAAAGCATAATCCAGGTCAGGGATGTTACAGGCTTGAATGGATGGAAGGAGGAAATGAATGCTCTAGAGTAGGTAGGGGGAGTAATGGTAGATAACCTAGTGTTGTGGCCTCCACCCATGTATATATAGGTGGTAGTGGAAGAACTAGGGTAAGTAGGGTAGAGTTGAAAAAACAGTGCATAAAAAGATATACTTTAGGTGGAAGCAAGGCCGTGCTGGGCAACACGACCATGGTTGGTAGGATTCGGAATGGCCGTGGTGGTGGAAAATGACCGTTCTAAGAAATGGAAAATGTCAGAGGAAATTTGGTGAAATGAAGGCTGGAAGAACGGCCATGTTGGGCAGCACGACCATGGTGAGGGCTAGGTAGAACAGACGTGCTTGGTAGCACGACTGTGGTGGGGGAGGTCAAATGGAGGTTGTTCTAGCCAGCATGGCCGCTCTCATCTTTGGCAGCATGACCATGCTGGGCAGCACGACCATTTTGGGGGCTTTGTAGAATGGCCATGTTGGGTAGCATGGCTGTGGTGGCAGTGTTGTTGTAGCTTTGTAAATTTGATGTTGACTCTGTAACTTTGGCATTGTCCAGCACAGTCATTCCTTGGCACCACACTTGTGCTGGGATCTTCAGTGGAAAGTTCACTTTGAAACTTAATGATCAATGGACTTCTTTGATTGATGTAGAGCCTTGGCCATTATAGGTAGGTTGAGGGATCTTTGGTGTAATCTTTGGACCCCCTCCATGGGTGAAGGAATCCTAAAATTCCTTTTTTCTCTCTCATCCATCCAAAGCATGGTCAAGTGCCTAAAAAGTATGCAAAGAATGTCCATAAGTGCATTTGACAATAATATGCATATTGGGGGATTTAACTTGCATTCTACTATGTTTGGATATGATTGAGATATAAAAAGATACAAGATGAAGCCCTAAAATAGGGTTGTATCACCACTCCAAATTTAAAACATACTTGTCCTCAAGAATACTCAAACTTAATCTCTCTCTTCAATTTTGTTTCAATAAACAAGAGTGATGAATGCATTGAAAAGGATGATTATTGACTAAATGGTCTTAGAAGTGACTAAGTGCACGTGTTCCACCTCTCTTCTCTCCACTTTCACAAACCAATCATGAAAAGAGCATTGAGCATACAAACTTATAATATAGAGATTAGAGTACACAAGCATTCTATATGTCCTTCATGTCATTTTGGGTAAACTGTTTCATACTGGCGTTAATTAATGATGACTAGGAGTGTTGTTTCACTTTCATACATATAATCTTATGCTTCAGACCATACCAAATGACCCATACGGTTGTATAAAGGGTGCAGTGAGCTAGGTTTGATATTTTCCAACTCAATGGGAATGAAAAAGGAGAAAAGGATTGCGATAAGATATTGGAGAGCTTTTACACACATATTTTCATTATCTAGATGCTCTTAAACAGGAGCATCTATTATTTTCTTTTTGTTTTTATTTTCTTTTCTTCTTTTCCTTTATTTTCTTTTCTTTTTCCCTTGGTGTAGATAGGGTATACAGTGGAGAGAGTGAAGCAGAGGGATGTAGATATGACCACCCAAAGATTTTGGGGGTGGCTAAGGCTAGGTATGTGCACTAAGGCATCCTTTCATGAGAAAGAAAGGTATGCATATGATGAAAAAAGAGTCAGGTCAAAGGGGGCATTAGTATAGTCCTCCACATAAAATCTCATGCATGAAAACTAATATAAAACTTCTTCAAATGATATCACACCACATGATTGAACAATATGGGATTCACATTTATATCATGTGATTCTATACAAGAAACAGAGGCATTAAGGACCAAAGTAACGACAAGTTAAAATTTCAATCATAATTAGTAATCCAAAAGTGACAAATACATTTTGTTGCCGCTATCGGGGATAGTTAATTACGACAAATTTTATATTTGGTCATGACTAGGAAGCCCACTCCATCGTTAAACGTGCTTACACATCGTTATCAAAATGAAATGTTTTTACTCCCGCGCGCGCCTTGAAATTTCTATGCCTGAACTCACCTTCCGCTCCACCCAGAACACGACTCCCCTTACGACACAACTCTCACCCTATTCCTTCTTATCTTCTATTATTCACCAAATCTCTCATCCGCCCACCATCGCAATCGCGCAAGCCGTGCCCAGATCAATTGCCGCCATATGACGCCCGTGTTAAGGGAACTCTCGTTCTGGTGGATTGTTGTGCTTGCGTCAGAAGGAGAATCGAGGGTTTTCTAGCGGCAGACGTAGGTCTTGTTTTTGTAAAGAAACAAGCTGAGAAAGGCGACACTAGCTCAAATCCTAATAGCTTCTTGCTTTAGAAGTAGATTTGAGGCCAAAATAGAACAAGGTTTCTGGGTAGAACAGAGGCTGCGACGACAATCTGTGATCCCTAGTCTGTAGGCATCATCAAGTCAACAAGTTTGCAGCATCCTTCGGGTATGATTCTTGCCTACTTGTTTCCCTACCTTCTCTCTTCCTAGTTTTTCCATTCCTTCTTTTACCTATCATCCTTTGCCTCAACTAGCTTAATCTTCAAGGGTTGCCGGATGTTTGACTAATATGTTATTAGGACTAAGCGATTAATAGTAAAATATGATTATTGTAATCCAACACATGGTTGACAATGATGTGATGATAGGTTCGTACATTTCAAAACTTGAGACTTGTGCAATCTGGTGTTGTTATTAGTTCCTGAATACAAATTAAATAATAGTTTCTTATAGAGTTTCTGGTCGAAAGAATAAACTTGCTGTACGAATGAGTAGTCTAAACATCCACTACCTTCACTTCTATACCAAATAAGGTATTATTTACAAGTAATTCAATGCGAACAAGTGCATATATATAAATATGGCAATATGAGAAACATGTAATTTTTTCTAGAATTTGACAATTTTGATTGAAATTTCACTAACTTGAACGTCAACTTTTGAAATATATCTACCTTTTCATCATGAAAACTATAACTGTTGTTGAAAACTAAAAGTCTAGATAGCATATATTTCACTAACATGAATAATTATAATCTGTATATAGTACTACTTGGAATAGGGGACAAGCTGGAAGATAACAGAGACAATGCACTTCAACAAAATAATGATTAAGTATAATATTGATAGAAAGTATGTGCATTTTTACATATATTGACCGTCAATAGATTAGGTTGCAATTTGGAACATATGTAAAGTAAAAGTGTGTTAAGATAATCTATCTTCAACATTGTTTCATAGGAACTTTATTCATTTGTATCACTTGGTTGTATCCACAACTTTGGTTTTCTCACTAATCTCATAGATTATGGTAGTTTGTACATTTCCTTATACTTCATTTGTATGGTGGACAAAGATTGACTTCCTACGAGAGAATAAATGATTTTACGATCAATCATGCAGACAATAGAAGAAAAAATAATTTATGGACGATCTCTCATAACTGAAGTGATATAGAAAACATGGGTGGAAAAAGTCTTCAAACCAAGTGACCACCAAACATGATCTTTGTTGCTAACCATTGTTGAATAACTTTTTATCTCTTTTCCACTTTTCCTTATTAGGTCTCAATAGTAGTCATGAAAAACTCATTCAGTTACAACCAGTCTGATATTGACTGAAAAATCTGCATTTTCTCGTATAGGTAAAAACTGGGTTTGATTTTATTTCTTGATATGTATATGCGAGAGGATGCTAGACCCTATCCACAGTAGAATACATGAGGGTTAGTGTTTTTTTCCCAATACGGTGACTGTAAAAGACCCATGTCGCTTTCATCATAGTGTCTATTATGCAATAATTCTTGAATAAATGATGAAAATGAGGATCTGTATGATATATTTTATAATACACTGTTCATATATATAATACTTTTATGTATGATTACTTTACTACATTTATGCACTATGTGCTATTATGTTATATTAATTAATTATATAATTTAGAGAAAAATAGACTCTTATGTATAAGGTCTCACCTAACCTGAAATTCTGAATGATTCACTGCGTGCATACATCCATATAGCATGTATCAAATTCCAATATAAAGATTTGTTGGATGCATACGGTAAAATGCAAAATTAGAGGAACCCAACTTCTTTTACCCTTGTTTGTAAATCAATAACTACAATTGTAAGCCTCCACATGTACCACAAACTATACCCGATCCATCCCATTGTCGTCTACATCAATTACCATTACCCTTAATATATGCATTTTCTGCATCTAAGGAGCGATGGTGATGTACATACTTTTGTGGTTGAAGTTATTTTCCATGCATGCTTTCAGAAATTGATCTGTAGTGATCTACATGTGCTACTAAGCTACCTACAAGTTGCAACTTCCTCTATTTTGTGTAACTTTGTTAACAAAATGAACCTATTGTTGTGCATTCTCATTTGATCTTTTAGCATCTGCGTTGCATCTTTATCGTCTTTATAGAATCTAGTAAATGAATTCCTTTTGGTGGACCTTTTCAAATTAATATTGTGCATCCCTAGTAATGACAAAAATATTCCCAAGAAAAATGTTTATGTGTAGTCCCTCATTTATGCTATACCGCTAACATTATAATAAGACTGTTGAGTGGTTATTGTGTGGAAATATTTAGTATATTTACGACATGGATAGACATTCAACAACCATTCAATCTATTCCATTTATGAATTTTGAAAGTAGAACATATCATTTTGGGTTCGATGACTAGCCCATCTATGTTTAGTTATCATCATATACTTTAGTATGTGGCTTGAAGTACATACCTAATAAAAAATTATTAACGACTAGATTGACACGAATTCCCAAATGTCTTATCTTTCATATACTAAAAAACTTTATGGTTAAATAAAAAAGTAACATTATATTTGTGCCTGACTCCGCCACTACTGACTACAACCATTGATGCCAAACCGGCGATGACTACTGATTGCAACCAATGTTGTCTGATTGATGACCAACTGACATCAATCATGTTCAGCTTCCAACCTCTACACTCCTTCTGTTCTCTGTTGATTTTAAACGGTCGGGGTTCCCAAAAATTTGTTGTATTTTTTCAGTGTTTTATGCCATCGCCCCATTTTATGATTGTTGATCCTCTTTTTTCTTCAGCATTAAACAATTGAATACTTAAACTACCCCCAATTTCAAACTCTTTTTCGTCAAATGTTGTTGCTTTAGTTTGGTATGAGCTTATCTCTCTGTAATGTGTAGCAGCATCCAGTGGCCACCAGGAAAACCGAGGTAGGCAACAGTCTACGGAGCAATGGCAAGAGGTAGGAAGAGGCATAGTTTGAGGCAACTATTGTGGATTAAAGATGTCTGGATCGATGTTTGCTTCAAACCTGGTGATAGGGTATGTTAAATTTATTCCTCTTTCTGCTGAAAAATAAACACCTGACATAATGCTTCAAAAATTTTGATTTTCCATAAAAATATTTCTAGATTTCTTTTCCAGATTTTTTTAGCTATTGATCTTCTTCCCTTATTGGCATATCTTTGGTTTTATTATTCTGATTATATACTGCTCAAAGATGGTTTTGGACGCTTTTTGTTATTGGTATACTGCTCAAACAAGTTCAGATTTTCTCTATGATATACAATTTGTGTTGGCCGATATATTCCCAAGGTCTAAGTGATTTGATCTTCATGTTGTTCAGTATCTGATGAGATATTTGTTTGGTATTTGTATCAATTTTGAGTTTCTTTACGTCTAATGTCATCTATATATTCATTAGTTTACTCCGCTCATATATTACAATATGGTATATCTTGTGCCAACACAAGCCATTGGTGCATGATTATTCAAATAATATTGTCCAGGGTTGAAACTACTCAATTTCAATCAAATTTGAAATAACTTAGGTCTATGTGATGCTAATTTAGCCTTATAGTTTCTTACATCTAGCATGAAAGACTCAGACACCCACCCTTGTAATGTGAAGAATATTACCTAGATTTGCTACCCCAGCTGATCAGACCAACTTTAAATCATGTTAGGTGGGTATTTATACTAACACAGGCACAACAAATTTCTCTGATATAAGACATGATCAATTAAATCAGACCCAATATCATCATTGTGTCCCAAATAAAACTTAATCTGACAGATATCAGATGTAAAATGCTTAAAATAATTTACTTTAACATGATAAATTTATTTAGACCCCAATCATCCCAAGATGACCTTACTTGGGCCTAAAAGGCCCTAGGAAGTCACTGGAACTCCAAGCGTCAACATGTCATTTCCAAGCTCCAATGTCATGAAGAATTTATTGCTGACTATGAATTGGGAAAAACCCAATGCTAAATCTCATGGGGTATGATTTATACTTTCAACAAGTCTCCAAGTGTTCTAAATTGGGGGAAACCCAATGATACAATTTGTTTATATTTGATTTTAGTTATTTGAAATTCTAGGAACCCAATTTAAGGCTAAAATCTAGAGCTTTAGGGGCCTAGACGGGAGCCTAGATACTTCTATGCTTCATACCGCAACTACATGTCCCATGTGATCAAGTCGCACTAGAAAGATTAAAATACATGAAGAGGTCTACCGGTTGCACATCCTCAAAATATAGATATACAATTTTATTTGCCTGAAAAAGACATGAAAAGAAAAAAAAAGATTATTTTCCTGAAGAAGAGTGCATGATGGTCCTTTACAAATAACACTTTTGCTCCAGTCCTACTAGAGTGAAGAAGTTAACAATCTCCTATTTCAACATTAATGCGCCTGGAAAACATTAATTGGGTGGTCAAATTAAAATATTTTTTCTATTTTGTCTTTATTTTATTTAGTAAATATACTTTAGCTTCTTTAACATACACTTGCAACTTACCATATGTGAGATCTAGCCATCGAGTGGGTGGGTGGAAACAACGGTGAGGAGAAGGATGTCACTAGTGTGGCTGAGAAGAAATGAGTAAAATATCTAATGGCAAAGGAGATTAGAGAATATGTTTATTTGTGTCAGGAATTTTATTCTCAACTAATATTTGTGTTGATGTAGGAAATGGTGACAAACACATCAAGAAATGATGCTATGTTTGTAATTTTTGTGATGGTGTCAACTTAATTATTCTTGTTTATATTCTATGCAATTATATTTTCATTTATGATCATTTATGCAAGCAATTATATAACTAGCTTGATGGTGTTGCAGGAAGTTGTCTGGAAGCACTTCAAGAAATGGGAAAGATCCAATGGCTAAGTCCAAGGCTAAGAAGTTCATCTCGCCACAATAGTTGAGTGTAATTGGGAAAGGACGTAATCATGGCTTACAAATTAAGAATCACTTGTTGAATCATATGGGAGGTAAAAAAAAGCCATGGTTACAGTGAGTCAAGTGATAATCATTTCTCATTTTTGAACAACTTGACTTATAAACAAAGCAATATTCTGGATCAATCTAGGTTGGCTCCCATGTTAAAAGGAAATACTCCACCAACTAAAAATACTTCTTCATCACAAGCTTGTGATGCTCCTCCAAATGAAAATGCTCCTTCCCAACAAATTGAAAATGAACCCACACCTTTTGAAGAATTTTTTACTAAACCAGAAGAGTACATAGAGACCAAACTGATGTCCACTCATCCCATCAATGAGATTTCAATGTGTATGGTCACTTTTCCTTTATTCATAATACTTTTGTCTTGTTGCTGTTTTTTCCACCATTTTTTATATATTTCCATTGACTTTCTAAATTGTGTTTTGTAGTAGTTGAAATCCTGTGTTTCTTATCCTATGTGTTTCATGAATGCACACATTGTATATCTTATAAAATACTACCTTATATAATATTTTTGTCTTGTTGTTGTTTTTTTCCAACATTTTTTATATATTGCCATTGACTTTCTAAATTGTGTTTTGTAGTACTTGAAATGTTGTGTTTCTTATCCTATGTGTTTCATGAATGCACACATTGTATATCTTATAAAATACTATCTAAATGCTTCTTCATTTTTATTATTGATTATAGCTAGTGCTATTGAAAAGACAGTCAGACGTCGAGGACATAACAAATGTAAAAAAGTGGCTAGACTAAGAGAAGGTGCCAATATAGATGTGACATTCTATCAAGGTCGTCCTGTTGTAACAAATCATAAGGTGTGGAGTAGACATTTGGGCAGGATTATTCATGATCGAAACATTTGTCTAATAAAAGTGTATTCTTGGAATGAAGATACAGACAGACAAAAAGATCATTTGTCTAATTCAAGATAACGGGTTTGAGCGAGCTGCCATGCAACCAACAAAGGTAATGAATGGCTTTTCACATTGTTAATTTCAATACAGACTATTTTTTTCTTTCCTTTCAAAAGTCAGAACTTGACAATTGGTGAATGCTATTTGACTTTTGGGCGTGATCATTTTCCTTTATAGATTTGTGCTCGGCAGGGGAAGGGTCAATGCTGAAAATGATGAGGAGGAAATTACTGTGACTCAATACTTTATAAACAAACATCGGATTCATTTAGAATATTTAGATAATCTTCCTTGTGTGAATTTTGGAAGGCCAAGACGTCCAAGTTATTTCCCCATTGAGGTTAGCACAGTTTCTTAGGTCACAAAAAACTAATTCCAGTTCCATTTTCTTTGATATATGATTTCTTTTTCAAATGAATGTTCCAACTATGCAGCCTTCTTCCTTTGCAAAGTTATACCAAATCTTTGACCGTGTTGCAAAGATCTTCCCTTGTTGAGAAGTCGAGGCAGAAGCCTCAAGAACGAATGAAAGTTTTAGGCAATGTATATAATCTCTATTTTTTAGTTTGCAGTCTATACATTTGGGTGCAGTTTATAATGTGGCTTATATTTACTTGATGCATCAGGCTTTATCAAAGAGCGGATACAACTCTGATCCCTTGCTGAGTGCATGTGGTATTACGATATCAAGTGCATTCGCCGTCGTGGAAGGTCGTGTGCTGCCAAATGGTGCAATACTTCTTGCATGGTACAACAACATCGTTATCTTAGTTTTAAGTTCTTATCATTCTGGATTCAGCTACTGAGCTACCTGAATCTTTGGCCCCTATCAAGCCAAGTCCTAAGGTACAATGATAGAAACCTTAGATGACAACTTAGCAACCTTCACGTCAGTGAAATTCTAGGCAGATGCCTGCTGCACCTCCCAGGCTAACCTCCTGTTGAATCAAAAGCCATAAAAATATCTATTGAAATGACTGTGACTATTGGCAATATATAAAGGCTGACCTGGTAAAATATTGATGCCCGACATATTTATATTTTGGTTATACTAATGCTTATCATCATGGAAAACTAAGTTGACAGGAAGTCCACTTGGATATTGCTCATTTGTAAGAGATTGTGACAGGTACTCAGGAATGATAAGATGTCACTGGATCTAGTTCTTATAACTTGTCATATTTCTGAAGGGGACTAAGAACCCATAGAGGAAGCGCCAAGGTCTTCACTTAGGCAGAAACAAGACAAAGCTGGATTGACCAGGAAGCACAATGATGTGGTTTGTGGCAACCATTCCTTGAGAAACTCCTCGCCCCAACCTCCTTGCAGATTCACTAGGGACTCCACTTTTAGGTCAAGAAGTCATTCTTAGTCAATCTGGTTTTTCTATATCCACTATGGTGGTCATTGATGTGGTTACCTTTGGGCTATTGATGGTGCCCAAAGATTTGACCATTCCTTTCCTTTTTTATTCAGGTGATATGACTATGAAAGATGAATAGTTGAGCAACAACAACATCACATTCAAACTAGAGTACATATTCAAAAAATGTTGATGAGTTGCAAAAACCATGGAATCAATGAGTGGAATATATGAAGTCACGATTAAAAGTTATTAAAGATTTTAGTCGGCATGTTGCAAAAGATCTTCCCATTTAGTATCTTCTTTTATATGCAATGTGGGTTTAAAAACATATACTCTTAATATTAAGAGTTTTTTTCCTAGAATCCCCCCTCTTTTCCCATTATTAGTATAATTGTCTTCTACAAGATGGTAACTTCCTTCATAAATTCATCCAATGAATGATGATTCATCATATTAGTATCTAATGTTGCTTGATGAGGTCTTTAAACTAGGTCATCATGCCATGAAAGACATGTTCTAAAATTCTTTGGTGGCTGCATGCTCGTGGCATCATTAATGAAACAAACCCAATTATATAACACATATTTTATATGTGCATAAGCAATGTGTTTCGTCGATGTAGTAAGAGGTTCTTTGTTTGCATATAAAGAGTTCTGTTTCGGGACATAAGCATATGACATGAAACTATGATTTGGGACATAAACAAAGTCTTCCACTGATGCACTTTCTTTTGGTCCTATTTTCCTGGTAGGTATCTGTACAACCACGTAATTGTGAAAACATCTATGGCCTCCTTTTACGATTTCTTTTTCGTTCCATTTTTGAGATGTGCTTGATTCAGATTTATTGCTATTTGGTTACAAAGAAATATGAGTGATGTAGTGATCTATCTAAACATGATCAAATCTAATACTAAAAACTTGTAAGACGATTATGTATCTTATTTCATACTCTGGTCTTCTTTACATCACAAATGATTTGTGTTCGAAGATCCCTGTTAGCTGGGACGATATTGGGGGTCTTTTTTTTGGTCTGCTAAAACTCGTGTTTCTTTTTTTGTATTTGTCTTTGTAGTGTCTGTACAAAACATCTACTTTTAGATTGAAAGTAGAGGAAAAGAAAACTAACATTACACCTGGCTACAAGGAAAAAAGAAAGCCTAAGACACATACCCCAAGAGGAAAAAAACAAACTCCAAACCATCAGCGCACAGCCAAGAAAGATCATCTTCAACAGCCTTCCACCAAACTATCATAGGTAAACCATCCATAAACCAGGCTAGGCAAGCAACATGGCAGCATCACCTTCATCTCCCCAAGAACAGCTTGGGGCAGAACCTCCAAACCTCCAGAACAAGCCAGACGGAGAAAACAGAAGCTCCACCACACTCAACAGCAGAAAAACTCCATCACAAGCAACAACACAAAACACGGCAGGATGAACCAAAAGGAACAGCAGCAGTAGAGACATCCAAAGTCAGGGCAGAAAGACAACATAGAAGCAGCACCACCATCATCCCAGGAAAACCAAACTTCCAAGCATCTTAAGAGGAACATCTGCAGCAAGAACAGAAGAACAACAGAGCACATCTCATGAGCTAGATCAGAACCCACAACCCAGAAAAAGAAACCTGATGGAAGACTTCAACACCCAGAAGGACTACCAGAAAACCATAAAGGCATACTGCCAAGCACAGATCCTCCAAGAAACAAGAGCATACAGAACAACCAGACATCCCAAGAGAACAAAAGCAGGAGAACAGAGAGGCCCTAAGACCAAAAGCAACCAGAAACAAAGCCTGAGCAGAAGACAAAAGAGCATCATCCTCCATCCAACTCCAAGGATCCCTAGGCACCTCAGAAGAAATAAAAAACAGATCAAAGCTCAGAACCAACACCCAGAAGGAAACACTGCAGTCCCAAAGACAACCATCTTAATCACCAATCAAGATATTAAAATCATTCTCAATGCTAATCCACAGACTGGAACCAACTTTATATATATTATCGTGGATCCTCCTGTTCCTCTCCAACCATGTATGATACAACACAATAGGACAGATAATACCTTCCTTCTTCTGATTAAAAGAAATAAGGTCGTTCCAACCCGAGGGAGAAACCGAACATATGCCTTTATCAACAGCCAAACTCTAAAGCTCCTTAGTATACCAGCACTCAAAACAAATATGGTTAGAATCCTCATAGCCATTCATGCACAGAACACAAACAGACACCACAGTAATACCTCTCCTCCTCGAATAGTAGTTAGTGAGCAACTTATTATGCATCACTTTCCAAGTATGAAAGATGCTATTCAAATGAGCCTTACTCTTCCACAGCCAGGAGAACATAGGATTAAAATCCCTCTTCGTTCTAATACTATCCCAAACAAAATTGAAACGAACCTTCTTCATTCCCATAAAAAGCCAGTGATCATCCTCACTATCACTGCAGATAGGAACATCTTTAAGCTTGCTTAACAGAAACTTCGAGCATCTAGAGTCACTCACACACCTTTTTCTGTTGCTAATAATCTTGCTAAGACGAGCATCTGTAGGCAGACCAACCCTAATCACCAAATTCTTATCAACCACCTCATTGAAGAATCTGCCGTTAACCCAAGGATCTTTCCCGATGATAATATTCTGCCCCGAACCAATCTTCAAAGAGATGAAATTCCTCAACTTTTCTATACATCTCATCATTGAATTAAACATCCATGAGTGGTTAGGAGAGATGATATTGGGGGTTTTAAGTTAAAGAAAGATGGTATTATATGTCCTTTGGTCTTATATCATTCGTGGTTAGAAAGAAATAGAAGAATTCATGATAATATGTGTAAGAGTTCTGCAGTTGTTTGGAGCAACATCGAAAATGAGTTCTCTATCCTTCATGTCTAGTTTGTTGGAGTGGCTGGGTTTTGGTTCAGCAATGTTTAGCTGTTGAGGTTGTTGTCTGCCTTTGTTGCCAGTAGGTGTTTCCTATCTTGGGGCCCTTTTTCTGGGGCTCGAGCCTATGGAAGGTTGAGTTTTTCACTTGCCTAAGTGTGAGGCTCCCCCTCCTTATTCTTGCCTCTTTTTCGCTTTTGGTTGGCTTTGTTAGTGTTGTTTGGTATCTTGTTGTGCACTGACTTCCTTGACTGGGTTGGTTCTCGACTGCTCTGGGCTTGGTGATGGTTGAGTTTCCACCTGAGGTTCTGCAGGTTCTGTTGTTTGAGGCTGCTGCTTTCAAGTGCTGCTATTAGGTGGTTCAGTTATGCTGTTCATCTCTTGATGGCTCAGGGGGTGAAGGTGGCGATCCACCTGCCATAGAGTTTCTCTGGCTTTATCCGTTTGATTGTCTATAGCTTGGAGAGGTGGTTGTTTTCTAGCTGCTGTGTTCTAGCTGCTGTTTGAGATGATCTTATTGGTGAAGGTTGAGTATCCATCCTCTGGATTGTGAGGCTCCCCTCTCCCAGCTGTTTCGTTGCTGGTGCATTGCTGATGGCTGTTTTCTTTGGAGTTTTGTGGGCTTGTTATATGCTTTTGGTCTGTCCTATCCTGCTCCTGGCTATTTTGGCAGTGAGGTTTTTTGAAAGGTGGTTTATCTAGTGGTTGCTCACCTTCTGCCGTGTTCTGTGAAGAAGTTGATAGCTTGCTTGCTTCTGGGACGATCTGCATTTTTTGTCTGATGATGTCTGTTGTTGGAGCGAGCGTTTGGGATGATATGCTGAGCTTGGAGCTGTTCTTTCTGGTGTTATCCTCCCACTGTGAGAAGTATTTCATGAAGGATTCAGCTGATGGTTCTTTGGCTCTGGTCGTTCTCTTTAAAGTGGGTCTGATGCTTAATTATCTATGCTTCGTTTGCTGTTTGCTTTTGGGACGACCTGCTGGCGTGTTAGCTGATGTTGTCTTCTGATCCCTTCATTCTATTGTATGGTTATATATTCCTACCATGATGATAATAGTTTTGCTTGTGCTGTTCTCTATTACAGTATAACTTCATTCATATCAATCACCATGATGAGTAAGAGATTCTGTGGTCCATTTACACATGGACAACTATGGTGAATCTTACATTTTTTGTTCATTTGAGTTTTAATTGGGTCACTTGGATGGTGTTTCAGGATCAGAAACGAACCAACACTCCATGTCAGCAAATGGATGGTGTTTTGGAGCTGCTGCCAGGAAGGCTACTGAAAAGTATTTGGTAGATGGTGTGTTACTTGGTGTTTCTTTGAGATGAGGTCGAGATCGATGGTTTATACTTCCTAAAGGTGCATGATGGAAGCTACTTATGGAATTCAGGTTAGAGCTTTTATTAATGATTAAGGTCTTCATTTCTTTCACATTTTCAGCCAGCCAATTTGGCCTTTCGTTGCCCTCTCCTTGTCCTCCTTATTTCTCATTTTACATTTTTTGGGATACCAAATTTAGCAGTGCATACATTTCCATCTCCAAATCTAACTTCTTTAGTGAGCAAGAGCGTCTATGGAAGATCACAGCAGCGTCCCAGCTATGTCATAGGGCTGCTTTCAGTGTTCAGTTGAAGTCTGAAGAAAATCTAAGGCAGAAGCAGAGATTGATATCCCAGAAAGTAACTAAAGCTGTTATTAATTTTTGACAGTCAGCTGAGGTTATTTAAGCCACTTTATGCATATTAAGCCGCTTCACACTTTATATACGTGTTTAGATATGGAAAATTGAATATTTAAGGTTTTCGTGCTAATTTCTTTTCTATTTTGAAGATTTATTAAATCCTTCTCTTTTTTTGATAAGTCAAAGCCCTACAACAATATTTTTTTTATTGATTAGTCTGATCTTGTGCCCCTGCAATTTTACAAGTAGTTATTTACTTTTACCATATATGATCTGAATTTGTCTTGCATATCACATCTGTAAACATATACCTTTTCATATCTGAAATGGAATAAGGATATATTAAAATTTTAATATGCACCTTTGTGAAATTTCTCTTGGAGCTTTTTTTTATATCATTGTTCCTATGAATGTTGGATTTTGCATGAGATTCTGATTCTTGGGTTAAATATTTTGGCTTAGCAATAAGTGGGATTACGGTTTAACCGTAAGGTCAGATGTTTTATACTGAGAATTATGACTATACATCGATTAAAGTGGCCGAGAAAGTTCAATTATGCTGTATATTAATTTCTGAAAAGTATAGCCCTGTCATTTTGAGTTGCAAATGAGTTCCTGGAAGTATACTGGATATCTGATAACTACTAGATTTCTTGACTATGGATTTCTGCATTTTACCCCCCTAAACTATCATGATTATGACTTCGTAGACAGTGAAATGCAGAATTTCTTCATGAATCTTGTCCCTGCCTTCGATTTATTAAAGTATTTGTAGCTATAAATTGGTTCACTACTACAGAACCTACCTTTAGTGTCGGTTATTTAAAGCCTTTAGTGTCGGTTTATAAGCGACATCTATGTGGGCGACACTAAAAGTCCAACCATTGGTCGTCGGTTCCATAACCGACTCCCAAACTCTTCGCGCGCCACCGAAAACGCGCCATCATGGGACTATAGGTGTCGGTTATTAGGTAAGAACCCGACAACCAAACCCTTCGCACCACAGAAAGGGCGCCATGTTGGGCACCATCAGTGTCGGTTATCTACAAATAACCGACAACCAAGCCCTTCGCGCCACACGAAATAGTCGTCGGTAATTTGTAAAAACCCGACACTATAACATTATGTGTCGGTTAGTTACAAATAACCGACGACTATTGGTTTTTTTTTTGCTGTCAGTCTGCAGACCTGCTGTGGCTAGTCGCAGGATGAGAAACCTGTTCAGTTCAGTTATGAACTGCAGGTTTTACGACATCCATTGATATCAGCCGACAACAGGCCACAAACCTGCAAAATTAACAATAATAAAATAGCACATGCATATAGCAATGCAACCTGCAGTTCCATTTTATTTTCACACATTTATAAACATTCACACATGCTATAAATATGTAGTTCTATTGATTCACATTCACACATGTAGACTTCATATAGCAACCAACACTTTCATTCATTTTCATTCAAACACATGTAGAAACATCCAGACATGTAGAAACATTCACACATATATTATAATTCAGAAATTCATTTACAAAGTATTATTGTTTAGTCATTATTCACTATCAGGATCCCAATTATATTTTAAAGCCCCCACTAATTGTATGGCTGTTGCCCATTCTTCTACTACTTCATTTAATTCTCCCATCGTATAGGGCTCATGTACATCTGGTAAGTCCTTTCCTGTATTGGGGTCCATTTTAAACACATGTAAAGAGAATGATGTATATATATAATTAATGAGCTATAAATAAGATTGATATATTTCATATTATCTCTTGTCAGCTATATAATACCTCAGCAATACAATTGATGTCCATTGCGGCATTTTTGACAAGTATGTGCATATATCGCATGACATAGTATCCACATGTCCATCCGTTGTCTTGTGTAGCACACTATAAATTTAAACATACAAAATATTAAAAAATACAACTAATTAAGCATTGTTCACATAAATAATATATACATATATTGCAGTAGGGAACTTACTTTCACGTTCTTCCAAATTATTTGTTGGTTCTTTTTCGTGGGGACCTTTCCTCCACCCTTTTTGTACTCCTCAAAACCCCTACATGTTAATGTAACATAGAACATTGCAATTAAATAGTAATGTAATAACATATGTTAACGGATATGAAAAATGAAATATTTCTCACAGAAATATTGCCATTTTCATTTTGTGTCCAAATCTTGTATTCAATTTACACCCCTTAGGATCTAGATAATACACAGTGAACGTCTCGGGGGCAATAACCAATAACTCCCAATGCTTACCACTAGAGGAAAAAAATTATAAATTAATAACTCAAAATTTACAATAAAATGTAATTTTCTTAAGTCCAAATTATAATAAGCAAAGTAAACTTACTCTACATTGAATGGAGCCATTATCACCGTCTTCTTTTTTACAGCAAAAATTGAAAAAGCCTCACAGAAGTATTGTTGAACTGATGTAGGGTCTTTAGCTACTAGACTAATCAAGGATGGAATCAAAAACCCTATATGTTCGAATCTAAAATCTGCACATATGTTGTCTAAGTAGCTGCAAAATATGTATTAATTATGCATGCATTAATAAATAAGAAACCAGATCACCAGATCATACACAAGGTATATGGATGTATAAAGAATATCTCACCTTATCCATAGATCTATCACAGATGTATTTAGCCAATCATATCGAAACATCTCCAAAATATCTTGTATAAATGTTTTTGTTTCGTATGACTGACCTGTAGAATCTGAATCAGAAGAAACAGTTATAGGGGAGTATATATCATGTTCCCCTAACTATACTGCCAAACCCCTACAGTTAGGACCTAACGGGACAGGTAGGTCCTGTGGAACCCAACTAGGTAATGCAGGAGGTGGAAGTGGAGGCCTATATGTTGTGGGTGTCTTCTTTTTAACATGTATATATATATATAATAATTTCAGATCAACTGTCAGCATATACAAACACTAACAATTGAACGTAATGTAAATTTACCACACTTTTTCAGTAAATAAGACATACGATTTTTCTCACAATATCACTCCGCCTACTACCTCACCAAGCGTTTCACAATCTGGGTGGGCATATGGCAGTGGAAGTTCTAGAAATTGGGGGAATATATGTATCGGGCTCACCCGAATACAACCAGCTGGTACTGGAGACCTGTGACACGTTTCCCCTGGTAGGGATGGGTAAGTCGACGCCTCTGCCACGACATATTCTTTACTTTTTAGACGGCATGGCTTCAACCCCTACACATTTTTGTATAAAGAATGTTATATACATATATACATATCATCTTTTTTGAAACGACTACACTGTCATATATATGTATCATCTTGAATTAAAAAACTAGTTACTATGTCATAAAAATACTTACATTGGATGTGCTAGGTGGTGGGTCTACAGGATTACTCCCAACCTCTACAGTAGGAGTAGGAGTAGAGGTTGCAGTACGTATTGTCTGGTAAATGGCAGTCTGAGATGACTGCCACTTTTCCATTGCTTCTGTGAGTTTTTCTTCGAGTTTCCTGTCAAATAGCTTATCCACCTATACATGGATAAAAGAAACGACAAATTATAATTTTTGAATTCACTTTTACAATAACATCTACAAGGGAAAAATATGTTACCTCTTCTTGTGAAAGTCCCGCTTTTGGGACATGTTTGCGCTGGGATGGCCCCAAAAAAGCTTTGATGCCCACACCAGCGCCTGCAGCCCTAACACGTCCAGGATGCTCTGAGTTACCCAGAGCAACTGTCAATTCATCCCTTGTGCCCTCAGGGATGAACTTTCCTTGTTTCCT
The DNA here is from genome assembly GCA_963693085.1 of Alisma plantago-aquatica. Taxonomy (NCBI): domain Eukaryota; kingdom Viridiplantae; phylum Streptophyta; class Magnoliopsida; order Alismatales; family Alismataceae; genus Alisma; species Alisma plantago-aquatica. The sequence goes on along the minus strand of OY856411.1, from coordinate 132,652,626 downwards.
CAGCTCGTGCAGCTCCCGCTAATCGCCAAAACAAAAATTTGTACTTAAGTAAACAACACAAATAATCAGTATTCGAATGATTGTTGTAAGAGTTGTATTTTACCATTTTTGCAGCCGCCGCAGCAGTTGCGGCCTTAGTTAATTCTCCCTTCTAATTTTGCCTCCCAGTTATCCAGACATCATGGCGAGGCAGAGGTGTGCTACCTATGGTAGAGGAATCCTGAGTAGCAGCAGACTGAGCAGCAGCAGCCTCAGCCTGTAGTCTTTGGCGAACGCCTGCATATCCTCTTGGACCCATTGTGTGGTCGTGCACATTCATCGCACGCCTTGCTTTTTGTGCATCACTGAGGGCCTAGTTAGTATGCACATTAATGATTTGGTTAGTAACACTAAATGTTAATCTTGAATAAGTGAATACAACATATATTAATTAATGAGATTGAGACTGACACCTAATACTTTGAATTCATCAGTTTGTCTTGAAGCGACAAACGCGTCCCATTCTTCTTTGCCCAGGAAGTTCCACTGTTCAGTGGCTGTCTTCTTCCTCTTGTCGGCTTCTTTTATGTATTCTCTGGTGAGATTTGTCCTATAGTTCCTTAGGACTCTCCCACAGCGTTGCATCACGCATTTACGATGCAGCTTTTCATCCAATGCAAATATACTCTGCAAAATAGAATTGCTATTAACTAGTATCCAAAAATTTAGTAATCTACAAAATAGAATTGCAAATTAATAATAACTCACGCATAAATCCCTCCATATTGTGTCTTTCTTCTTCTTAGAAACGTTATGCCAAGAATCTAAGTGACAACCGCAATGGCTACGAGTAACATATCCAAGATATGAAATAAATGAATTGCGATTCACACCACATGCATTTCCTGCATTATCAAAATCCACAACAAGTTTGGGTCCATTGCCCTTTTGCGCAATTAACTTCTTCATCATAGTGATGCCCCTTCTCTTGTCAACTTTTTGTTGTTCTTGATCAAGTGCCTCAAGTGTTGCACATGGTACATGTGCATCATCAACCTAAAATTTGTCAAAATAATTCACATTTACAAGATATAACTATAAATGGACATATAGATATAAATATATGATATATTTTTAAAACCTACATTGTGAGGCGGCGCATTGATGTCCTCAACCTCACGGTAGTCATCAAGAAGGTCATCAGGAGAATGGTCAGCCATCTGCAAATTCACATTGTAAAGTAATTCACATTATAAATTAAGAAAATTTCGGCAGCATTTGGACGGGTTTTTAGGCCAACAAATAATGTGTTGTCATTCTTATACTTTAATCATCTACTTATTTAACTTTAGTTATCAACTGTTTAACTTTAATTATCAACTGATTTGATTATATTATATTTATTCATCTACTATTTGTATTCATTTATGTACTGATTTGAGAATTGATTAATCATCACTGATTTATAATTTTATATTAGTTAATCAACTGATTTGTATTTATTCATCTACTTATTTGTATTTATTCATGTATTGTTTTTTATTTAGCTATTTACTCATTTGAATTTATTTATACTGCTTCTGAAATTATGTAAGAATCTACTGATGTAACTTTATTTATCAACTGATTCATATTTACTTTTCCACTTAAGTATTTATTCATCTACTTATTTGTTTTTATTTATTACTGTTTTAGGAATTATGTAATCATCTACTGATTTATATTAGTTTACCAATTGATTTGTATTTAATGTATTTATTCATCTACTATTTGTATTCATTTATGTACTGATTTGAGAATTGATTAATCATCACTGATTTATAATTTTATATTAGTTAATCAACTGATTTGTATTTATTCATCTACTTATTTGTATTTATTCATGTACTGTTTTTTATTTAGCTATTTACTCATTTGAATTTATTTATACTGCTTCTGAAATTATGTAAGAATCTACTGATGTAACTTTATTTATCAACTGATTCATATTTACTTTTCCACTTATGTGTTTATTCATCTAATTATTTGTTTTTATTTATTACTATTTTTATTTAGTTATCTATTGATTTGTGTTTATTTAAGTAATAATTTTGATATCATTTAATCATCTACTGATTTAACTCTATTACTGTATTTAATGTATTTATTCATCTACTAGTAATAAAAATGATTGTCTTTCTTTCTAGTGATATAACCTAAATCAAAACAGAAACCAAGGTAGAGCAAAAGAATCGATATCTTATGTATTCCTTGCTTTGCCGGCTACTGGGAAAATCAGATTACCAGTTCAGTCATGTACCATTTTAGGCAACTAAAAGATCACAAGCTATAACTATCTATTAAATGACTGAAGTGCATATGGTTCATATGAGATGGGACCATCATTTTCGTCATTTGCAATGAATAATGCAAACATGCAGTATTAATCTAGAGGATAAGGAAGAAGGAAGAAGTCGGCGTACCTTGAGGTGAAGCTGACAACGCCGGAGCAGAGGAGAGCAGCTGGAGGTGACGGCGGAGAGAAGAGGAGGACCAGCAAGGATGGAAACGACGGCGAGAAGAGGAGGACCAGTAAGGATGGAACCGGCGGCGACGGCGAGCGGCGGTGAGGGCGTCGACGGCGACGACGGAGCGCGGCGCGTGACAGACGAACGACGGCGCGGGGAGGAACCGGCAACGATGGCAGGGAAATCGCCAGACCTAGCGCACGGCAATGAAACAGAGACAATGGGGAAAGGTTCTGTTCGCACGGCTATTAAGTTGACAATATGTGTCAGTTATTTAAAAAATCCGACAACTAAACTAACAGTGTCGGCTCTTTGAAGAAAACCGACAACTATACTACATAATATTCGTCGGTTCATAAATAAAAGACAACCAACAACTATTCCTGTCTCGCGCATACCCTTTAGTCGTCGGTTATTTATTAAAGAACCGACAACATATGTCAAATTTTGGAGCCAATTTTTTCGCTGGAATTTTGGGTTTGGCGGTTGAGTTTAGGTGTCGGTTGTTTATTAAATAACCGACAATTATTCAAAGCGGTACCCGTGTCTGGTCGACCTTCACATATTGGATGTCGGTTTCTGTTAAAAACCGACATAGTAGGGTTTATGTGTCGGTTTTTGTATACAACCGACACCTTGAAAACCGACTTTATAAGCCATTTCTGTAGTAGTGGTTATAGAGGGATCACATAATTTCTTGACTTGATGGTTATGGTCATGGTGGTGTGCTGTAGTGTTTCATATCCTGCTTGTGACAGGCAAGTGGATGGACGTCCTGCTCACAGTGCGCCCAAAAGCTCATAATCCTGAAAGCTGATGGAAGTAGGTGAGAAAGAATAACCAAAAACCAATTGAGCGAGTTCCACAATGGAAGGAAGGCCGACAAGTGAGCAAATTCTTATTGGCGCCTCAACTTTTTCATCCGGGAGAATTTCTCTTAAAGAAAAGTAGTGCAAATTGCTCTACTTTTTAGGCATGCGAAAATAGTAATGAAGCAAAAAAAACACCTGCATAAAGATAGACAGTTCTCATTTTGTACTACATACCAGGAGGTAAATAGAATCATCATACCTGCTAGGATATATAATTATGTGTTGTCCCCCTTTTTTTCGGCTCCTTCTCTTCTTTATACTAAGACTCATCCAAGCTATCTCATCTGCCTGGAAATTGATATGAACCCAACTGATTTTGCTCAGTTCAGACTGTTAATTGTAATTGTTGTTGGTTCAGTCATGTGGTCATATATAGGCCACCTAGTTTATTTTCTGTTGGGAGAACCACATAGGCCAACTATAAGAAAAGCATTGCTGAGTACAACTTGATTGTGCACAATCCTTTACCTTTTTAGAGTGGGTACGTATATCTGAATACTAAGTGGAAAAACTCCAGAAATATTTTCTAGAGTAATTGGTCTATAAGAAAATCATTGTTCAAATAAGGTTTTGAACATCTGTCTAAAAGAAAGCTCTAGATTTTTCTAAAGTATGCACCTTTATTTTTCTTGGGGGTACCCTGTCTACTGTTTTGGTATTTAATCTAAATTATGCAACTTAAAATTCTGTTCTCTCACAAAAAGAATAAGAGTTAGTATCCATTAACAAGTGCAGTAGAATAAGAGGGGTTAGGAAACATATATCTCTACGATAACTTAGTTCAATAATGTTTCATTAAACTTAGGGAAAAGTTGTTTATCATGATTTAACAGGATTTATGAATTAGTTTAATGCAACAATAAAAAACTCTGGGATTCTATACATTTCAAAAATGCAGACTTTATGTTTATTTCAGATGTTGTTCAACATAAATTGTACAACCAGGTCACATGTGTTTCCATTCTGAGCTACAACATTAGAAAAAATAGGGCACACCATGTTGGATGACAACATCCCACCAATCTAAAATGAAAAAAACCTCCAACAATTATTGTATAACCGAAAACTACTAGATTATTCATTTTTTCCTGCTCCACGAAACCAAACTCAATTTTTTGGTCGTTGGATTAGCAGATATGGTCCAATTATGCTGAACAACACGAACAAAACATACCCTTATAGGAGATGTTCTTCAAAACATAGTAGCCTTTTATTTGACATTATTAAATTTCATACTGATTAGTCAAATAAATCATTATTGTCCCGAGTGCTTAGCTATATTTTATATGCTTGAAGTTTAGTCTTTTGTGTTTTTTAATATATTGGCATGATTTTGTTAATTGCAGGTTGCACAATAGGATGTTCATATAAAAGATTTTTTATTCTAAGAAATACATGGAAGTTATATCGAAGTTATCCACACTCATCCTTCACCTTATAACTTATGAGAATCTCATAGTCAGGGAGATGGAAAACATAGTCATCCCATGACCCGTCTTCATCACTCTGCTCCACAAAATACGAACTTTAAAAATGTACATTCATTGTTCTACTTGCGCACAGGGTGCAACCTAGGCATGAGAGTTTAGATATGGACATGATCTATAGTTGTATAAGTTGTATAGTAACAAATGAAGTTCGTTTCTATATTGTATTTGGTAATTTGTTCAAGGTGGTAAAGGCTCACGCCCTCCAATATGTACATCAACATTTTGAGCAATACAATAAAGGAAAGAGTTTGTGAATTTTCCATGATTTGTTCAATTGTGTACATTGGATGGATATTGTTAAGAAATAATGTTATATAATATATCATACATCAATTTTCTAAAATATATAAAAATATTATGTATCGTTATAACTATTTACGACGGAATTTTTTGTCCCAATAAACCTCGACGAGGGTACTTATAAATTTGTCATTATTGGTATTTACGATAGAAATATGTTGTCGTGATTACCAACTATGACAACCAGTTAAAGTTGACGTTATATCCATTAGAGATAACATCAATTTTCTGTCGTTGTTGATATTAACGATGGAATGAAATTTTTTGTCGTCACTGGTAATAACGGCAAGGCCAATAACGACGACACACGACGACTAATTTTTTCCATCCTTAATAGATATAACGACCAATTTTTTCCCAATTACGACAGACATTTTCCATCATTATTGTTATAGTTTCCTGTAATTGCTCAATTCACATCAGCCAAAATATTCACAAACTTGAGAGAGGTGATGCACATGTAAAAAGTCAACAATTAACACCATATAGAAATAAACTCTAAGAAAGTGGCATGCATTTATCAAAAACAAACATTTTCATTTCAAAAAGTGGAGATTAAGTTAAAACATGCTTTTAGGCAAGAACATTCAAGTTTGGGCAAATTGACCAAAATGGTGCTAATGTGCATTCAATCACATCTAAACCTACATTTAGGGCAAATTAAAATATAAATCAACAGATCCTAGTTAAAAACACATAAAAACTACCGAATCTACATGGAAATGCAATGCATGGCATGAAAGAGCAAAAAGAGTTTTTTTTTGAAAAAATATAAAAAAATACATGAAATTGAACTACATGTATGCATTGATGCAATCAAAAGGAGACGTACACTAGAAAGAGTAATTTCAAACAACCAAAGATCTGGTGAAATAGACATCAATGAAATAAGCTAAGAAAGGGGGCATACCGCCCTACCACCCCAAACTTTTAAATCTTTTTGTCCATAACATGAAACTAAAGCTTAGGAATGATAGGGTAGATGTCATTGCTCTGATGGTGTGGGATCATGTCGTGGCGCAGCCAGTGGAGGTGGGTGTTGGCAATCGTGGCCCCAGTAGTCTATCTATGGAGGATAGTATGTCTCCTGGTATCCCTATAGTGCTTCCCAAAAATCCACTCCCCATTGGAAGTTTCTTTACAACTGCGCATGCTGATACTGGTACATGTGGTTGATGTGATGATGCATCTGCTGCTGGTCTAACCACATGACCTGTTGTGTCTACTGAATGGCCTCCAACTATGCATGAATGGCTGGCATGTCGTATGCATTTGTTGGAAGTGGTTGCGCATCAAAGTCATCATGTCTCTGTCTTGTGCGACATGGCTTCTCAAAGATGCATTGCTTCTCTGGCACATGAATCCAGGATTAGTGATTACGCAAACCTCCGCTTACTTCCAGATGCAGAGTAGGGTTGTAAATGGGTAAGGATAAACCCACGGACCCGCAAATCCGGACCCTTAAAAAACTTGTCACGGGTCTAATTTTTTATACATGCATACCCTTGGAACTGTATACCCTTGGACCCGTATATAAGCGGGTCCAATAATGAGTATGCTTAGACCCAGACCCACTAGACATGTGTACCCGCTATACATAAGTAACTACTAAAATAATATGTTATATATATCATACTTTATTAGTCTGATTAATATAATTATTGATATTATATCCTACCTAAGGTTGAGACTAGTCATATCACTAAGAACTAAATATTCTAGTTACAATAACGAACATCATATGTAAACTTAAAATCAAAATGTCTACTAATCTACATTACTTTTTATATAAATTAAATATTATTATCATGACTATAAATATGTAAACAATTACTCAATTAATTTTATTGTATAGAATATCGCATTGTCTAATATAACTATTACATGTTAATATACTATATGATAATAATATCCTGTTGTGTTAAATATATATAACATAGTTATTTCTCTTATATAAACAATATGATGTTTTATAAAACCGCTTACCCACATACATGCACCGCATCTCCGTTATTATTGCGGGTACGAGTATGGTGCGGGTCCAGGTTTTGTATTATGCGGGTCTAGAACCGGAATCAGACCCACTAAATTCGATGGATATAGATATGAGTATGGCCAGATCCGCACCGTACCCGCACCGTTTACACCCCTAATGCAGAGACAGAGAAGACACGCCGACAGTTAGGTATCCTGCATCCAAACCGTCTTCCACACGGAATGTTAATAGAGGGGGATATCTTACATCACGCTGAAATCACGTGGGGTTATGAGGATTCATTTGATTGTGAAGATGCGAGAGTATATATAGAAACTGAAGAAAAGAGGCTGCACATAGAAGGCTTACGGGGCTACATGTCGAGATTTGAATGATTCTCCACAAAAAATTTGAAAGGTGGAACTTCGAGGAAGGGGGAACAAAGGAGCTTGTCGTGATATAATGCAACTTCAACGGTTTGATATCTGGAATTTTCTTTTCTTTTTCTGGTTGGCGTTTGAGATCGGTCTTTTAATCGCCATGAGACACGCACACCACACGCAACGACGCTTCCCGCACTCCATCAGCAGCAACAGCGGGTTCTTAACCTCCACAGAATTATGGTCAGCGTGATTATATATTAATTTATTTAATATATTGCAGATATGCCGAGTGATTTATTTTGCATCTTGCGAAGATTGGGCAAATGCATTTAGAACGGAATCTACACGCTGGTACTGGCGAATGCAAATAAGCGGCCTACTTTCTCGCTTAAAGCGTCGGACGAAAGCAAAAGGCCAGAGCGTTGATCATCTACATGCTCTGTTTTCTCTTCTAGCAGGTGGTATCTCCACTCCTTTCTTATTATTTTGCAGGCAAAAAAACCTAAATGGCACATTTGCCAATTTTAATTACCAAAATGGCACGTTCTTGAACTTATTGCCCAAAATGGCACATTTGCAGACCAATGCGTCCCCTGCTGGGACGCATTGCCCCCACAGGAGGGCAATGCGTCCCAAAGCCGGACGTATTACTTTTTTTATTTTTTTTTTAATTTTTTTTGAATTATGATACCATGTATATTATATATACATATATATGTTAAATTGCTAAATTAATATAATCTAAATTAACTTATATACAATTAGCCATATATTTAAAATAATATCTAAAGATAATAAAATAATAACAAAATATTATATTTATCAAAACATAATGTTTATAAAGGTAGATAAAAATATTCAAAATTAATAGATATAATACTAAAATTATATAATAAAGTGTAAAATTATAAAATAAAGAAAATATATACATGTATTTATTTGTAAACTTAGAAGAAAAAATTAATATAGCAATAAAAATAAGAAAATAAGAAAATATTAATATAGCAAAATAATATATATATATATATATATATATATATATATATATATATATATATATATATATATATATATATTAAAGGTATGATAGATAATATCAAAAATATACATATATATACATCATATATATATACATACATAATATATATATAAAATATATATACATAATATATATATATATATACATAATATATATATATACATAATATATATATATATATATATATATATATATATATATATTATACACATATACATATATATAAATATGTACAAATATAATATATATATATTATACATATACATATATATTTATCAAACATAATATTTATAAATGTAGATAAAAATATTCAAAATTAATAGATATAATACTACAATTATATAATAAAGTTTAAAATTATAAAATAAAGAAAATATAAACATGTATTTATTTGTAAACTTAGAAGGAAAAAACTAATATAGCAATAAAAATAAGAAAATACTTGTATATGTTTTTATTTATATATTAGTTTTTTTCATCTAGGTTTATAAATAAATACGTATATGTTTTCTTTATTTTTATAATTTTACACTTTATTATATAATTTTAGTACTATATCTATTAATTTTGAGTATTTTTATCTACATTTATAAATATTATATTTTCATAAATATAATATTCTGTTATTATTTTATTATTTTCATATATTATTTTAAATATTTGGCTAATTGTATATAAGTTAATTTAGATTATATTAATTTAGCAACTGAATATATATATGTATATATAATATACATGGTATACATGGTATCATTATTAAAAAAAAAATAAAAAAAAATAAAAAAAAGCAATACGTCCGACTTCGGGACGCATTGCCCCCACAGGAGGGCAATGCGTCCCCGGTTGGGACGCATTGCTCCAAAAATGTGCCATTTTGGACAATAAGTTCAAGAACGTGCCATTTTGGTAATTAAAATTGACAAATGTGCCATTTAGGTAATTTGGCCTATTTTGCATATTACGGAGACCTCTAATACCCTCCGACTATTGCATTCACGGTGAAGGCTTCTATACTTCACCTTGACGGCTAGAACCTCCTCTACAATGAGGACACATTTTCCGTTCGTCCTCTTCTACTAGCTGCTACACCCCCTCGCTTTTTCTCTTCAAGCGGCGGGTTACTTAGAGATTTGACACCCTTCGCACAAAGGATTTTGATATCCAGTTACCGCAGTACCTTATGTCCAGTAATTTTAGGGAATTCAGTAGTGGCATATGCTGTTCAACGTGCCCAATCTGAAGCTGTTCACAAATATGGATGAAAAATGTCAATAAAGAAGACGGAAGATAACATGGCTCCTCTTCCCTTGATAAATTTGATAGCAGTGGACAATCTGTTAAGATTTATATCTCTAGATATATGAAACCTGTGAATCCTTTTTTAGGAGAATACTGTTTTAGATATCTCTAGATTAATATCTGGAGGAGTTTGATTTTGAGTGGTTATACACAGAGCTCGGTCCGATCGTTTCCTTGATGGTCGAATCGAATGAGGAAGGCAGCGTTGAAGGTTGGGATAGTCTGGAGTTTCTCGTGGAGATGCCTGACATGATGATTTCCGCTTGTAAAGTTAGCGAACTAAAGATCAGCGGGATTCATGCACTCGGAGCTATTAAAGGGATTTCCAACGGAGTACTACTCTGCCTAACTACTGCTGAGCCGGAAGTCATGGATGACGCAATTCTCCGTTTACTTGCAGATGCAGAGACAGAGAAGATATGCAGACTGTTACATAGCCCGCATTCAAACCGTTTACCACACGGAATGTTACTTGATCGCTGGACGAGCGATGTTAATTCATTGTTGATGGAGTAGCAGGCGGTGACCCTATGCTTCCTCATCCCTGTAGCTGCAACGGGCTAATTCTTGGTTTGCGTCAAAGGATACATAATGGTGCAACGATATATAGGTATTCGAATTACCAACAGTACCACAAACAGGGCAATGCAGCCCTTCTAATTTCACAAATTCAAATGATAAACTCGTCTTTTATTGCAGGAAGGAGGAACAAGTAAAGTGTTGGGCCAGCGGCCCATTAATTCCAGCCCATGTTGGGCAGTCCTTTAGGGCTTCTTGCTGTCTTGTGTGGGTTTATTTATAACCCATGCCTTTGGCAATTAGAAAGGCAGCCGCAGCCGCTGTTGAGAAGAAGAGGGGGAGCCACGTTCCTCTAATTGCTGTACGAGACCGAAGATAAACAGTAGCCAAGGTAGAAGAAAGAAAGAAGGAAGAAAATGAAAGAAGGTCTACCACCGCTCTGGTTTCTTCACGGGTCTCTATATCGGATTCTTCACCATCATCTCTATTTTATTTTTTGGGGAGGCCTTTTGGTGTGGTGACGTTCTGGTCTGGTATAATCTGTATCTTTTCTTTTGTTCTGTATTCCTCAAGTTTTGGGTCTAAACTTGAGACGAATCTTGTAATCTGTTGATTAGTGATTTACTCCTTCGGGCTTTGACCCCGTGGTTTTTCCCTCACACATTGTGGGGGGGTTTTCCACGTAAAATTCTGGTGTTCTTGTGGTTGCTTATTTTTATATTATTTTTTGCGTGCCTAGTCCATACGTGCAGGTTATTCCGCATCTTTTTTTGCCTGCATCAACCCCTTCAAGTGGTATCAGAGCGTGAGTTGCCTACGTGGACTAGATGGACGGCGCAAATAATAAGGTGAAATTGACGGCATCAAACTGGTCGACGTGGAAGATAAAGATGGAGGCACTACTACAGAACCTACCTTTAGTGTCGGTTATTTAAGGCATTTAGTGTCAGTTTCTAAGCGACACATATGTGGTCGACACTAAAAGCTCACCCATTCCGTGTCGGTTCCAAAATCGACGCCCAAACTCTTCGCGCACCACCGAAAACGCGCATGTTTCCTGTGGCGCGAAGGTATAGACGTCAGTTATTAGATAAGAACCGACACCATATACCTTCGCGCCACAGAAAGGGTGCCATCTTGGGCACTATCAGTGTCAGTTATTAGCTAAGAAACCGAGGCCATACACCTTCGCGCCACAGGAAATAGGCGCCGGTCATTTTTATAAAACCGACACTATAACTTTGTGTGTCGGTGTTATATAAATAACCGACGCCTATTGTTTTGGTTTTTTTTCTGTCAGTCTGCAGACCTGCTGTGGCTGGTCGCAGGATGAGAAACCTGCAGTTAACTGCAGGTTTTACGACATCCATTGATATCAGCCAACAACAGGCCACAAACCTGCAAAATTAACAACAAAAATATTCACACATGCATTTAGCAATGCAACCTGCAGTTCCATTCACACATTTAGAAATATTCATGTAGCTAGCAATGCAACCTGCAGTTCCATTCATTCACATTCACACATGTAGAAACATTCATATAGCAACCAACACTTTCATTCATTTTCACTCAGACGCATGTAGAAACATCCAGACATGTAGAAACATTCACACATATATTATAATTCAGAAATTCATTTACAAAGTATCATTCTTTAGTCATTATTCGCTATCAACATCCCAATTATATTTTAAACCCCCACTATTTGTATGGCTGTTGTCCATTCTTCTCTTACTTCATTTAATTCTCCCATCGTATAGGGAGCATGTACATCTGGTAAGTCCGTTCTTGTAGTGGGGTCAGCTTTAAACACCTGTAAAGAGAATGATGTATATATATAATTAATGAGCTATAAATAAGATTGATATATTTCATATTATCTAATGAGATTATATAATACCTGACCAATACAATCGATGTCCAGTGCGGCATGTTTGATAATCATGTCATATATCGCATCACATAGTATCCACATGCCCATCCGTTATCTTGTGTAGCACACTATAAATTCAAACATATAAAATACTAAAAAATACAACTAATTAAGCATTGTTCACATAAATAATATATACATATATTGCAGTCGGGAACTTACTTTCACGTTCTTCTAAATTATTGGCTGGTTCTTTTTCGTGGGGACCTTTCTTCCAGCCTTTTTGAACTCATCAAAACCCCTACATGTTAATGTAACACATAATATTGCAATTAAATAGTCATATAATAACATATGTTAACAGATATGAAAATGAAATATTTCTCACTGGAATAATGCCATTTTCATTATGTGTCCATATCTTGTATTCAATTTACTCCCCTTAGGATCAAGATAATAGACAGTGAACGTCTCGGGGACAATAACCAGTAACTCCCAATGCCTACCACTAGACGTAAAAAAGTTAAAAATTAATCACTCAAAATCCACAATAAAAAAGTAATTTTCTTAAGTCCAAATTATAATAAGCAAAGTAAACTTACTCTACATTGAATGGAGCCATTATCACCGTCTTCTTATTTGGAGCAAAATTTGTAAAAGCCTCACAGCAGTATTGTTGAACTGACGTAGTGTCTTTAGCTACTAGACTAATCAAAGATGGAATCAAAAATCCTACATGTTCAAATCCAAAATCTACACATATCTTGTCTAAGTAGCTGCAAAATATGTATTAATTACACATGCATTAATAAATAAGAAACCAGATTACCAGATCATACACAAGGTATATGGATGTATAAAGAAGATCTCACCTTATCCATAGCTCTATCACAGATGTATTTAGCCAATCATATCGAAACAACTCCAAAATATCTTGTATAAATAGTTTGCTTTCGTATGACTGACCTACAAAATCTGGATCTAAAGAAACACTTATAGGGCAATTTATATCATGTTCGCCTAACCATATTTCCATACCCCTACAGTTAGGACCTAACGGGACAGGTAGGTCATGTGGAACCCAACTGGGTAATGTAGGAGGTGGAAGTGGAGGCCTAGATGTTGTGGGTGTCTTCTTTTTAACCTGTATATATATATAATTTCAGATCAACTGACATCATATACACACACTAACAATTTAACGTAATGTAAATTTATCATACAGTTTCAGTAATGAGGGCATCCGCTTTTCGCCACAATATCACTCCGCCTTCTGCCTCACCAAGTGTTTCACAATCTGGGTGGGCATATGGCAATGGAAGATCCACCCATCCTTGCAATATATGTACCGGGCTCACACGAATCCAACCAGCTGGTAATGGAGACCCGTCAAACAGGTCCCCTGGTAGGGATGGGTAAGCCGACGCCTCTGCAACGACATATTCATTATTTTTTAGATGGCATGGCTTCAACCCCTACAAATTTTTGTATAAAGAATGTTATATACATATATACATATCATCTTTTTTTGAAACGACTACAATTTCATCTTGAAAACATATCATCTTGAATTAAAAAACTAGTTACTATGTCATAAAAATACTTATAGCAGATGTTCTAGGTGGTGGTTCTAAAGGATTACTCCCAACCTCTGCAGTAGGAGTAGGAGTAGAGCCTACAGTAGGTATTGTCTGATAAGTGGCAGTCTGAGATGCCTGCCACTTTTTCAATGCTTCTTCAAGGTTTTCTTCGAGTTTCCTATCAAATAGCTTATCTATCTATACATGGATAAAAGAAACGTCAAATTCTAATTATTGAATTCTCTTTTACAGTAACATTATAAAGAAAGAATATGTTACCTCTTCTTGTGAAAGTCCCACTTTTGGGACATGTTTGTGATGGGATGGCCCAAAAAAAGCTTTGATGCCCACACAAGCGCCTGCAACCCTAACACGTCCAGGATGCTCTGGGTTACCCAGAGCAACTGTCAATTCATCCCTTGTTCCCTCAGGGATGAACTTGCCTTGTTTCCTCAGCTCCTGCAGCTCCCGTTAATTGCCAAAACAAAAATTTGTAATTAAGCAAACAACACAAATAATCAATATTCGAATGATTGCTATAAGAGTTATATTTTACCATTTTTGCAGCCTCCTCATCAGTTGCGGCCTTCATTATTTTTCCCTTCTTATTTGGCCTCCTAGCTATCCAGACATCATGGCGAGGCAGAGGTGTGCTACCTATGGTAGAGGACTCCTGAGTAGCAGCAGATTGAGCACTAGACTGAGCAGTAGCCTCAGACTGTAGTCTTTGGCGAATGCCTGCATACCCCTTTGGACCCATTGTGTGGTCATGCACATTCAGTGCACGCCTTGATTTTTGTGCCTCACTGAGGGCCTAGTTAGTATGCAAATTAATGATTTGGTTAGTAACACTAACTGTTAATCTTGAATAGGTGAATACAACATATATTAATTAATGAGATTGAGATTGACGCCTAATACCTTGAATTCATCAGTTTGTCTTGAAGCGACAAACGCATCCCATTCTTCTTTGTCCAGGAAGTTCCACTGTTCAGTGGTTGTCTTCTTCCTCTTGTCAGCTTCTTTTATGTATTCTCTGGTGAGATTTGTCCTATAGTTCCTTAGGACTCTCCCACAGCGTTGTATCACGTATTTGCGATGCAGCTTTTCATCCAATTCAAATATACTCTGCAAAATAGAATTGTTATTAACTAGTATCCAAAAATTTAGTAATCTACAAAATAGAATTGCAAATTAATAATAACTCACGTATAAATCCCTCCATATTAAGTCTTTCTTCTCCTTAGAAACTTTATGCCAAGAATCTATCATACAATCGTAATGGCTATGAGTAACATACCCAAGATGTGAAACAAATGAATTGTGATTCACACCAGATGCATTTCCTGCATTATCAAAAGAAATAACAAGTTTGGGTCCATTGCCCTTTTGCGCTATTAACTTCTTCATCATAGTGATGCCCCTTCTCTTGTCAACTTTTTGGTGCTGCTGATCAAGTGCCTCAAGTGCTTCAGATGGTACCTGTGCATCATCAACCTAAAATTTGACAAAATAAACACATTTACAAGATAGAACTATAAATGGACATATAGATATAAATATATGATATATTTTTAAAACTTACATTGTGAGTGGCGTATTAATGTCCTCACCCTCACGGTTATCATCAGCATGGTCATCAGGAGAATGCTCAGCCATCTGAAAATTCAAATTCAAATTGTAAAGTTCACATTGTAAAGTAATTCAAATTGTAAAGCTCACATTGTAAAGTTCACATTATTACAACAAAGTATATATCACAACAAAATTGTAAAGCTCTATGATAAAAGAGAAAACAAGTATATATTACAACAAGATTAGGGTCTAGGGTTAACAAATACATGTGATGTCATTCTTATATATAATAAATGTACATGTACCACCCATCCCATCCTTGAACACCTAACCTCACTAGTAAGTGTATAATGTGTATTGGATTTTCAAGAAAATTTCGGCAGTATTTCCCCGTTGTTCTCCTAGTACATATGTACTTGGAGAACAAACGGGGAAATGCTGCCGAAATTTTCTTGAAAACCCAATACACATTATACACGTACATCCTAAGCGAGATTAGGTGTTCAAGAACAGTCCCAAACCGGGGACTGCCAACAAATAATGTGTTGTCATTCTTATACCTAAAATCCTAGTTCTTCAAGTTAGGGTGATTATTGATGTCTTTAAAAGCATGATTGGAAATTTAGGGAAAAGTTCATCATTTACATTCAAAGCATGTCACATGTGTGCATTACAGTTCATCATTAAGCAAGAAGGGTGATTAGGATTCTCAATATACTCAACAATGAAACAAGTTTCCGAAAGAGGTTTGGTGAAGATATCTATAACTTACTTAAACATTCAATTATGAAGTAAATATACACTTAATTCAGAATAGCATGACGCACAAAGTTGCAGTCAACATCATTATGCTTTGTTCTATCATGGACTATCAGATTGGTATAATGTGGAATAGGGTATAGGGTTAACAAATACATGTGATGTCATTCTTATATATAATAAATGTACATGTACCACCTATCCCATCATTGAACACCTAATCTCACTAGTAAGTGTATAATGTGTATTGGGTTTTCAAGAAAATTTCGGAAGCATTTCCCCGCTGTTCTCCAAGTACATATGTACTTAGAGAACAAACGGGGAAATGCTGCCGAAATTTTCTTGAAAACCCAATACACATTATACACTTACATCCTAAGCGAGATTAGGTGTTCAAGAACAGTCCCAAACCGGGGACTATCCAAGATTTACTCCTAATGAGTAAATCTTGGACAGGTTTCTAGGCCAACAAATAATGTGTTGTCATTCTTATACCTAAAATCCTAGTTCTTCAAGTTAGGGTGATTATTGATGTCTTTAAAAGCATGATTGGCAATTTAGGGAAAAGTTCATCATTTACATTCCAAGCATGTCACATGTGTGCATTATAGTTCATCATTAAGCAAGAAGGGTGATTAGGATTCTCAATATACTCAACAATGAAACAAGTTAAACATGTGTGCATTACAGTTCATAATTTACATTCCAAGCATGTCACATGTGTGCATTACAGTTCATCATCAAGATATATATAACTTACTTAAACATTCAATAATGAAGTAAATATACAGTTAATTCAGAATAGCATGACGCACAAATAAGTAGATGAAAAATACAAATAAGTAGATTCGGGTCTGGGCCTGAAGGCCGGACTCAAGGCTGTGATTCTCGTGGTGTTTCCCGGACAGAACTGCCCCTGGTTCAGACCTGCTTCATGCACAGGTGGAAAGGGATCAGCTAGAAACGCAGCTAGGTGCTGCTCGTGGCTAAGGGGGCTGCGAAATCAAGTTTAGGGCTCTTAGTCGGAGTCAAGGGCGACATTTGGTAGTGTTGGTCATGCCCAACTACTCTTGGACGGCGTCGCTACAGCTGGAGCTGCTACTTCTGGCTGCCGACGCAGCTCTATAGGTCGGGCACTGCTAGGGTGAGGTAGAGGAAGAAGAAGGGCGGAGGAAGGAGAAGAGAGGAAGGCGGCGCCGCTGGAAAGGCGTCGCGATGGTTGGGGTTGGGGCTGGGGTAGCGGCGGTTGGGGGTAGCGGCGGTAGAGGAGAAAAGGGTTACCTTGCAGAGGAAGCTGGCGGAGCAGAGCAGGAAGCTTTAGCTGGTGCCGGCAGAGCACGGAGCGGCGGCGGCAGAGCACGGACGGCAGGGAGCAGCGGCAGGGAGTGGTGGCGGCGGAGCAGCGGGGGCGAGCAAGAAATCGCCAGACCTAACTTAAATCGGGAATGAAACAGGGAAAGGGGTAGAGCCGCTCGCGCTGGTGAGCTATTAAGTTGACAATAAGCGTCGGTTATTCAACACAAACCGACAACTAAACCAACAGTGTCGGTTCTTTTCCAAAAACCGGCACCTATACTAGATTATAGTCGTCAGTTTTTAACTAAAAGACAACCGACAACTATTCCTGTCTCGCGAATATCCTTTATTCGTTGGCTATTTATTTATGAACCGACGCCATATGTCAAATTTTGGAGGTAATTTTTTCGCTGGATTTTTGGTTTTGGCGGTTGATTTTAGGCGTCAGTTTTTTATTAATTAACCGACACTTAATAAAAGCGGTACCCGTGTCTGGTCGACCTTCATAGATTGGATGTCGGTATATGTTATCAACCGACACTATAGAGTTTAGGTGTCATTTTATGTATACAACCGACACCTTGAAAAGTGACTTTATAAGCCATTTATGTAGTAGTGAGGATTTGCTTTACTGCAATGATATTTATGAACCGGTTTAGGGAGATGCGAGCAAGCCAGCAGATACAAAACTGGAGGACTGGACAAAGATGAACAGAAAATGCATGGGCTTCATCTGACGCTGGGTTGACGAGTCTGTCTTCCACCACATCGCCAACGAGATAAGTGCCCACTCTTTATGGAAGAAGCTCGAGTCGTTATACGAGAGGAAGACTGCAGGGAACAAGACATTTCTGATTAAGAAGCTCGTCAATCTGAAGTTCAAGGAAGACGACAATATATCAATGCACCTGAATGATTTGAAGAGCATGGTGAATCAGCTAGCCACGATGGGTTTGTCACTTGATAACAAGTTGCAGGCGCTTCTACTTCTTGGTTCTTTACCTGATAGCTGGGAGACCTTGGTGATTTCTGTTAGCAATTCTACTCCAAACGGGAAATTGACTTTGGAGATGGTGTCCAATACCCTGCTGAATGAAGAGACAATACGACATAGCTCAGCAGAGACGTCAGTTTCACATGCCCTTGTTGTCGAGGACAGGGGAGGAGTCAGATTTGTGGCCAGGGTGGTGACAGAGGAAAGTGAAAGCACAGGTCAAAGTCCAAAAGTAAGGTAGCTTGTCATTACTGCAACAAGCCAGGTCATATACAAAAATTCTGTAGGCAGCGCAAAAAGGAAATTAAAGAAGGAAAGCAGAAGGTGACAGATGATGATAGCAATAGAGCTGCAGTCGTTACAGATGTCGAAGAGGTACTCACATGTGGAGTTTCCATGGGACATTGTCTACATATCAATGACAACATTGAGTGGGTGTTGGACATCAGTGCTTCATACCACATCACTCCTCATAGACACTTCTTCTGCTCCTACAAGTCTGGGGACTTTGGAATGAAGAAGATGGCTACTAAAATCTATGCAAAGATTCATGGGATTGGTGAGGTGCGCATTGAGACCGAGTTGGGTTATACCATCTTGCTGAAGAATGTTAGACATATTCTTGAAGTTGATTATAACATCATTTCCGGCTATGGTATCGACATTGAGGGCTTTAAATATCATTTTGGTGACTTGAAAACCGTTGTTACCAAAGTACAGTTGGTCGTGGCCAGAGGTAAAGTTTGCTGCACTTTGTACATAATGAATGTAAAGGTTTGCACTAATAGTCCCAATGTCGTAGATAGTTCAGGTGCTCCAAATTTATGGCACAAGCGGCTTGGACACATGAGTGAGAAAGGCTTATAGGTGCTTGCAAAGAAATATTTGATCCCCTATGGTAAAAATGTGACTCTTGACCCCTGTGAAAGTTGTTTGCTTGGGAAGCAAAAAAGGGTCCAGTTCAGTGCTCAGTTTGAGAAGAAGTCTAATGTGTTAGATAGGATTTATTCAGATGTTTGTGGTCCTATGGAAGTCAATTCCTTAGGAGGAAGCAGATTCTTTGTTACTTTTATTGATAATGCATCTAGGAAAGTGTGGGTCTACTGTTTGTAGAGGAAAGATCAGGTGTTTGATACTTTCAAGAAGTTCCATGCCATGGTTGAAAGGGAGACAGGTAAAAAGCTTAAGTGTCTTCATTCTGACAATGGAGGTGAGTATACTTCCAAGGAGTTCAGGTCTTGTGAAAGATCTGGCATACGGCATGAGAAGACTGTTCCCGGTACCCCACAACACAATGGTTTGGCTGAAAGAATGAATAGAACCATTATGGAGTGAATTAGATGCATGATGAAGAATGTAAAGCTTCCTAAGGAGTTCTGGGCAGAGGCTGTAAACACTACTTGCTACTTGATTAACAAGTCACCATCGATTCCTTTAGATTTTGACACTCCAGAGAGTGTGTTGATAGGGAATCCAGCTTCTTATTCCCACCTTAGAGTGTTTGGGTGCAAGGCATTTACACATGTTCCTAAGGAGCAGAGGCAGAAGCTTGATGAGAAATATGTTCCTTGTATTTTTTTGGCTATGATGATGAGCAGTTCAGTTACAAGCTTTGGGTTCCAGAAAATAAGAAGATAATCAGATCCAGAGATGTGATTTTCATTGAGGACCATATGTTTTATGGTACAGTAATGACAGAGCCTGAGCTGGTAAAAGATTATATTGTGATTGATGTGTCAGTTCCCTCTTTAGTCCAGCAGAATGGTGATGCAAACCATGTTGAGGATGACGAGATCCCACATGATGATATGGCAGAGGATGATCTTGGTACAGATAGCATCTGTGACGAGGAGGTTCTTGAGCAAGGGGAGCAACCTCAACTAGTAGATCTAGCAGGTCCATAGTCGAGGAGGTTTACTAGAGAGAAAATGGCGTCTACTAAATATTTTGATTCAGAATAGTTATTGATCACACAAAAGGGGGAGCCAGAATGCTACGAGGAAGCAAAGTCTCATCAAGAAAAAGATAAGTGGCTGCATGCAATGCAAGATGAGATGAACTCATTGAAGAAAAAATGATACCTATGAGTTATGCAAGCTTCCTGAAGGTAGAAAATCTTTAAAGAACAAGTGGGTCTTCAAGCTAAAGAAAGATGGGAGTGATAACACTGTGAGATACAAAGCTAGACTTGTGGTGAAAGGCTTTGGGCAAAAGCAAGGCGTTGACTTTGATGAGATATTCTCTCCAGTGGTGAAGATGACTTCCATTGGACAGTTTTGGGCTTGGCAGCTAGCTTAGACCTTGATATTGAGCACCTTGATGTGAAGATAGCCTTCCTCCATGGTGATCTAGAGGAAGAGATTTATATGCAGCAACCTGAAAGATTTGCAGTGAAAAGCAAAGAACACGTGGTTTGTAGATTGAAGAAAAGTCTCATTATCATGGTATGTCATCCATGAATCATTCTCATTTCTAAATGTTGGCCTCAGCCAATTTGCTAACCATGTATTGAATTGTATCAGTCATGTGAGTATACATCATCATATTCTGCCTTGGCATTGGACTATGCCAATCCTGTGCAACTATTCCAGGTATTGAACTATATTAATCCTGTGCAACTATTCAGGTATTGAACTATGTCAATCCTGTGACAATTATTCCAGGTATTGAGTTATGACCAATCTTGTGCAATTATTCCAGGTATTGGGTTATGACCAATCCTGTGCAATTATTCCAAGTATTTGGTTATGACCAATCTTGTGCAATTATTCCACGTATTGGGTTATGACCAATCTTGTGCATTCCAGGTATTGAATTTTGTCAATCCTGTGATATTATTCTAGGTATTGGGTTATGACCAATCCTGTGCATTCCAGGTATTGAGCTTTTTCAATCCTGTGATATTATTCCAGGTATTGGGTTATGACCAATCCTGTGCATTCCAGGTATTGAACTTTGTCAATCCTGTAATATTATTCCAGGTATTGGCTTATGACCAATCCTGTGCATTCCAGGTATTGAACTTTGTCAATCCTATGATATTATTCCAGGTATTGGATTATGACCAATTCTGTGCATTCCAGGTATTGAACTTTGTCAATCCTATGATATTATTCCAGGTATTGGGTTATGACCAATCATGTGCATTCCAGGTATTGAACTTTTTCAGTCTTATGATATTATTACATGTATTGGGTTATGACCAATCATATATGAACTTTGTCAATCCTGTGATATTATTCCAGGTATTGGGTTATTACCAATCCTGTGCAATTATTCCAGGTATTGGGTTATTACCAATCCTGTGACATTATTCCAGGTATTGGACTATGCCAATCATGTGCATCTATTCCAGGCATTAGAGTATGCCAATCTTGTGCATCTATGTTGGTATTGGACTATACCAATCCTCTGCATCTCATCAGTAAATACCACATCACCTTTACTAGGCATTATACCTTGGCCAAGCCATCATACTTATTCACATCCTTTATGTAATTCAAGTATTCCTCTTATCTCCTTTAAGCATATTCAAAACACTATAGCCCCTATTTGGCTATAAGCATAAAGCATGTATGATTGACATTTCATTATTATTATTGTATCCATTTATTATTATTATTATTATTATTATTATATTATCAAGTTTCCATTTCCTAATTTAATTTGAACATTATCATTCCTTACATGAGATTTTTATTAACATCTTGTTACCTCTCACTAGGCAACAACTATCCACATGGCTCATAAGACCCATTAAACATCTTGTCACCTCTCACTAGGCAACAAATTATCACATGGCTCACAAGGCCATTACATCTTGTCACCTCTCACTAGGCAACAACTTATTCACATGGCTCACAAGGCCATTACACATCTTGTCACCGCTCACTAGGCAACAACTTATTCACATGGCTCACAAGGCCATTACACATCTTGTCACCTCTCACTAGGCAACAACTTATTTAAGTTCATTAACTTATCTTGTATTAGGGTATTTCCCATCCTAATACTTTATGCACTAGCTCATCACATTTATAATGTAATGTATTGATCATAAGTCTCACATTTGAGTTATCCAACCATCGTCAATGATATGGACTCATCTCGAGTTAAGGATTATTGATATAGGGTTGTCCATTATCAACCACTCTAGGTATTTTACCTATCAAGGTAGTAGCCACATCATTACTTGGTGTTGCACTCATCACTCCTAAGAGTGTCTTGCCCTCACCTTTACAAGGTGTCTCGGGTTAGAGGTGTGCATATGTTCACCATATCGGGTTATAGGTGTATAGGCACCACCATATTGGGTTGGAGGTGTATGACCATCATCCATATCAGGCTAGACATCAACTAGGATTGTGTATCAGGCGACCATATCGATCAATAGCACTTGTTACTCTTCACTTATATTGGATTACCCAAATTAGGGTTTCATATCAACTTACAAGTAGGCAATTGACCTTGTATCGTGCATGGAGTCTATACTTGACTCCCTATCGTGCAAGAGGTGTATACTACACCCCCATATCGTGCAAGAAAGTATACAATCATATCCATATCATTTTAGTGAAGTAGGTGCATCACCATATCGAGTTAGAGGTACTTGCTCATGTGCTTGCACCCGATATCACTTTTATAAAGTGATACCATTATTTTCAAGCTCTAGACCTTAGTTATAACTGTTATAGTTCATGGAAACAGGTATAAGCAACTACTAGTACTCATAATTTCATCAACTATTTCAGGAAATTTTGGAATTAAAAGTAGATCATTAAATATGGCAATTTAGGTGATGAATAATAACATGGCTGAGTTCAAGTTATATAACCCGCCTTAAGAACCACTTCAAAGCTCCAAGCTCCAAAACTCCATGTTCCTAAGGTTGAATATGACTTATAATAAGTCCAAAGATCGTTCACAAATCCTTCATATACAAGGAATCACCATGGATAAGCAATTGGTGAAGAAGAAAAGAAAAGAAGATCAAACCCCTAAAATCATGCTTCAATTCAAGGTTAAAGATGATCTTTTCCTCACCTTAGGGTTAAGTATGAGCTCCTACTTGCTCCTTAGCACCCTTGCACGATACACTAGTGTCCTTTCACGATATGCCAACCCTCATGCACGATATGGCACTCACTTGCACGATATGGCACTCAACACTTCACCCTATTGGCCGATATCACCTTATATGGCCAATTTCACCTACTTGGCTGATATACACTTACCATGGGCGATATCCCAAGGCCCATGCACGATACCATAGCCTCCTATCACGATATGGGAGCTCTATGCACGATACCTTAGTGTAGGATGGTGGTAAGGGTCGCAAAATTGCACCAAGGGGTGAAACTAGGGGTATATATACTTGTTGTTCATGAAGGAAGGAAAAAATGAGGTGTCAACATTTTGAGCTAGTAGGTGCCACGTGTCCATGCATGGGTGAAACGTGTCCATGCATGCATCATCATATGTCTTGTCTTGCAAAACAGTTGAGGATCATCTAGAGATGTAAATTCTTCAATTACTTATTCATTTGGATAAGTCATCTAGGTTTAATCACTATTTTAAGACAAGCCGATACACTTTTTCTAAGGAAACTTGTTGGCCGTCACACCTCACCTCCATGAGGTGCTTTTCACGATATGGACTTTTCCAAGACTTCACAAAACGATATGGGACACCTCCTTGGGCTCCATAGCTGATAGGCAGTCATATATAAGCTTTTCCACTTGATATAACTCAAGTTAAGCTTTCAAATTCAACCCTTTTCTTGGTCATTTCTTCGCCAAGATTTCCATCATTCATAATGGAATAAATTATGGTGTCTCATTCATTATATCTACTCTAAATGATACATAGAGGAAGTAGGAACACTCTACATGTGGTAATTTTCATAACAACCCCATATTTTGGGTCAATTACAATTTGTACCAAAATTGGTGCACAATGCACCAACATTGTTCAAACAAGTTCAAAATTAGAATTTAGGCTTTCCACAAGACACAACTTAGCATCATTATCTCTCTTATGATGCTTAAACACATGGGGTACATTCAACATGTGACATTTTTCATAGCCTCTCAATTTGGGTAAATTTCACTTTGGTCCAAAACAAAGGAAAATTGCTCAAACAACATTCAATCGGGACCAAACTTGAAACATGAGTGTGTTACATGATAAAAAATCACCTTAGATGATTATATTAAAGTTATAAGAAACTTTATTAGCCAAAACAAATAGGGTTACCTCATAACCCAGGTCAGGGTTATTACAAGTTATAAACCCCTAATAAGGATTTTGTCCCCAAAATCCCAGGTTAAAGGGAGAGAGATATTATTCATTCATCACATCATCAAGTCTCCCATAAAATCTCAATGTCATGGAGATACCATAGAACTTTGATCAACACAAACTTCTTCCATACAGGGCTATCATAGAATCGTTCACATAGGACACATACTCCACTGTCCTTTTCATTAGTCAACTCTGTGTCAGGTAATACTTTTCTTAGTCAAAGAAACATTATACATGCCTTATTTAACTCAGGTGGCAAACCTTATTGATTTGTTACCTTTTCAACTTACATCTTTTCTGATGTCATGTTTAGCGGGGCATAAACCCCTAACATATCGTATCCATACTACAATATATAACCAGAATATTCTCAAAGTTGACCCTTCTAGGTAACCAAACACTACTCCTTGTCAGGAATCATGTTCTCATTTTCTCATATCATTGAAAGTTCTTGGATACTAGGATTCTTTACCTTGGTATCCATTGTATGTGCCAAAAACACATCACATCATCATCATGATAACTAGATCTGGGTATTCAAACCCTCAGTCCAACACTAAACATTGTTATACCTCATCAAGTAACTGTTACCTCTAGGTCTGAGGACCAGGGCATACATTATACTAAACATCTTCTTTTGTTTATAAGTTGATTTATAATTAAATCAAATTCCTCCGTATATCAATTAGAATGTGGTAGAAATATCCATGCCACATCTCCTACTTCAATTGGCTCTTTTTGATTTTTTCAGAATGATTACTTGATCTGCGTAATCAGAAAGATAACAATCTAGGTATGTCATACTTACCTTGCCTTCAATAAATGAATACCTGGCCAGGTTATTCAAGAACTGAAATTAGGTAGCATGCATTTATTTCATTTTATGTTTTTATCTATTTAGATATCTCAGATTTCCTCTGAGTTATTTTTACCTCTCTTCCCTTCCTTAATGAAGAGAGAGAAATTTCAAAACATATAAGGGAATATTAGATTGAATACAAGTTCTCATCCTTCTTATCTCTTCCTTGTGTCCTCATAGGGCTCATTAAAGGAAGCTCAACAACAACTACCTTTTTATAATTATCAGATAAAATCTAGAGAAGGCATATCGGAATGAGAAAGCTCTATCTGATTGTCACCCCTCGCAGTCATCTACCACTTTAGGTTGACTCAAACATAGAGTCAAGTTGTTTCATATTATTACTTTTGCCTTTTTTTACACTTCTGGGATGTAACTTTCATAAGCCCTGCCGAGTCTTCCTTGGTTGTTGAGCCATTTCCTCCCTTATTTTTAAAGAAAAGAGTTTAGTAGCTCAACATGCACACATCTATAACATGTCTTGTCCTCGTATCACGGTCTTATCGATCTTATTACTGATGTAGGGACTAAGCCATGGGTTCTTACAAGTGGAAAGTTAGGACTTTTACCTTTACATAGTGGCTACTGCCCTGGTGCACTAGGCATTTATTGCACTGGTGGCACCAAAAACTTTGTCTTTTTAGAACAACTAGGCACATGTCTCTAGAATTATAGAGACCTTTCCTTAATTATCAGCTTATTTCCCCTTCTTGGGCACTTCCATCACAGATATACTATCTGTCTAAACTTATGGCAGAGTCTACTTTCTCACCATATGTTAATCTTTCCCACATTTTCCACTGTTCCAACATCACTATATCATTCAAGAACCCTTTCAAAGACCAAAGTTTCTATATTAAGGACTGGTAACCTAGGTTTTAATGCTAGTATCCAGTCTACTATATGCATCACTGTTGTCCTAACCTGCCCAACAAGAGAATAAACACAAGATTCTCTATCCTGATCGGGTCAACATGGGAATTCTCAAACACTTGTTCTTCTCTTTCCTGATCTCTTGCACTCTCTCTTGGTGCAACAACATTGCTCTCAGCAACGTGTTCCTTGTATTCTCCATTCATTTACAAATTTCACCCTTTCTTCTGCACAAGCAGAAGTCATTATAGGGTATACTGGAGGACACTAAAACAAAATCAACACCTTAGTCATATGTCTCTGTAGACTCAGCGAACCTTAAGCTCTGATACCAAAACTTGTGGCGACTGACAAACAAATCGTTATATAACAGCGGATTAACAAAAATCACTAAAAATTAAAACCATTTTGCAAAGAGATCCATTTCTAGGAAAACTCTTTTAGCAAAACCAAAACTTTGTATACATCATTGTTCACATTGTACATACACTGTACCATCTTTTCTCGAGGATAACATATAGCAGTTGCTCTATCAAAACACATACTGAAGCAGCATAAAACCTCGAGGCATTCAAGCCAAAATCCTCAGATTATCATAAAACCATAACGAACCAACTCCAAGGACCTAAGAGTACAACGACGACACATAGGACTACTATCTACAAGACACGGCAGGCAGTACACTCAACCTGAGATGTCACTCTTGTCCCTGCTGCTATTGATGTACCTTTGTAGAAAGGTCTTCACCTCCTCATGCACGTCCACCTAAAAATTTGGATCCCACGGGGGTGAGACAATTGTAATTGTCCCAGCGAGAGATATAACTCTCCGCTGACCATATTATTATCATAGTTAAATAGTATAAAACTTAGCAAAGGATAAACAATTTAGAACATTCTCAACTTTTAAAGCATTGCAACTATCTATGATAGAGCAGTAAATCATCTATACACTTTATGAGGATTATGAAGAACATGGGTAACATTTACCCATCATATTATATCAACATCTCAAGTTTATCCCGTGATGCTCATTATCATGGTATGTCATCCATGAATCGTTCTCATTTCTATCTGTTGGCCTCAGCCAATCTGCTAACTAGGTATTGAATTGTATCAGTCATGTGGCAACACATCCCACTATCACACAGACAACGAGGTGTTACGCGAAAACGTGCGGAAATTACCATCACCACAGATTATCGAAAACATGGGTTAATTAAAACCAATTGCGGAAAGCTGATAAACTGAGAAACTATTACATTCCAGTCCACATCCTGCAAGAAAATAGGTTATATACATTTATGCAAGCCTTGATACATGTCCATAGCTTACAACAACAGCTGTCATGTCATATCATCTCATGAGTTCAACACATGTTTATACATATATAAAGGCTCACATCCGGTCAGTAGCAGGATATACAAAACATCTACATATGTACATCGTGAAACAATCGTCAAAACACCGTCAAGGACCTGAGAGTACAGGGATGACTCTAGACTCTACTACAAAACATCCAAAACAACAGCACGTCCAATGCTTGCCTTCTACTGATCTTCTTGTTGCTCGGCCGCAACTCCGCGACCACCACCACGTCCAGCTTGACTACCTAAAAAGGGGTGTAAACTAGTGGGGTGAGACAATTGAACATTGTCCCAGCGGGAAACATAACTCCCCCGCCACAACTACAAAACCTCAGGTATATATAAAGCAGCTAACTGATAAAAAGTATAGTAAGAATAGTTATGAAATAAAGTTTTCTATTACTTATCAAGTCCACTAGATGTATTCCAACATATATTCAACTATAGGAACATGGTTAACAAGATAAGATTTATAAGGATCTACCACATATAAGAAACATATAAACAACTGCAAGATATAACAGAGTTAACTACACAAACAAGGCCTCAACCAATATTTCATGTTTGTCTTAAGCAGTAATACTACTCGGCTGAATTACGTATTATTATGCCCTGAGGAAATGAGTCGTACCGCTCAAATCCAACCTTCGGTTGCGAAACCCAAGCCGGTGCCATACAAGGCCAATGGAAGAGCCGGACTCCACAACCTCGCCCCTCGTGGTCAGTGCACGAGTACAACACAAGCAGGATCGCAGTCTCATGCTGAAGTGGTCTTAGCCACAGGGTTAGGCTACCCTATGCCTATCCCACCTCGGTACAGGTCTCGGCGCTAGTGAAACTGAGCCACGGGCCTGTTCACCGTGCTCTGAGCCATGAACGCATTCATGCTCCTCATATCACATATCCTGAGCCATGAGCCTGTTCACCATGCTCTTCATTCACTACGAAAAATAGATGATTTAACTACAATTATTTCACCTATAATTAATTTATATGTAGGTAAAACACATTTTCACTTCAAATTGTGAAAATGTAAAGAATATAAATGTAGTTAATAGCATATTCACTATTAAAAAGACTTTAATAAAAAAATCACCAATATGGACCGCCAAAATTTTGTTTTCGCTAAAACCTGAATGTAGAGGAAAAGCGCGCCCTCACAGCGCGTCTCCCTCCGAATGCCCAAAATACAAAAACATTTTTGCCCCTTTTCCTCGGGTAGTCGCCCCCTTCCTCCTCCCCCATTGAATCTCCATGTACCCCTTCTAATCCTTAAGCAACATCAGATCCCACCCTGAATCCATCTCTGCTACCGCAACCACAGTAACGACCCCATCTCTGCCTTGTAGAGACATGGAGAGGGGATTAGAACAGGAGCAAAGGCAATCAGCAGTGCCATTTTTACCTAATCGTTGATAGCTAGTGGCGTGCAGGCTGACTGAATCCTACGCTATTGATGTTTGGCGGCGTGCCTAATTAACGCAAGGTGTCCATGTATCTCTTGGTATTGCAAGGGAGGAGGAGCCGGTTGCTGGTGTGGTGGGGTCTCGTTCCAGCTGGCTCAAGCGATCAGGCTCCTGATAGCAGCCCAAGGGCATTGTTACTACCGCCTGCAAGCCAATCTCCATTGCCTACCAGCGTTCTAGGCTGCTCTTCCCCTCCTCGAATATGTAAGTTTGTCGTCAAATTCCATATTTGTGGTAATCTTGGCATTTGGGATGTGGAATAATGTATCGTTGTTTTTTATTACTTGTTTCCCACATTGATTTTGGTAATTCTGATTTGAAATGATGTTCTTTGCTACTATTTTATCAGCAACGCACTGCTAAAAAATGACCCATTCAGTATATTAGGAAACATGAGTACATTGCATTGTTTTCCATTCGTTATCTGAATTGTGAAGTGCATTCACGGAAGCTGGCTGTGTCTGGAGCAAACAAAAATAATGTTGGGGATCATGATATTAAGTGAATTGTAGATAACCAATCAAAACCAACAAATTTACTACCTATTGTTATCTTTTCGATTGTTGTTATCATGGCAGCCCCTCAAAAAGTATTCTTGTTTTCTACAACGTGTACATAATATTGCATGCTTAACCAAATTAACTTCAATCCTACGTTTTGCAAAGACCTGTAAACAATTCTGTTAAACCATGGAGATGGTTAAGAATCAAGCGTTGATGTTCCACGTGAACTTCATTGTAGGTTGGCTAAATTAGACATGACATATGGACCAATGCAAATGCATACCTTTGATAGTTCATATTTCTATATTTAGTTCAGATCAACAATGTATTCCAGTTATACTGATTTGTTAGTTACCAGTGTATGCTCGATACTTAAGCTCATCCTCTTTTTTAATTTTCATGGTAAATATGATTAGTTTTCTTTTATCGAGACATCCACTCAGATTCATAAGAAATAGTGAAATTACTGTTATTCTATTTTTCCATAAGAAACAATTCAATGTGTCAAGAAATTAGCCATGCCTTATTACAGCTGATTTGTGGTTGACAGTAAACCGGTTTCTAACGTATCATGAGATTTACATATGCTTTTTTGCATAATCACATAGGTTAAATGAGTTGTGTTAAAACACTTTTGGTCTGTAATTACTCATCTCTTTATTCGTTTGTTCTGTCTTTAGGGATGGTATACTTGTGTACCAAGGACATTGTCTCACCTTTGTTCAATGTTTAGCAATAATTGCGCCACCACTTGAGATGGTTGTACAAATCTAGAGCGCATCTTTTTCAGGAACTTACTGGACACTTCAATATTCAGTTCCTTATGGCCAGTAAATCACCCCCCTCTTTCTTATAATAGAGTCGTAGTAGTTTGGAACTAATCACTAAGAATTTATAAACATAATATGAACTATTTTTCAATTATTGATTTGTTATTTGCAATTAAAACATGGTTGACCATGATAAGCCCCTGTAATTTTGACAAGTGGCATGTATACCTAACTTGCTGCTACATCTTTTTCTTATATATCTTGGATTGTACATGATTATTTTCACATATGCATACCAATTTTTGTCATTAAGATGGATCTTCTAATGTTTTTCTTACAAATTTTCAGAAATGTTTCTCTACTTGTTCTAAGATTGGTAGTCAAAACTCTGTCAACAGCTGTGACAATCATGCTCTTTGTTCTTTTAACTATGGCTTCCATTTTTATTCAATAAGTAATCTAGTTTTCTTTTTTATAAAATGACTCCATGGTCTATCTACCGATTTCTGGAAAAGGCTCTCAGTAAGTCACCATCTTCTTTAAGGATTTATGCTACTCCTTTGTCAGGTCAGGTCTTATCTTTATCTTGTCTATCTAAAGTACATACATCTTGTTTTCCTTTCATATGTTGAACGGCCAGTTCTTTGGTTGTAAAATTTGGTGGAAACAGTTCTGATGTGTGTTGTGCCCAAATTAATTGTTAACTGTAGGGATGCACTTGGCTGATTTCACCATCAGTAGGATGATATTTGTAAAAGTGTGAAACTGGGAACTGCAATACGACCTCAAATATAATATGTACACCAAAGTTACGGAACACAATGTTTACACTTTTAACTCTCTTTTTCTACTTTTTTGTTTAATGCTTTCCTGATTGTGACCCTTTCTGTGACTTGATTTATGTGTACATCATTTCATCATTTATTTTAGAGGAAACCTTGTCATCATGGTCCTCCTTTTGGGTATGAACTTTGGTCATTAAAACTATGGCCACGTGTATACCCTGTTGCTATTGCATTATCTGGACAACCATTCTTGCTATTGGTAAATGTTTCAGTCATACGAGATGATAATGAAGTGGACAACTTTATTTCATTCTACATACATATTCCTGATGAGCAGTTATGAGATTTTTTGATGATGGCAACATGATAGGAAGGTGCTCGACTAACAAGCAGAGACTTTGTATATTCACTTCTAGATCTACATATGGTACATACTTACTCATGATTGACAATCGTTAATTCTTTTCCTAGTTATATGTCTTACTTGAGCATCACACATCAACATAGAGGTAGCTTGATTTGTCTCTAGTTTCTTGATAATATTGTCAGAAAAGAGTCATCTGCTATTGAGCATAATCTCTAATAGAGTGTGTGAATATTCCATGTGTTGTGGAATTATAATTGTAGCGTATTCAGGTAATTTAGAGATTTTTATGGTCTATTTGACGTAGACGTTGGTTTGAATTTACATACTCATACTAAATGTTATGCCCATTCTTTCAATCTCTTTTTCCTATATGAGGAAAAATACCTTTCATCCCTATTATAAGTTGATTTGAGCATGGTTAAGTGTCTGAATTATACTCGTGTACTATCTTACCCAATAAAAAGAATTATTGGTTTATGAATAGGCTTTACCTGAAAAATGAAAATAAGTGTTTCTTTGGCATTGGTTTTCTACTAATATATTATGTAGGTATTTCAGCAACATAGATAATGGATGAATCAATTGAAGAAAACAATGTGGAACATGTCATCTGATGTATATAAATTAATGACGACAACTTGCATGTTGCATTTGATGCCTTACTAACCATGGTTACACCATTACTCACTCAATGTTTGTATTACTCCAAACATGATGTGAATGCATCCATTCTTGTGCCAATTTCAGATCGGGTTGATAGCATCTTGATCTATTGAACTTGATTTGTATGCACCTATAGGTCAACTTCATTCGGTTATCTATAATATTACGAATTTTTTGTTGATATCTATTTCATCTTGCTTCAGTTTTGTTACATAGACCTATTACAGGTCATGTAACTTCATTAGTGAACCTTCATATGGCGATAGTTAGCTATTTAACACCATTATATTTCTAAGGCATTTCCTCTATTAGGTTTCTGACATTTTGATTTCTTTGTTGTGCACTTAGACACCATTTTGGATTCTCTAGGCTGAAGGGTGTCTGCACATGGGAGTGAGTCGCAGGAGAAAGAGCATTCAGGGTGACATGCCTTAGTTCGAGATGACAAGGTATAGAAATGATGAGTTGCTGAAGCAGACCAACCTCCGAGTCGCACCACCTTATATGATCCTCGATTGTGATTGCTTCACATCAGTGCCATATGATATGTTATTCATAATTGCAATGCAATGTGAAAATTCAAATTCAATTAGATGATTGTGGGTCAATTTTCTTATAACTCTAGAGTTTCCAAGAAAGGAGCAGAGAACTCCCTGGGCATCAGTACATCTAAAACAAAGAGGTAATATAATTTAATGTGTTGAGTACTTAAATTATTATAAAGGGTTCATCGTGTCAATTACTTTTTAGTAAATTTTGGTAGACATTGTTCTCCATGGCAAAGTCAAGCATGTCACTGTGAGGTTGTGGTTATCCCATAGTAGGCTTAGTTTATCTAAGAGTCTTCATACTCATAGTACATGTCATTTTCTCAAAATTAGTGCCATATCCTCTTACTTTCACCCGCATAGCACAAATTATGTTAATGCATGTTAAGTTATAGTTGGTTGTCTCTTGTACAGGAACAACTGCGCGCCACAACAAAAGAAAGAGAGGATAAAGGAATTCTCAAATTCAAAAAACATGTGCTGAGATATATGGAAACATCAAACTTGGGGACCAGGTGGAATTGTCAGTTGTTGATGAGAATGATTTTGTTTCAAGAATCTCCATGAATATCAATATCAACTACAGGAGCTTCCTATGGCCAATCAGAAGCAGATTACGGAGAAGTTCTCTATTTTCAATCAAGAAGAGCAATACCTTAGTAGTCTTTCTCTTCTTATGAGTTTATCAATGTTATCATATTCATTGACGATCCAAGTGGTAGAATTAATACAAAAGAAAAATCAAGATAGAAGAAGATGCATGTGACCATGTGGCATATAGTCTGTAGTGGATAGAGACAGTTAGAAGAAGATATGATATACATGTATCTTTTTTCCATGCATATTGTAAAATAGGGGCCAGGTTAATGTCCTCCCCATGTGTACTCATTGTTCATATATAAATAAAAGTACCATTGTTGACATTGTAAGCACAACTTGATCTTGATTAATATTCATCTTTTTTATTTTTTAAAACCCCTCTATATTGGCAAGCGACTAATTGGATACATAATGTCTCTTACTACATATGTATGTGTAGTACATGGTGTCTTTTACTACACACTAGCTATAATTGCATGTGTAGTAAGTGCTAATTTTTGCTATACATGAACTACATATACAAATTGTAACCAATGTCATCTCTCCCTACATATCATAGCTGCAAATTGAATTGTAGTCATATATTTAGCTACAATGGAAACTACATTTTTATGTGTAAAGACATTTTTACCTACAATTAGGGTTACATATGAATTTGTAGCCAGAGGAATAACTAACTACAACTTTGAAAAATGTAGCCTAAACAATTAACTACACGGGTATTAGCTTCATATTTTAAATGTAAGGATAAATGTAGCCAAAGCTTTTAGCTACAAATTTTGGGGTTTTCGCTACAATTTTTTTTTGTAGTTAAAGACCATATTTTTCGTAGTGATTACAATCAGGCTACGGGCCTGAATCCGCACCCTGGAGTCTACAACCGAAGTTGCACTCTTACCTCCTCACTTTAGGCTAGGAGAAATCTCGCATATTCAACAATATGTGCTCTGGGTTAACCCGTAGGAGAACCAGTTTCACCATCACCAATTCCTGACGATGATGGATCTATGGCCAGGGCAAACTACATGATAGATTTCACTGTGATTAATTAGTATCTTTTAGATGGATTGCAAGATTCAACCAAGTTGTATAACATGCAATTATGACGGGAAATAAACAACATAAACTCAACATTATGCTAATACTACCATTCACATCGTACTGATTCATCACAAGGATTCACATCACATGTTATCACTTGGCCTCTTGCCAATCAATCTAGATCCATCACAAGGATCATCATATATCATGGGATCTCAATCCCTCATCACATGCTGCCACCGCCTCTCAGGGCTTACATCATCATCATCATGGGATAAACATATCATATATGCAATCTCGTCCACAAGAGTAATTATCAAAGTGATGTTACTCATCACATATTTCTCATAACCTTTTCATGGCTAAACATCACCTGCATGGTTAGGGTATACAATAATCATAGTTTCAACATAAGAACTATGCTTACTAACATGAGATGACATTCAAGATTATATACTTATCAATCTTACATTATTAGGTGATCAAGTGCATCAAGCACATTATTAAGCAAACCATTTTTATCCTTATCTCAGTATTATACAAATAATCAAGGTGATCACTTTATGCATATAGTCAAGTTGGATATAGAGAACGAGCGTTATCATTACCATTACTACTATCATTCTTAGCATTAATAGATAATCACTTCCATATGTGTAGCCAGACTAAGATAAATGAGCAAGCTTATGATACGAGAATCATTATCTATACCAGGAGTTATCATCGTTTTACTAAGCACATAACCACAAGGTTGTTTGCATAACGAGATGAATCATCATTAAAAGTACCAGGGACCCTCACCAAAAGATATCAAGAACTCTCACTAAAAAGGGGTGTAACGGCAACCTGCCCTCACCCAAGGATCAACGCACCAAACGGCTGATACACAGTAAGGGAAGAGTTGTGACACCCATCATAAGAACCAAGGGTGTCGCCTGACACCACAACATATCGCCCAATGCAGGCCTGTCGGCCAACACACACTCAAGGCCTCTCACCCAACACATACTCATGTCGTGCAAGTCTAGTCTAGAGGGTTGTCGGGCAACACCTCATCATCCCCATCTCAACCAAGATACATCTCACAAGGTCATCTTCTACCTCAAGCACAAGATACCCCAAAACCCTAGAGGGTCAAGGAGATGGCTCACCTCAATCAACTAAGAAAGAGGGATCTTGCACACCACCTATCACTCATCGGGCAACACAAAAACCAACCCTAAACAAGGTCCACTACAACTGAGCTCACCCTTCTAGTCCATGGTGAGAGGAGAGTGTTGCTCAAGCAACTAGAGCACAAGCTCACCTCAAACGACTAAGAAAGAGGGGTGTTGCTCTTGATACTAGAAGCTTAAACTCACTCCTCTAGACCAAAGAGAGAAAGGAGTATTGCTCACCAAGAAACACTAAACCACATAGGTGATCAGACAACAAGGATACTAAATCAAGATGTAAAACTAACAACAACATATAATCAAGAACAAAGAAAAGGAGATAGTGTAGCTAGGGTTAGAAGTTATGCAACCCGCCTTAAGAAACTCCAAGCTCCTAGCTACAAGCACCACCAAGCAAGGAAGAAGAAGAGCTCCAAGGGATATCGGCCACCACTTGCTCCTCCAAGGTGTGTCAGCCTCCAAACTTGCTCCTTCAAGGGGGGGGGTATCGGCCACCACAAGCAAGGAAGAGGGTTGTGTCGTGCAACAAGGTGGAGAGGAACCAAAGGGATCCTAAGCTAAGGAAAGGAACCACCTATATAGAAGGAAAGGGAGGAGAAAACAAGGTTGGTCCAAGCAAGGTGTCACTTGCCTAAGGACACTTGTCCTAGTGCACGAGCCACCACTCTAGCAAGCTTCTTACACATGTCCAAGATATGCACCAAGTGTCCACTAAACAAGGTCAAGGCTAGGTCAAGCACCATGGGCGACACAACCACTTGCACTATGGGTGACACACATCCATGTTGGCCGACACAAACACTCCTAGGACGATACACTCTCCATCATGGGCGACACAAACATCTCTTGGGCGACACAAAGCTCAACCAAGCCAAAACAAGGCACCTCAAGGCCCAAACAAGCTCAACCAGGCCCAAAAGAACTCAAGCAACGAGCCCCAACCTTCCTCTCAACCCTATAGGAAGCAAAGAGAGAGAGGAACACCTCACAAGGTAGCAAACTTGCCCATAAAACCCTAGACTTAGGTCATTTGCAAGTAGCACCTCCAACTCTCGACAAAGCACAACCTAAACCCTAATCACCACCAAAGGTGATTAGCAAGCACCAAAGCACCAGGGTTAGGCAAAGAAAACAGGGTAAACCCTAAACGAAGGTCAGGGTCCTTACAAGCTAACCCCCTTTAAGGGATTTCGTCCTCGAAATCTGAAGAGAAAAGCGAGGGATACTTCCTCCTCATCTCTTCCTCAAGCTCCCACGTGGCTTCCTCAATGCCACGATGATGCCAAAGAACCTTCACAAGAACCAAGTACTTCCTCTTCAACTTCTTAACTCTTCTGTCCAGGATCGCCATAGGACCTTCCTCGTAGGTCACATCTTCATCAAGCTCAACCTCTACTGGATGTACCACTGTTCCTGAATCTGGATGACTTTTCTTCAACATACTGACATGGAACACTGGATGTAACCTGTGCAACTCTGGAGGTAACTCTATCTCATAAGCTACCCTTCCAACACGTGCTATGACTGGGTAAGGCCCCACATACCTGGGTGCCAACTTACCCTTCCGACCAAACCTTAGCACTCCCTTCCACAGAGAGACTTTGAGGTATACTTTGTCTCCTACCTGGAACTCCAAAGGTCGTCGGCGATTGTCTGCATAAGACTTCTGTCAGTCATGTGCCACTTTCAACTGTTGTTGTATCACTTTGATCTTTTCTGTTGTCTGCTGCACTAACTCAGGACCCAACAACTGATGCTCACCAGACTCGTACCAACACAAAGGAGATCTACACTTCCTTCCATACAAGGCCTCATAAGGAGCCATGTCAATGCTCCGTTGATAATTGTTGTTGTAGGCAAACTCTATCAAACTCAAATGTACATCCCAGCTTCCTAGGAACTGCAAAACACAAGCTCGAAGGAGATCTTCCAGAATCTGAATAGTCCTTTCAGACTGTCCATCTGTCTGCGGGTGGAAAGCATTATTGAACCTCAACTGCGTTCCCAACGCTTTGTGCAACTGTTCCTAGAAACGACTTGTAAACTGAGGACCTTTGTCAGAAACTATCATCGCTGGCACACCATGCAAACGTACTATCTCATCCACATATACTCGAGCGAGTTTCTTGGTTGTATACGTCGTCTTTACAGGTAGGAAATGGGCAGACTTCGTCAATCTGTCCACTATCAGCCAAATGGAATCATGATTTCTAGTTATCCTTGGTAGACCAACTACGAAATCCATGGTTATATGATCCCATTTCCACTGCAGTATCAGAAAAGGTTGCAACGTACTTGTCAGCTTCTGATGCTCAGCCTTCACTTGCTGACAAACCGCACATCTAGCCACAAACTCAAGTACATATTTCTTCAAGCTTGGCCACCAGTACAAGTCCTTCAGACTATGGTACATCTTGGTGACATCTGGATGCATATCATACATAGACGTGTGTGCTTCATCGAGCACCAACTTCCTTAGATTATCAACATCTGGAACCACCATCCTATTCTGATAGCAGACTAGCCCATCCTCGGACTCATGAAACCAATCATGCTTTTCGTTGTCAAACTCTGATCTGATCAACTGTACCGCATCATCTATCTGTTGTGCATCTTTAAACTATTATCTCAACGTAGGCTTGACTTGCTGAAAACTACTAGAGGGGGGGTGAATAGAGTTTTATAAAGATTTTAACAATTATTTAATTCAAACAACCACAATAAAAATATTGGACAAGGAGACAAGGGTTTAGAGTGGTTCCAACCTTAGAAAATACTAAGGAAGTCAGTCCACTACCCGGTTGCTTACCCAACCGGGATTTGAAAAGAAATTTATTTTATTACCTCGCAAGGACTTTACATAAAATACAATTTCTTTTCCTAAACCCTTCAAGCAGCCTTCACCTAGGAGTAATCGCTCACCCTTGAAGCAGCCTTCACCTATAAGTAATTGCACCACCTTGAAGCAGCCTTCCTCCCGAAGTAGCTTCCCGTTGCAATAGCCTTCTTGAAGTAGCTTCCCGTACGATATCCTCCTTGAAGTAACTTGAAGTCAACCTTCTCCTTCGAGAAGAACCTTCTCCAATCTGCAGCCTCCAACCCTAGGAGTAGCAAGGAGAATACAAGGAATAAAAGGAACAAGAGAGAAAATAGAAATTACAACTTATCCTTTTAATCACAAGGCTTGATTTGCCTATATCAAGCGTGTAGATCTCCTAACCAATGTGTATGGTAATGTGATTGTAGTGGATAGGATATTCTAGCCTATAGGACACGAGATTGAGCTAAGGAGAATGTAGACCAATGATCACAGTGCTCAATTTGCTTGCAATAGATTGCTCAAGTGTGCTCAAGTATTCTCAAGTGTAACAAGTGAGTTTTAGTGTCCTATGGCTTGTCGTATTTATAGGAATGGCCTAAGTATGCTTAAGGACGTTCTAGACAACTCTTAGGGGTTTCTAAGTGCTTAACTAGCCGTTAGGTACAAGTTTGTTGCTTTTACAATGGCTAATTACTTTACTCTGCAGTTTCTGTCAGAGATCGTCTCGGTCGAGAAATGGTCGACCGAGACACCTACTCGGTCGAAGTTTTGTCGACCGACATGCTCTCTGGATCAAGTGATTTGCAACGTCTATCTCCAACTGCCAACTAACTTGTCAGTTGTGTCTAACGGCTACTTTGGATCTTTCTCGGTCGAGAAGATTGTCGACCGAGAGTGTCTCGGTCGAGGAGTTTGTCGACCGAGAATGATCATGTTTCAAGGTTTCAATTTAGGCACTAATTATATGTGTGAGTGTGCAAAAGTGATCCTATTTAAATGGAATGACTTTGTCTAACTATGGTGTTTAGCTAGGGAAAATCTAACGCTTGATTTACATGCAATTCTAAGTACTTGTACATTATATATTTGTACAAGTTTTTACAACAGTGATTACATTGCATGGAAATATAAATAAGTAAGCTCTTTGGATTTTCCTTAGTTACTTTGTCATCCATCTTAGTCCTGCACACTCAAGTAGCTCGTTAGATAAATAAGAATGAAATGTTTGTCATAATAAAAACAAAGGGATTTATAATGTCCAATTTATCCAACAATCTCCCCCTTTTTGAAGATGACAAACATTTCCTAAATATGAAATAAGGAAATATAAAGCATGTGAGTTTCATACCTGAAAATTACCTTTTGTAGCCATTCTTTTTTTTGCAAGTGAATGCTAGCCATCAAGATGAAACTCATTTATATTTTTGATTTTATATTCTTTCTCCCCCTTTGTCATTTCAAAAAGATATCCAAGTTGAATATTTTATTTTTCTTCTCCCCCTTAATTTTATATTATGCTCCCCCTTAAATAGATATCCTATTAGGCACATGGATTTAATATCATTTTTGTCTAATTTATCCACAATTTGTTAAGACCTAAATTAAATGAGAATTCATTAATCTTAGAGTACATAAAAATGTCTCCAACCAAATGTAAGGGGTTAAGCCCTGATTTGTTTAGAGAGTACAAGATCATTCATAAATTTCTTTATATCCAATAGTAAAAATACTAAGGTAGTATCAAGCTTCAAACAATGTTTTTTGCAAGCTTTTTAGTCAAAGTTGTTTTATGAGCTCCTCCTTAGATAGATATTCAAAAAGTTTAAATGCTTTGTAATATGTTTGAAGAATTTTCATATTAAAAAATAATATTTGTTTCACTAATGATATACAACATTTATTCTTGGTTTGTAAAGTTATTGATTTAGTAAACATTTCCAGCAGTATTGTTCCAGACTTGACAACAGAAACCTTATCGGTCGACGATTTCTCGACCGACAGTGTTCTCGGTCGAATAGTTTGTCGACCGGGATTATTTCTGTGTCAAAGATTGTTGTTAATTTAGCCACAATTTTGCATTTTTATTTATTACTCCCCTTATTTTGTATGCTCTACAATGATTATCTTATAATCCATATTTTGAAGATGTCTCATATGCTT
This sequence comes from Alisma plantago-aquatica, assembly GCA_963693085.1. Lineage (NCBI taxonomy): Eukaryota > Viridiplantae > Streptophyta > Magnoliopsida > Alismatales > Alismataceae > Alisma > Alisma plantago-aquatica. The sequence continues at coordinate 132,611,883 of OY856411.1, read as the reverse complement.
TCAAAAGAAAAATATCCATTTGAATCAAGTAAGGATGACAAATTTCATTAAAAAGGCATGGAATGTATTACAACCATAGATAAAAACATATAGAAATGACCCATTTATTACAATCATTGTCATTACAATTAATATAACTCCAACACTCACTGGAAAGACTTAAGAATTACATCAATGTCCGGGTCTTTCCCAAGAAACGGCTCGGCTCCATAATATTTGACCAAGGTTTGCCAATCTAGAGCACCTGTCGTAGTTAAAGCATATGCTTCTAGGAATGTAGGAACTCGGTCAAATCGGAAATGAGCAGCAATGTCTTGCAGTTGCATGGATGAAAATTGAGTATGTGCAAGATCCATTGATGGTGGAGGTGGAGTTTGATAGTAGTTGTACGAAGGGTTGAATGGATTGAGCATGCCAGGATTTAAAGAATGCGGATATTCATCAGGTTGGTTTGGGAAAAGGTTTTGCATTCGTTGGTTTATGTAAGTCATGGCATGATGGTTATAGTCTAATTGTCTACTGAGGTGATATTGGGAGCCAGCAATATAAGTACGAGTATTGTGAATGGGATCATGTGGTAGGGTAGTAGGAGGAGGTGGTGGTATGTCCTGGTGAGAAGTTTCTCCTTCTACTCTAGCCCTTTTATGACCAAAATCTATTCCCATTTTCTCTACGGTATTCTTACTTATCTTTTGTGGTCTACGCTCCCATGTATATCCCATATCTTCAATGTTTGATTTAAGAAAATGTTGAGTAATTTGGCATACGAAATCCGCATATGGTGGGTTGCCAGAAAACTCAAGCATGTTTTTAAGGATTATACGGATGAAGTTTGTGGGAATGCGGCTTATGATGGCATAAATGAGGCACATACGGAATATTGGAACTTCAGACTTGTTGGCTCTAGGGTGAATATTTGTAGAAACAATGAGATTCACAATCCTACAGGCAGGTTTGAGATTTATAGCGTAGTAGGTTCCCCTATCTTCATGACAAGTAGTGTTGGATTGAAAAATAGCTCTTTTTATGTCACTAAGGCTAATGGTATGATCATCTTGGGAAAGTTGATTTAGTGGATTTCCGGTGGTAAGGTCAAGGAAGTCTTTATATTCATCTAGGTCAATATTTAGCATTTCTAAAATATCCTCTTCAGTAAATCTAAAGCTATGCCCATTTACCATAGTATAGAAGAAGGTAGTTTCATTTTCAGAATGGGATATGAGGTTGGCATAAAATTCATTCACTACCTTGGTGGAATAGGAAGGGAAAGAGGGGTAAATGAATTCCTTCAACTTTTGCACTTCAAAGAGATCCTCCAGATCGACTATGTTGAGGAAGTCCAAAGCTTCAACTGGTCGTCGAGGAAGAGGAGCTTTGGAGGAAAGCCGTAGATATCGATCACCAGCATCTCCGTCGAGGAAGGCGATGTCGTTGATGATCGTCAGTGGTGGAGTAGCTTCCCGAGCTTCCCTTCCTTTCCTGTCGGCGACCTTCTTCTTCCCACGGGCAGCTGATGATGAAGTCATTTGTGTTACTTGAATGTGGAGAAGAAGCAAGGAAGGTTTGAGGATGAGGATGCTGAAGAGTTGCACGAAAATGCACTAGAGAGGGACTATGGAAGCAAGAGTATGCAAGTGTGAGTAAGTGACCCGTTTTTGCTCCCTTTTATAACAATCCAGCGACCAGGTCGGTCGACGATTCGTCGACCGAGCGTCCGCAACAGTCGAGTTGCAGACGCGCCACTCGGCTCCCCAACGGTCAAATAACGGTCATAAACGGTCATAACGGTCGGTTTACAACGGTCGTATCCAACGGCTACTTCTCGGTCGAACAATTGTTGACCGACACTGCCTCGGTCGAGCATTTGTCGACCGAAAGTTTGTCCGATATTAAGTCTGTTTAGATTCTGTCGGTCGAGAGAGGTGAGCTGACCGAGAGGGTCTCGGTCGAAGAATTCGTCGACCGACATACTTACTGAGTAAAAATTTTAAAGCTGATTTTTAATGCAAAAGGTAGATTATTTTTGTAGAGCATATATATGGATATTCTAAGGGAGTAATATTGTGTTCTTTATTGGGATAATTTAAGGCTTAACTTTCAACAAATTATATTAAGATTAGGTATAAAGAGAGAATTTCCAAATAAGCATTTTTGTCGAAGCTTATTTTAGGTCGCCCTTGACTACGACCGTAGCGCCCCTTGGTCAAATTTTATTTTGACTAAGAGGCAAATTTTGCAGATTTTCAAATTGAATATATATTGAGTATAATATCTGCATAAAATTTTATTAAATATCAAGTTTTAGAGATTTTTATCTTTATGTTGCAAGCAATATCATATAATCAAGAATTCATTTGCTTGCCCATATATACAATTATCACTGTCTATGTATACTTTATAATGAAAGCATATTCATGATGTAATGATAGAGTAATAGCAGCATATAATGATAATTCCATCACATGATTTGTATATTAATAGACCAGAAGTTACTTTTAGGAACAATCATAGGAATTTTCTTTTCATAACTTAAATCATCCAATATTAATTGTAGTTAAATTTGTAGAGATGATTTCCAAAAGTATATCCAGTCACAAGTAGATAGTAATTTCATCGGATTAAGATAAATGCAGCAATTTTTGTAATATACTGGAAAACAGTGATATGCTCGGTCGACAATTGTTCGACCGGTGAACTCTCGGTCGACAGTTTCTCGACCGACGAGATTCCTGGAATTGTTTATTTGTTTCTAAATAAAGCATTTATTATGTGAGTTAATTATTTAGATGCTTACATTTATTTTGAATCCCATTGAGTTGAGATAGACATAGAAATATGCAACTAATGTCTTGGTCATATCTCAACTTAATCTTATTTGTTTAGTTTGAAGGTTTAGGAACCCAAACTAACTCAACATCTTTTCTTTTGTAAGGACATGAAAAAGAATAGTGACCAAGGCGCAAACAGTAATGACAACATATTGAGTCAAACTCATATCTTTTTCTATGGTTGTGTCCTATGTTGTCATTGGGTGAGGATGTCCTTTTAGGTACATACATGGATTGATAGGTTTGTGACTTTCTCTGACTAGGTTGTTGATGTGATTTTCCTTTCGGTTTGTAACCTAGTCCCCTTCTCCCAATTTGTTGATAAGGATTATCTAGAATTTGATCAAGAATGCCATTGTTATTTAAACTACGAACTTGTTGTTGTAATTTGGCAATCTCATCCATTCTCTTCTTGATATCTAGTTTTGCTTGGTCTAGATGAGATGATAAAGAATTCCTTTCTTTAACTATATTGTCATAATCTACATGGGTACACAATATAGGTTGTTTTTGAAGATCATTCACTTGAGTTTGCAAATTAATCTTTTCTAAAGAAAGTAGATTGCAATTTGCCTCTATAGATTTTATCTTGATATCATGATCTTCAATAACCTTCTTAAGATCTTCATTTTCAGATGTAATAGCAAGAAGCTTAATATTTAAATCATCATTTACTTTATTTGATTTCTTTAATTTCTTCTTGCACTCAATGTATTTTTCATGCATTTCTTCTAGACTAGCAATTAGATCTTCTTTTGATAAATCTAAAAGACTTACCTCTTCTTCTTCTTCATTGATTGTGGCAATGAAACAATTTTTGTGGACCTCTTTCTTCTTTTCTCTCCATGGACAACCGCTTGTTGTGTGGTTCGTTCCCAAACACCAATTGCAGCTTGTTGAACATTGGTCCATACTTCTTTGCCTGCGGTTGTAGTCACCTCCACCCTTTATTTCTTCAAGACCTTGTTAGGGCTCCTTGAAGCCTGCTCTGATACCAACTGAAAACTACTAGAGGGGGGGTGAATAGAGTTTTATAAAGATTTTAACAATTATTTAATTCAAACAACCACAATAAAAATATTGGACAAGGAGACAAGAGTTTAGAGTGGTTCCAACCTTAGCAAATACTAAGGAAGTTAGTCCACTACCCGGTTGCTTACCCAATCGGGATTTGAAAAGAAATTTATTTTATTACCTCGCAAGGACTTTACATAAAATACAATTTCTTTTCCTAAACACTTCAAGCAGCCTTCACCTAGGAGTAATCGCTCACCCTTGAAGAAGCCTTCACCTAGAAATAATTGCACCACCTTGAAGCAGCCTTCCTCCCGAAGTAGCTTCCCGTTGCAATAGCCTTCTTGAAGTAGCTTCCCGTGCGATAGCCTCCTTGAAGTAACTTGAATTCAACCTTCTCCTCCGAGAAGAACCTTCTCCAATCTGCAGCCTCCAACCCTAGGAGTAGCAAGGAGAATACAAGGAATAAAAGGAACAAGAGAGAAAATAGAAATTACAACTTATCCTTTTAAGCACAAGGCTTGATTTGCCTATATCAAGCGTGTAGATCTCCTAACCAATGTGTATGGTAATGTGATTGTAGTGGATAGCAGATTCTAGCCTATAGGACACGAGATTGAGCTAAGGAGAATGTAGACCAATGATCACAGTGCTCAATTTGCTTGCAATAGATTGCTCAAGTGTGCTCAAGTATTCTCAAGTGTAACAAGTGAGTTTTAGTGTCCTATGGCTTGTCCTATTTATAGGAATGGCCTAAGTATGCTTAAGGACGTTCTAGACAACTCTTAGGGGTTTCTAAGTGCTTAACTAGCCGTTAGGTACAAGTTTGTTTCTTTTGCAACGGCTAATTACTTTACTCTGCAGTTTCTGTCAGAGATCGTCTCAGTCGAGAAATGGTCGACCGAGACACCTACTCGGTCAAAGTTTTGTCGACCGACAGGCTCTCTGGATCAAGTGATTTGCAACGTCTATCTCCAACTGCCAACTAATTTGTCAGTTGTGTCTAACGGCTACTTTGGATCTTTCTCGGTCGAGAAGATTGTCGACCGAGAGTGTCTCAGTCGAGGAGTTTGTCGACCGAGAATGATCATGTTTCAAGGTTTCAATTTAGGCACTAATTATATGTGTGAGTGTGCAAAAGTGATCCTATTTAAATGGAATGACTTTGTCTAACTATGGTGTTTAGCTAGGGAAAATCTAACGCTTGATTTACATGCAATTCTAAGTACTTGTACATTATATATTTGTACAAGTTTTTACAACAGTGATTACATTGCATGGAAATATAAATATGTAAGCTCTTTGGATTTTCCTTAGTTACTTTGTCATCCATCTTAGTCCTGCCCACTCAAGTAGCTCGTTAGATAAATAAGAATGAAATGTTTGTCATAATCAAAACAAAGGGATTTATAATGTCCAATTTATCCAACACTTGCATCTGTTCTAAAAGTCCAACTAACAAGGAAACCTCCATCTGTACGTTCATTCGCTGCAAAGAGACAAACATATCCCGTCTAGGGCATACCAGGGAACTCAACTGTGCCTTCTTGGAAGAAAAAGAAGACTTTCGACTAAGCGCATCAGCTACCACATTTGCCTTACCAGGATATTACTCGATAGTGCAGTCGTAGTCATAGATCAACTCCATCCATCGCCGTTGTCGCATGTTCAACTCTTACTGCGTAAAGATGTACTTCAAGTTCTTATGATCCGTAAAGATCTGACACACTTCTCCATACAGATAGTGTCTCTAAATCTTTAGCGCATGAACCACTGCCGCCAGCTCCAAATCATGAGTTTGATAGTTCTCCTCGTGTTTCTTAAGCTGTCGCAAAGCAAAAGAAACCACATGATCCTCCTGCATTAGCACACAACCTAAGCCTTTCTTGGAAGCATCACAGAAAACCACATAGCCCTTCCCAGGCTCTGGTAGGATTAACACTGGAGCACTAGTCAGCTTCTCCTTCAAACTCTGGAAAGCTTGCTGACATCGATCATCCCAGACAAAAGGCACATCTTTTCTCGTGAACTTTGTCATCGGCAACGCAATCACATTGAAGTCCTTGATAAACCTCCTGTAGTATCCTACTAGACCCAAAAAACTGCGAACTTCTATCGGCGTCTTCGGCTGTTCCCAATCTGCAATGGATTCCACCTTCTTTGGATCTACTTTGACTCCTTCAGCAGATATCACATGACCCAAGAAAGTCACTTCTTCCAACCAGAACTCACACTTACTAAACTTGACATACAACTGATGTTGGCGAAGAAGAGTCAACGCTCGACGAAGATGTTGCTCATGCTCTAGCCTGTCCCGACTGTGGATCAAGATGTCATCTATAAAGACTACAACAAACTGATCTAAGAACGGACGGAACACTCTGTTCATCAGGTCCATGAAAGTAGCAGGTGCATTGGTTAACCCAAACAGCATAACCACGAACTCGAAGTGACCATACCTTGTCCTGAAAGCTGACTTTGGTATGGAATCCACCTTTATCCTCAACTGATGATATCCGGATTGTAGATCGATCTTCGAAAATACTGTAGCACCACGCAACTGGTCAAACAGATCATCTATCCTCGGCAACGGGTACTTGTTCTTGATCGTGACCTTGTTCAACTGCCGGTAATCTATACACAGCCGCATCGAACCATCCTTCTTCTTGACAAACAACACAGGAGCACCCCAACGCGACGTGCTCAGTCAGATGAAACCTTTGTCCAGCAACTCTTGTAACTACTTCTTCAACTCTGCCATCTCAACTGGAGCCATTCTGTACGGTGTTTGTGCCACTGGCTACGTCCCTCGGACCAGATTGATCTCAAAATCAATCTCTCGGGGTGGGGAAACACCAGGAAACTCCTCAGGAAACACATCTGCAAACTCTCGGACAACGGTCACCTCCTCGAGACTAGGACCTTTCGCCTTGGTAGCCATGACGGTATCCACCACATGAGCTAAGAACGCCTCACATCCTTGTCGTAACAACCTATCTGCCACCATAGCTGATACCAGACATGTCGGAAGAATCTTCCTATCTCCTTGGAAGATCCACTTCTCTCCAGTATCATCAAACACTGCCTCCTTGGATCCATAGTCCAAGACAACCTTATACCTCTCTAAGGTATCCATCCCAAGGATAACATCAAACCCGTGCATATCAAGTGGTATGAGATCCACTCGAATGCGGTGTCCCGAGAAAGATAAGACACAAGATGGACACTCTTCTCAAAGAAACGAGGAACCATCAAGAGGGTTTCTAACAACAAGCTATCCTTCTTACGACTAACGGGTAAACGACAGTTCTCAAGCATACTATAGGTGATAAAAGAGTGTGTAGCACCCAGGTCAACCAGAACAGATATAAAGCAAGAAGAAGACATATCAGAATGAAATAACTCCATCTGACCTGTCACTACTCGTGGGTTGACTATCACCTCCGGCTGACTCTTAGCATAGAATCGAGCTGTTGCTTGTTGTCCACGTCCTCTGCTTCCTTGAGCAGACGATCCAGCCTGAGACGCTTGACTGCGTCCTTGTCCTCTGCTACGACTAGGCTGTTGTCGATCCGATCCTTGATGGCTCTGCCTCGGCTGTTGCGTCACTTCAACGTCTCTATTCGGACAGTTGAACCTCCAATGCCCGATCTGACCACACAGATGGCATGCTCTATCATCAACCTGTGGCCTAGATGGCCCTGTCACTTCCACAGAAGCTGTACTATGTGCCTTAGATGGTGAAGAAACATAACCTCTTCCTCTACTCAGAGACCACTAAGACGGTCCACCAGAACCTCTCATCACTGACGGTGCTGAAAACCTGGGCTTCTTGAAGTCACCAAACCTTTGACCCTAGAACTGAGTAGGTCTCTTCTTAGCCATAGATTCTCTCTTCTCCCTAACTGATCGTTCGATTCTTCGGACAGATTCCACGACCGTCACAAACCTTTCTCGATTCTCCAACGCGGACACAGGTGTGGTCAACTTAGCACTCAGACTCTTCTCAAAATGTCTGATCTGTTCCTCATCTGCCGCTGCCATGTGAGGACAAAACCTCAACAGATCCATGAAGTTGTCCTCATAATCGGTGATGTTCATCGTTTCTTGTCGCAGGCTCTCAAACTGACTGATCTTCTCATCCATATACGTCTTTGGAAAGTATCTGCTGATGAACTCACGTCGAAACACTTCCCAACAGATCACCTCACCAGGCCGCTTCTCTTCCTCGATGGTCCACCAGTGACCAACACTACCTTTCAAAAGGTAGACAACGTGCTTTACTTTGTCTTCTTCGGGGATGTCAAGGATCCAGAAAGCCTTCTCAAGACTTGTCAGCCACAGATCCGCATCCGCTGGATCATCCGTTCCAGTGTAATCCGAAGCTCCGACTTGGCGAAGCCGCTCGAAGGTCTTCCCAATACCCGATGTTTCACCATGGGGGGCCTATGCTCTCGGAGGAGGCACTGGCAATCGCTCAACCATGAGATTCATCGTAGCCATCATCTGTGCCATAAGCTGTTGGTAGGAAGGATGTTCAAGAATGGCTGGGTTAGGTTGGGGGACCTCAGGCACCCAATCTTCATGTGCCTGACCTACAGCTCCATCAACAGATACAGCATCACTGTGCTCAACAGCGTGTTCTTCATGATTTCCAGACATCTTGGCTTTTCTTCTGTTGAGGGCAGAAGATAATTGTGAGAAAATCTTGAAAACTCATAAGAACAGACTCAGCCCAGTCCTAAATCCCTGTAGACTCAGCGAACCTAAAGCTCTGATACCAAAACTTGTGGCAACACATCCCACTACCACACAGACAGCAAGGTGTTACGCGAAAACATGCGAAAATCACCATAACCACATATTATCGAAAATACGGGTTAATTAAAACCAATTGCGGAAAGCTGATAAACTGAGAAACTATTACATTCCAGTCCACATCCTGCAAGAAAACAGGTTATATACATTTATGCAAGCCTTGATACACGTCCACAGCTTAGAGCAACAGTTGTCCTGTCATATCATCTCATGAGTTCAACACCTGTTTATACATACATAAAGGCCCACATCCGGCCAGCAACAGGATATACAAAACATCTACAGATGTACATCGTGAAACAATTGTCAAAACACCGCCAAAGACCTGAGAGTACATGGATGACTCTAGACTCTACTACAAAACATCCAAAACAGCAGCACGTCCAACGCTTGCCTTATATTGATCTTCTTGCTGCTCGGACGCAACTCTGCGACCACCACCACGTCTAGCTTGACTACCTAAAAAGGGGTGTAAACCAGCGGGGTGAGACAATTGAACATTGTCCCAGCGGGAAACATAACTCCCCCACCGCAATTACAAAACCTCAGGTATATATAAAGCAGCTAACTGATAAAAAGTATAGTAAGAACAGTTATGAAATAAATCTGTCTATTACTTATGAAGTCCACTAGATGTATTCCAACATATATTCAACTATAGGAACATGATTAACAAGATAAGATTTATAAGGATCTACCACATATGAGAAACATATAAACAACTACAAGATATAACAGAGTTAACTACACAAACAAGGCCTCAAACAATGTTTCGTGTTTGTCTTAATAAGTAATACTATTCGGCTGAATTATGTATTATTATGCCCTGAGGAAGTGAGTTGTATCGCTCAAATCCAACCTTCGGTTGCGAAACCCAAGCCGGTGCCATACAAGGTCAATGGAAGAGCCGGACTCTACAACCTCGCCCCTCGTGGTCAGTGCACGAGTACAACACAAGTAGGACCGCAGTCTCATAATGAAGTGGTCTTAGCCACAGGGTCAGGCTACCCTCTCCCTAGCCCGCCTCGGTACATGTCTTAGCACTAGTGAAACTGAGCCACGGGTCTGTTCACCGTGCTCTGAGCCATGAACGCATTCATGCTCCTCATATCACATATCCTGAGCCATGAGCCTGTTCACCATGCTCTTCATCACAATCAGGCTACGGGCCTGAATCCGCACCCTGGAGTCTACAATCGAAGTTGCACTCTTACCTCCTCACTTTAGGCTAGGAGAAACCTCGCATATTCAACAATATGCGCTCCGTGTTAACCCACAGGAGAACCCGTTTCACCATCACTAATTCTTGACGATGATGGATCTATGGCCAGGGAAAACTACATGATAGATTTCACTGTGATTAATTAGTATCTTTTAGATGGATTGCAATATTCAACCAAGTTGTATAACATGCAATTATGATAGGAAATAAACAACATAAACTCAACATTATGCTTACACTACCATTCACATCGTACTGATTCATCACAAGGATTCACATCTTATGTTATCACTTGGCCTCTTAACAATCAATCTAGATCCATCACAAGGATCATCATATATCATGGGATCTCAATCCCTCATCACATGTTTCCACTACCTCTCAGGGCTTACATCATCATTATCATGGGACAAACACATCATATATGCAATCTCGTCCACAAGAGTAATTATCAAAGTGATGTTACTCATCACATATTTCTCATAACCTTTTCATGGCTAAACATCACCTGCATGGTTAGGGTATACAATAATCATAGTTTCAACATAAGAACTATGCTTACTATCATGAGATGACATTCAAGAGTATATACTTATCAATCTTACATTATTAGGTGATCAAGTGCATCAAGCACATTATTAAGCAAACCATTTTTATCCTTATCTCAGTATTATACAAATAACCAAGGTGATCACTTTATGCATATATCAAGTTGGATATAGAGAACGAGCATTATCATTACCATTACTACTATCATTCTTAGCATTAATAGATAATCACTTCCATATGTGTAGCCAGGCTAAGATAAATGAGCAAGCTTATGATACAAGCATCATTATCTATGCCAGGAGTTATCATCGTTTTACTAAGAACATAACCACAAGGCTGTTTGCATAATGAGATGAATCATCATTAAAAGTATCAGGGACCCTCACCAAAAGATATCAAGAATTCTCACGAAAAAGGGGTGTAACGGCAACCTGCCTTCACCCAAGGATCAACGCACCAAACGGCCGATACACAGCAAGGGAAGAGTTGTGACGCCCATCATAAGAACCAAGGGTGTCGCCTGACACCACAACATATCGCCCAATGCAGGCCTGTCGGCAAGCACACACTCAAGGCCTCTCACCCAACACATACTCATGTCGTGCAAGTCTAGTCTAGAGGGATGTCGGGCAACACCTCATCATCCCCATATCAACCAAGATACATCTCACAAGGCCGTCTTCTACCTCAAGCACAAGATACCCCAAAACCCTAGAAGGTCAAGGAGATGGCTCACCTCAATCAACTAAGAAAGAGGGATCTCGCACACCACCTATCACTCATCAGGCAACACAAAAACCAACCCTAAACAAGGTCCACTACAACCGAGCTCACCCTTCTAGTCCATGGTGAGAGGAGAGTGTTGCTCAAGCAACTAGAACACAAGCTCACCTCAATCGACTAAGAAAGAGGGGTGTTGCTCATGATACTAGAAGCTTAAACTCACTCCTCTAGACCAAAGAGAGAAAGGAGTATTGCTCACCAAGAAACACTAAACCACATAGGTCATCAGCCAACAAGGATACTAAAGCAAGATGTAAAACTAACAACAACATATAAGCAAGAACAAAGAAAAGGAGATAGTGTAGCTAGGGTTAGAAGTTATGCAACCCGTCTTAAGAAACTCCAAGCTCCTAGCTCCAAGCACCACCAAGGAAGGAAGAAGAAGAGCTCCAAGGGATATCGGCCACCACTTGCTCCTCCAAGGTGTGTCAGCCTCCAAACTTGCTCCTTCAAGGGGGGGGGGGTATCGACCACCACAAGCAAGAAAGAGGGTTGTGTCGTGCAACAAGGTGGAGAGGAACCAAAGGGATCCTAAGCTAAGGAAAGGAACCACCTATATAGAAGGAAAGGGAGGAGAAAACAAGGTTGGTCCAAGCAAGGTGTCACTTTCCTAAGGACACTTGTCCTAGTGCACGAGCCACCACTCTAGCAAGCTTCTTACACATGTCCAAGATATGCACCAAGTGTCCACTAAACAAGGTCAAGGCTAGGTCAAGCACCATGGGAGACACAACCACTTGCACTATGGGCGACACACATCCATGTTGGCCGACACAAACACTCCTAGGCCGATACACTCTCCATCTTGGGCGACACAAACATCTCTTGGGCGACACAAAGCTCAACCAAGCCAAAACAAGGCACCTCAAGGCCCAAACAAGCTCAACCAGGCCCAAAAGAACTCAAGCAACGAGCCCAAGCCTTCCTCTCAACCCTAGAGGAAGTAAAGAGAGAGGAACACCTCACAAGGTGGCAAACTTGCCCATAAAACCCTAGACTTGGGTCATTTGCAAGTAACACCTCCAACTCTTGACAAAGCACAACCTAAACCCTAATCACCACCAAAGGTGATTAGCAAGTACCAAAGCACCAGGGTTAGGCAAAGCAAATATGGTAAACCCTAAACGAAGGTCAAGGTCCTTACAAGTAATGTGAGTATACATCATCATATTCTGTCTAGGCATTGGACTATGCCAATCCTGTGAAACTATTTCAGGTATTTAACTATATCAATCATGTGCAACTATTCCAGGTATTGAACTATGTCAATCCTGTGACAATTATTCCAGGTATTGGGTTATGACCAATCCTGTGCAATTATTCCAGGTATTGGGTTATGACCAATCCTGTGCAATTATTCCAGGTATTGGGTTATGACCAATCCTGCACAATTATTCCAGGTATTGGGTTATGACCAATCTTGTGCATTCGAGGTATTGAACTTTGTCAATCCTGTGATATTATTCCAGGTATTGGGTTATGACCAATCATGTGCATTCTAGGTATTGAACTTTGTCAATCCTGTTATATTATTCCAGGTATTGGGTTATGACCAATCCTGTGCATTCTAGGTATTGAACTTTGTCAATCCTGTGATATTATTCCAAGTATTGGGTTATGACCAATCCTTTGCATTACAGGTATTGAACTTTGTCAATCCTATAATATTATTCCAGGTATTGGGTTATGACCAATCCTGTGCATTCTAGGTATTGAACTTTGTCAATCCTGTGACATTATTCTAGGTATTGGGTTATGACCAATCATGTGCATTCCAGGTATTGAACTTTGTCAATCCTGTGATATTATTCTAGGTATTGGGTTATGACCAATCCTATGCATTCCAGGTATTAAACTTTGTCAATACTGTGATATTATTCCAGGTATCAGGTTATGACCAATCCTGTGTATTTCAGGTATTGAACTTTTTCAATCCTGTGATATTATTCTAGGTATTGGGTTATTACCAATCCTGTGCAATTATTCCAGGTATTGGGTTATTACCAATCTTGTGACATTATTCCAGGTATTGGACTATGCCAATCTTGTGCATCTATTCCAGGCATTGGACTATGCCAATCATGTGCATATATTCCAGGTATTGGACTATACCAATCCTGTGCATCTCATCACTAAATACCACATCACCTTTACTAGGCATTATACCTTGGCCAAGCCATTATACTTATTCACATCCTTTATGTAATTCAAGTATTCCTCTTATCTCCTTTAAGCATATTCTCACTATAGCCCCTATTTGGCTATAAGCATAAATCATGTATGATTGAGATTTCATTATTATTATTGTATCCATTTATTATTATTATTATGTTACCAAGTTTCCATTTCCTAATTTAATTTGAACATTATCATTCCTTACATGAGACTTTTATTAACATTTTGTTACCTCTCACTAGGCAACAACTATCCACATGGCTCATAAAACCCATTAAACATCTTGTCACCTCTCACTAGGCAACAAATTATCACATGGCTCACAAGGCCATTACATCTTGTCACCTCTCACTAGGCAACAACTTATTCACATGGCTCACAAGGCCATTACACATCTTGTCACCTCTGACTAGACAACAACTTATTCAAATGGGTCACAAGACCATTACACATCTTATCACCTCTCATTAGGCAACAACTTATTTAAGTTCATTAACTTATCTTGTATTAGGGTATTTCCCATCCTAATACTTTTTGCACTATCTCATCACATTTATAATGCAATGTATTGATCATAAGCCTCACATTTGAGTTATCCAACCATCATCAATGATATGGAATCATCTCGAGTTAAGGCATTGTTGATATAGGGTTGTCCATTATCAACCACTCTAGGTATTTTACCTATCAAGGTAGTATCCACACCATTACTTGGTGTTGCACTTATCACTCCTAAGAGTGTCTTGCCCTCACCTTTACAAGGTGTCTGGGGTTAGAGGTGTGCATATGTTCACCATATCGGGTTCTAGGTGTATAGGCACCGCCATATTGGGTTGGAGGTGTATGACCATCATCCATACCGGGCTAGACATCAACTAGGATTGTTTATTGGGCTGCCATATCGATCAATAGCACTTGTTACTCTTCACTTATATTGGATTACCCAAATTAGGGTTTCACATCAACTTACAAGTATGCAATTGCCCTTGTATCGTGCATGGAGTCTATACTTGACTCCCTATCGTGAAAGAGGTGTATACTACACCCCCATATCATGCAAGAAAGTATACAATCATATTCATATCATTTTAGTGAAGTAGGTGCATCATCATATCGAGTTAGAGGTACTTGCTCATGTGCTTGCACCCAATGTCACTTTTAGAAAGTGATACCATCATTTTCAAGCTCTAGACCTTAGTTCTAACTGTTATAATTCAGGGAAACAGGTCTAAGAAACTACAAGAACTCATAATTTCATCAACTATTTCAGGAAATTTTGGAATTAAAAGTAGATCATTAAATATGGCAATTTAGGTGATGAATAATAACATGGCTGAGTTCAATTTATATAACCCGCCTTAAGAACCACTTCAAAGCTCCAAGCTCCAAAGATCCATGTTCCTAAGGTTGAATATGACTTATAATAAGTCCAAGGCTCGTTCACAAATCCTTCATATATAAGGAATCACCATGGATAAGCAATTGGTGAAGAAGAAAAGAAAAGAAGATCAAAACCCTAAAATCATGCTTCAATTCAAGGTTAAAGATGATCTTTTCCTCACCTTAGGGTTAAGTATGAGCTCCTACTTGATCCTTAGCACCCTTGCACGATACACTAGTGTCCTTTCACGATATGCCAACCGTAATGCACGATATGGCACTCAACACTTCACCCTATTGGCCAATATCACCTTATATGGCCAATTTCACCTACTTGGCCGATATGCTCTTGCCATGGGTGATATCCCAAGGCCCATGCACGATACCATAGCCTCCCTTCATAATATGGGAGCTATATGCACGATAACTTATGGTAGGAGGGTGGTAAGGGTCGCAAAATTGCACCAAGTGGTGAAACTAGGGGTATATATACTTGTTGTTCATGAAGGAAGGCAAAAATGAGGTGTCTACATTTTGAGCTAGTAGGTACCACGTGTCCATGCATGGGTGAAACGTGTCCATTCATGCATCATCATATGTCTTGTCTTGCAAAACAGTTGAGGATCATCTAGAGATGTAAATTCGTCCATTACTTATTCATTTGGATAAGTCATCTAGGTTTAATCACTATTTTAAGTCAAGCCGATACACTTTTCTAAGGAAACTTGTTGGCCGTCACACCTCACTTCCATGAGGTGATTTTCAGGATATGGAATTTTCCAAGAGTTCACAAAACGATATGGGACACCTCCTTGGGCTCCATAGCCGATAGACACTCATATATAAGCTTTTCAACTAGATACAACTCAAGTTAAGCTTTCAAATTCAACATTTTCTTGGTCATTTCTTCACCAAGATTTCCATCATTCATAATGGAATAAAACATGGTGGATCATTCATTATATCTCATCTAAATGATACATATAGGAAGTAAGAACACTCTACAGGAGGTAATTTGCATAACAACCCCATATTTTGGGTAAACTACACTTTGTACCAAAATTGGTGCATAATGCACCAACATTGTTCAAACAAGTTCAAAATTAGAATTTAGGCTTTCCACAAGCCACAACTTAGCATAATTCTCTCTCTTATGATTCTTAAACACATGGGGTACATTCAACATGTGACATTTTTCATTATAGCCCCTCAATTTGGGTAAATTTCACTTTGGTTCAAAACAAAGGAAAATTGCTCAAACAACATTCATTCGGGACCAAACTTGAAACATGAGTGTGTTACATGATAACAAATCACCTTAGATGATTATGTTAAAGTTCTAAGCAACTTTATTAGCCAAAACAAATAGGGTTACCTCATAACCCAGGTCAGGGTTGTTACAATAAGGCCATATGAGTATCATCTTATATGAACATAACTTGCCCATACCCTAAATGTTATCTCTCGAGGGTTGAATGTGGGGTGTGATCCCCAGAAGGAAATAGAGAGAAAATTATTTTGAAGATGACTATGACCAAGCCACAAAAGGGAAGGTCACATAGGGGTCAAGCACCATAAGGGAAGTCCTACATGAAAACATGCCCCAAAAAGAGAGGGTCGCACAAGTTCATTACAGGGACAAAACCCGTGAGAGGGTATACCTAGAGATGGATCAAATATCGGTTGATAAGTTATAAGAAACAAAAATGCATGTTCAATTATTTAATAATAATTGATGATATGGTTGTTATGTTGTTACATCTTTATTAATATATTTTGGTTGCACCACATACACAATATAGAAATACATTGACCACATTTTGATTGTCGGAGTTTTAGATAACTGTGTCAAATATGAAGATATCACAAGACATTGTGAACCAAATGAAATCGATTGAAGATACCAAAGCTATGTCAGCAGGACTAGTTAGATGCAACACTCCTTCTCATATGTATTAGTTTCTCAAGATGAACATTTATGTAACTCCTTGGAAGAGTTTCATTATTCATTTTGTAAACAATATTTGTGAAATGATTGCAATCGTCTGTTATTATTTGTTATTTGCTAAATCTGGATGTTAGGAATTTAGGTTATGGCTCTCGACTTTAGGGGCCTTCCTTAATTGGGGGACGCTAAAATATGAGGTTGTTCTTATTAGAAGGATTATGTTACAACCCCAATTTTTTGGGTTCCTTTGGTGCGAAATGTAATTTCTCATATTAAAGATATTTGAACGAATAATGATATAATTTATTTTGAATAAATGGATTTTGTTTACAATAGCCTTGATGTTTGTGTTGTGGCCTTTATTGGCTATTGGGCCCAAATAACAAGAAAAATTCAATTAGTGAATGAATAGTTGAATATTTGAGAAAAGAAAAATGTGGAAACCTCTAGAAGGCAAATCCAAAGAGGGATTTCGTGCCTCTTGGGTTCCTTGGGTTCCAAAGAGTCCAAAGTTGCATAAAGAGAGCAATAAGAAAAGAAGATATCAATTAAGTATTTCCTTGTTAAGAAAGAAATTGAAAATATTAATGAACTGTGGAAAATAAGTGAAAAGAGGTATAATGGAGTCATCCTTGGTGGAATTTCGCATCCCAAGGATTCCTAATGATAAAAGGAATACTAATGAGGAAAATAAAAGAGAAATAAAGAGAAAACCTCAAAAAGAGATATTTTAATAAGAAATAAGTAAGATAAAAAGAAAATGGATAAAAGATAAATAAAAGGCTCATGGATATTCCCAAGACGGGATTTCGAGCAAGTAGGGTTCCTTGAGGTACAAGGAACTCAGAATAATAATTTAAAAGCAAAGGAAAGAGAAAATACATGGGAAATATGCATATTTGAGTGATATCTTGCAACTAAATAAAGGGATCCAATTTCTTTAGATAATGGGTCCAAATTCGGCATAATGAAAGATTAAGTTATTACCAAACTTCCCTCAAATTTGGGATCAAACGCGTAAGCAGTTTGAGAGATATGATTTTTGGAAGTTTCCCTAATGTGTGGAGGAAATCAATACATGTCACAATTTAATTTAATTAGACCAGTTTCCTTTGTTCCTCGTGTGGCTCAATAGCCATTGGATCAAAATACAAAGGTAATGCGGTTGTCTTCTACCCCAGACAAATTAGGAAAGGGGGAGCAAATTGATCAGTTTTCCCAAATGATTTCCTCATGATTTAATGCACAGATGGACTTGGAAACTTTCCCACCAAATTTGGGAGCATGTTCCGAAGACAACCAACCCAATTTATGGGTGGTTTCATAGACTCGCCAGGAAGTCCCCAATCGCTGGACTCTGTCGCCAACCCTATATATAGGGGAAGGTGCTCAGGGGAACCCGCAGTCATGAAACCAACCCTGGTAACATCGGAGAACGCCGTCGAACCCTTTGGCAATTTCAATCAAACAAATCACCCGACCTTGCCCTTCATTCCTCTGTCAAACCGCCGGAGTTGCAACAGTCAGTTGGGAGCAGAGGCATGACGCGGGTGTGGAATTACAGAGCTCTACTAGTTTGGATGGTGGTGGCGGAGCTTTTTGACCCCCTGGCTTGCTCGCTGATGGACGAGACCCCAAAGTCAATATGAAGTTGACCGGAGTCTGGCGCCTGGCTCGTGAATTAACTGGTCGTGCGCAAGGTTGAAGATGAGAGTCAGAGAAAAGTCTGTCTTACCCCTGGTGCGTGAGAAGGGGAGCATGGACAAAAATGGTAAAGATCAAGATCGCTAGAAAATAAAACAAGAAGGACACGTGGCGTTTTTCCATTGGCCTAAAGGTACTGCTCTTGGGAAAATCATAACTAAATGTAGAATTATCTGATAATTATAAATTATACATGAAATTTGATCAAAAAAATGCAAGGAATCCAATAAAAATATAATTGGAACCATATTTTGATTTCAATTTAAAAAGTACACCAAGTTATTTCCTTTAATGTATTAGATTATGGTAAAATCCTAATTTGATATGAAACTCAGTTTTAATGACTCTTTTGGGTTAATTTGGTTTGGAACCCTAATTTTGAGGAATATTAACCTATTAAGAATAAAAGGGAGAGTTCATGCTTGAGTAGGTTTAGAAACCCTAATTTGGATAAATATGGGTTTTAATGAGTTAAAACCGAAAATATAATTATAGAACTGATTTTTCATGGTTATAAGTTATTTTGAGTATAAAGGTTTCTAGTTGTGGATAAATACCCTTAATATATATATTAGGGTTTTCTCATGAATAGAAGGTGGAATTAATAGCAAATCGAGTTCATATGTGATTTAGACCGTAATGAACTATGAATTGATGATAAATGTGTATGATGATCTTGTCATGGATTAATGGGATAAAAATAGTAGCTTTAATGAAAAAGAAGATTAATTGATGATTAATGTGCCTGTAATATGAAAATAGGGTTATATGTTGTTAAGATAATCTTAATGTTGAAGAATAGATGAGATAATTAGGGTTTATGAGTAATGGCATAAAATTAGGGTTTAATATGGTAAAAGATGAAGGGAAACCCTAATTGCAAAACAAAACCCTAAAATGGATATAGAAACCCTAGAAAGTGAATCCAAGTTAATAAAGTAGGTTCTTGATAAAGTGTGTAATAAATAGAGTACATATTCTTTTCAGGAATTATGTGATTGTTGAATTAGTTGGATTGCATGCTTGGTTGGATTTTCGTAATGCTTCTGAAATCATCAAAGCAGGTATGTGGTTACGCTTATGAATATCTCAAGTTAGTTTTCCAAGATTTACCGAAGTTTTCATCGATGTCATGAATTAACTGTTGGATGGTTTGAATTCATGCAAACTATAATGTGGCTATGACTATCATATAAGATATGTGCCTACTAGCTCAGATCCTGGTCCCCTCTGTGGCTTAATAGTTGACCTAGTAAATGGCAACCAATGGGGTAGGTCCATCAGGTCATTAGATGACTTAG
This sequence comes from Alisma plantago-aquatica, assembly GCA_963693085.1. NCBI lineage: Eukaryota > Viridiplantae > Streptophyta > Magnoliopsida > Alismatales > Alismataceae > Alisma > Alisma plantago-aquatica. The sequence continues at coordinate 132,592,161 of OY856411.1, read as the reverse complement.
TAAATGGCTACCAATGGGGTAGGACCATCAAGTCCGCATGAGTTAGATATTGGGCTACCTTCGGGTAGTGCCATGCGACTCTATTACCCTAGGTATTGGCTACCTGTAAGGTAGGTCCATGGGGGTAAGAATCTACCTAAAGAGAGGTAGCATACAAGTCCACTACAGGGATAGCACAGAGTTAGGGGATAGGTAAGGATTGAGTAGTATAGATTAAAACGTAATCTTGGTTGTTAAATGCACAGGAGGAGTTAGATTAGCATCTTCATGGACAGAAGTTGTAAAGACCCAATAGTCTCTACTAAAAACATGATAAACAAAATCATCAAAAGTATGGCAGCGGAAGAATTAAATCTTGACATTATTCAAAAATGTATAAAGAGTACAATGTAAAATTTCCCAAATGGGAGTACAACTTTATACAAGCAACTACAAGGATCTAGGTAGATGAAGACTTAGACTAATGCAACATTGTCTCCAAACAAAACAACTATACAACATAAAAGCAAACATGATCACTCGAGCTATATGTTCCTTTCTTCTTATCCTATCCTTAGCTTTGGGTTCACCAAGCTTCCATGTGCACTCTGATTCCTATCCTAGATGGTTGGGGTCATCCAGCAAGAGAGAGATAAAAGGTATGTGTTAATAAAAAGGAATAGGACAAATAATAATAAAAAGCTTTGCAATATAAAAGATTCTCCACAATAAGAGATTTCCAAAGAAATGAGACAAATATATGAATATGAGAGAGAGAAACTGCCACATTTAAATATCAACAATTATCATATTTGCATGAATATAAATTATGACTCAACGTCCTATCAATGTAGGGTGAGGCACCTACTGGACCTCACCAATGGTAGGGGGACTAAAACCCCAGTGCCCAAAAAGTGACAGGGGGAATAAAACCCCAGTGCCTAATATATAAAATGGCAGGGGGACTAAAACCCCAGTGCCCGGCAGGAGGACTAAAACCTCAGTGCCCTGTGGGTGGTTTGTACTCATGTACACTACATTGTCAATTGGCCAATAACTATATCATGCATAAACATTCACTTGGCAGCATAGTGAAAAGTAACAAGATAGCATTGGGAATAAAACCCAAATAAATAAATAATAAGACCATCATAGGTCACAACCATAACCAAGAGTTCCAAGAAGTAAAAGAGCCAACAAGCATAAACATTATACAATGAACCAAATATTTCAAAGGGATAAGCCAACATAGGCAATAACAAGATTACAACATTTCCATGTAAAGGAAGCATGATTCACATGTTCTAAAGAATGAGCCACAATGGCATTAGAAGCATAAAATAAGTAAAGAGCCAATAAATGCAATTAGAAGGATAATCGGGCTAGCACAGTAATGAGTGGGGTTGGATAAAAGCCCAACTGAGAGTAGGTGTGATTTGCACATTATATATTCCACACATTCATCATAGTTGTTCACATACATAAAATAAGCCTCACATACCTTAGATATAAACATTACTATCATATCCACCAAACAGATAGCAAACCATCCATATATCCTAGTTACATCATAACACATGTATTAATATATATATAAAGACATAAGCATAGGAAAAACCCTAATTTTACAAAACTATGATTTAGAGTTCAAAACCAAGTCTAAACGATTACTCATAATCTCCTGATTAAGAAAACATATTTTATTATATAAAACAGAGTTAAAATGAATTAATTATGTATTTTAAAACATTTACATACTAAAAATGCCAATCAAAGAAAACTTCGGAAAAGGAATCTAAATCATGTCTCAAAAACCATAAAATCAAATTCTACGTTATAAATCCTTTCCATCGACTATTTATTCATATTTTTCTGATAAAGGATCGATTTACTATGAATTAAGTAAACCTGACCAATCAGAAATTAGGAAAACTATAGTGTGACAAGTATATAAATAAAGATAGGCTTCAATGTAAATAACAGAGGAAAAGACTAAACTACCCTTGCATAATAAATCAAACCAAATAAAAAGACGAGGGCATATCAGTCATTATACAATTCCATTGCTTTGCCAACGAGAAACAAAAAGAGAGGGGGAAAGGACGAGATTGCCCCTGTGGAATCAAATCCTCCTTTTAGCAAGGGAGTGGGCACCCTGGTCATATCCTGACCAGGTATGCTCCAGCCCGCTTCCATGGCGAGTTGTAGAACTAAGGGATCAGATCCTCGATCAGCTTTGAGAGCTAGAGGCTGCATCGCTGAAAACTGGAATCGCTGGTGAGTTCGACAACTTTTCCCGATCAGTCTGATCCCGCTATTGGGTTCTCTGTGGCACAGGAACCCCAAGAAGGAACCTTCCCACTGACGAGAACAGGGGAAGAGGACACGAAGCCGAAACCATCGAAAACTCGAAGAAAAACTTCGAATGAAGACTCCTACAGGATCACGGAGGCAAACCGTAGAGAATGCAGGTTTCGGTGAGGGCGGAGGAGCAAGGAAACGCAAACACGGTCGGCGGCGGCGGATCTCACCGGCGGTCTATAGGACCTGGTGTTCCAAAGCACCACGAGGAAAACAGGGAGTAGGGGAAGGAAGCCGAGGCTCCGTAGGTGCTTACCGAGGTCCCAATTGGACCAAAGGTGACCGGAGGCGTCGGTGCATGGCCGAGGTTGCCGGGAAAGAAAAATGGAGTAGGGCGGGGAGATCGGGGGTACCTCGGACCGAATTGGAAGAGGAGGAAGAAAGGTAACAGCCCGAGGGTTGTTTATACTGCCTTATATAGGCGTGAGGAGAGCACTAGCCCCTACTGCAACTCCACGACAGGGAAGAGAAGGAGGCCCCGATTGGGCGTTTCGTCAACTCAATGAGATAGGCGATGATCTAGGGTTCACTCGAACCGGATCGTCAAGACGAAGCCAACGGGCTTGAAATTGTGCGAAACCATTAACTACAGAGAGAGAACGAGTTTGGGGAAGGTGGCTACTGTGAAACGGTTGTAGATCGCGTGAGAGCGGGAGGTAAGGGACGATCTCCGCATCGTCCGATCAAGGTGGAGATGTAATCTGGGCCGTCGGATGGCTCGCAAGTGTAGGGGGCGCGTGACAGCCAAAAAATAACGGAACCTTGGCGTTACAAATTAAATACGTGAAATCGATTAAAACACTTTAATCACACTATAATAAAAGCTAATAAAATGCATTAGAGGGGTCAAATCAACTCCAAACAACACCAAATTTTAACCAAAGGCTGATAATGACGAAAACTACAATACTATATAAATATAATCTTGTTTAATGCATAATATGGCCATTAATAAATATATGGCTCATAAAGGAGTATAAAAATACATTAATATGAAGGAATTATATGAAAAAGCCTATTAGTGAGAAACATGTGAGTACATTCGAGATATAAAACACATTAGGGTACAAATAATCATTACTCAACAAAATAACATATTATTATGAACTAAAATCATATTTCGAGGAGAGAGAAACAATAAAGGTTAATATACTCATATATGAACTCAAATACATATTATTAATAATATATTTATCCAAAAAGCTCCAAATAAATATAATATACTATATAATCTCATTAAAGACCAAATTACAACATTAACCCTAATTTATCACCTAATGTGGGTTATTTGTGCAAACACCCCTCAATTATCATAAAAGAGGGTAAATAGTGATTTCAACCTCAGATTGTGCTCAAATTGCACAAGGTGTACAAAAATGATCCAAAAGGATGTGGAATTTATGGAAAAGGTCCAAATGGACTAAAAGTCAAAGAAAAGCTCAAGAATGGGTAAATTGCAGGGAAGACCCTGAGATTCAGTATGTTACAACACACCACCCCTTATAGAGGATTTCGTCCCCGAAATCACAACAAGAGGAAAGAGAGGGTGAGTGTGTAACATCCCAACCATAAACAACTAGGTTATAACCCTTACTCTAGGGTACCACATAAAACCTACATAAGTCAGGTGTTACTAAGGTTTCCACAAAACCTATAGCCTTTAACAAACCCAACATAACATCTTGTTACATAAACTCTATCATGAAAAGGCAACATATCTATTATACTAACACTTGTGCCACATTTTATTACATCTTAACATCTGAATATGTGTATCTCCCTCATCAAGGGTTTTAAGCACAATTAGGGTTTACTAAGCCATTTATACTAAACCATTCCCAACAAAAATTAATGTATTAGGTCAAAACCTAAATAACTCAATATTATTACCCAACAACTACATCATGTGAGATTTATGCCATATAATATCAACCAACCAATTATTACCCTAATAATTGGTCTAAGGGTGTATAGCTTATCTCCAAGGATCATATGGTCACAACATCTAACATACTCATATCCATGACATCACTAATCATGTTCCCTCACAACACTAGTTACTATGAATTAACCTCACATTATATGAATCTAATTACTCATCATCTCATTACTGATTTTATCCATAAACCAATAAGATGATCAATGAGATGTATTTTAGTCAACAAGGTGCTATGCCTAACATGTGTTGATAATTAGGTCACAACTATGATTAGGTGATTATAATCCAATTACATGCATTATGGTATATCATGTGATTACACCTAATGTCACTAATGTGTCAAGAAAGGCATGAAGGGTCTATATATGTACATATGTTGTCAAGGCTAGATGATTACATCTTAGGGTTTAGGTCAACATGACCATTACATGTCAAGGCATCCTAAGGGTGCATCCTACCAAACACATTTTACCATTAGGGTGACTTCACCCAAACTATGTATATCCACATATGAACAATTAATGATTAGGTGCATCAAGAATATATTAAGGTTCAAGCATACGAATTACATGACTTATCCATAAGCAAACAAGATAAATTACAAACATAGTAGGTTTATTAAACTCTAAACACATAAGCTCTCTATTCCCATGTCTAAGGAGTTAAGGTTACTTGATTTCAAGGCATTGAGGGACTCCAACCCCCTAAAGAGGATTTCGTCCTCGAAATCAACAACCCAAAAACCTATCAAGGTACTAACACTACCTTTCCACTCAAAGGGTTGACTAAGTCAAACTATTCTAAGGGTATAAGATCCAACATAAAAAACCCTTACTAAACTCTATTTTCCAACTCAAGGTATAGCATAGGGTTCACTAAACCCTAAACATGGAAATCTAAGGCTCACATAAGGTACTTAGGGATTACAAGATGATTTATGTTTGAGAAAAGAAATCAAATCATCATACAAAGGATTCTAAGGTTATTCAACAATAAGGCAATATGTCTAAGGGTAGACTATTTCGAGCTGTCCGTTTCAGATCAGGCCAGGCCAGGTCATATGAGCTCAGGAGTCCTCGTGACCAAGCTAGTGGGGCGGAGGAAAATGTTGCCAGCCCCTAAGCTCTGACCCTTTCTAGACACCATCACTTCAACTTCTTGCTCTAATAGCTACTCAATAAACAATTCACCAAAAAGTTGACAAATTTTATTTCTAATAAGAAATTATTATGATCCTAAATCAAACATTCTTTATAGGTCAACTCTAAGTTGAAAAACTAGCTAAAGGGAAACTATATAAGATAAGGGTTCTATCTAGGAGACAATTTTGAACTAGTCAAGAATCCGACTACCTTGATGCTCTGATACCATGCTGTAAAGACCCAATAGTCTCTACTAAAAACATGATAAACAAAATCATCAAAAGTATGGTAGCGGAAGAATTAAATCTTGACATTATTCAAAAATGTATAAAGAGTACAATGTAAAATTTCCCAAATGGGAGTACAACTTTATACAAGCAACTACAAGGATCTAGGTAGAGGAAGACTTAGACTAATGCAACATTGTCTCCAAACAAAACAACTATACAACATAAAAGCAAACATGATCACTCAAGATATATGTTCCTTTCTTCTTATCCTATCCTTAGCTTTGGGTTCACCAAGCTTCCATGCGCACTCTGATTCCTATCCTGGATGGTTGGGGTCATCCATCAAGAGAGAGATAAAAGGTATGTGTTAATAAAAAGGAATAGGACAAATAATAATAAAAAGCTTTGCAATATAAAAGATTCTCCACAATAAGAGATTTCCAAAGAAATAAGACAAATATATGAATATGAGAGAGAGAAACTGCCACATTTAAATATCAACAATTATCATATTTGCATGAATATAAATTATGACTCAACGTCCTATCAATGTAGGGTGAGGCACCTACCGTACCTCACCAATGGCAGGGGGACTAAAACCCCAATGCCCAAAAAGTGGCAGGGGGAATAAAACCCCAGTGCCTAATATATAAAATGGCAGGGGGACTAAAACCCCAGTGCCCGGCAGGAGGACTAAAACCTCAGTGCCCTATGGGTGGTTTGTACTCATGTACACTACATTGTCAATTGGCCAATAACTATATCATGCATAAACATTCACTTGGCAGCATAGTGAAAAGTAACAAGATAGCATTGGGAATAAAACCCAAATAAATAAATAATAAGACCATCATAGGTCACAACCATAACCAAGAGTTCCAAGAAGTAAAAGAGCCAACAAGCATAAACATTATACAATGAACCAAATATTTCAAAGGGATAAGCCAACATAGGCAATAACAAGATTACAACATTTCCATGTAAAGGAAGCATGATTCACATGTTCTAAAGAATGAGCCACAATGGCATTAGAAGCATAAAATAAGTAAAGAGCCAATAAATGCAATTAGAGGGATAATCGGGCTAGCACAGTAATGAGTGGGGTTGGATAAAAGCCCAACTGAGAGTAGGTGTGATTTGCACATTATATATTCCACACATTCATCATAGTTGTTCACATACATAAAATAAGCCTCACATACCTTAGATATAAACATTACCATCATATCCACCAAACAGATAGCAAACCATCCATATATCCTAGTTACATCATAACACATGTATTAATATATATATAAAGACATAAGCATAGGAAAAACCCTAATTTTACAAAACTACGATTTAGAGTTCAAAACCAAGTCCAAACGATTACTCATAATCTCCTGATTAAGAAAACATATTTTATTATATAAAACAGAGTTAAAATGAATTAATTATGTATTTTAAAACATTTACATACTAAAAATGCCAATCAAAGCAAACTTCGGAAAAGGAATCTAAATCATGTCTCAAAAACCATAAAATCAAATTCTACGTTAAAAATCCTTTCCATCGACTATTTATTCATATTTTTCTGATAAAGGATCGATTTACTATGAATTAAGTAAACCTGACCAATCAGAAATTAGGAAAACTATAGTGTGACAAGTATATAAATAAAGATAGGCTTCAATGTAAATAACAGAGGAAAAGACTAAACTACCCTTGCATAATAAATCAAACCAAATAAAAATACGAGGGCATATCAGTCATTGTACAATTCCATTGCTTTGCCAACGAGAAACAAAAAGAGAGGGGGAAAGGACGAGATTGCCCCTGTGGAATCAAATCCTCCTTTTAGCAAGGGAGTGGGCACCCTGGTCATATCCTGACCAGGTATGCTCCAGCCCGCTTCCATGGCGAGTCGTAGAACCAAGGGATCAGATCCTCGATCAGCTTTGAGAGCTAGAGGCTGCATCGCTGAAAACTGGAATCGCTGGTGAGTTCGCCAACTTTTCCTGATCAGTCTGATCCCACTATTGGGTTCTCTGTGGCACAGGAACCCCAAGAAGGAACCTTCCCACTGACGAGAACAGGGGAAGAGGACACGAAGCCGAAACCATCGAAAACTCGAAGAAAAACTTCGAATGAAGACTCCTACAGGATCACGGAGGCAAACCGTAGAGAATGCAGGTTTCGGTGAGGGCGGAGGAGCAAGGAAACACAAACACGGTCGGCGGCGGCGGATCTCACCAGCGGCCTATAGGACCTGATGTTCCAAAGCACCACGAGGAAAACAGGGAGTAGGGGAAGGAAGCCGAGGCTCCGTAGGTGCTTACTGAGGTCCCAATTGGACCAAAGGTGACCGGAGGCGTCAGTGCGTGGACGAGGTTGCCGGGAAAGAAAAATGGAGTAGGGCGGGGAGATCGGGGGTACCTCGGACCGAATTGGAAGAGGAGGAAGAAAGGTAACAGCCCGAGGGTTGTTTATACTACCTTATATAGGCGTGAGGAGAGCACTAGCCCCTACTGCAACTCCACGGCAGGGAAGAGAAGGAGGCCCCGATTGGGCATTTCATCAACTCAGTGAGATAGGCAGTGATCTAGGGTTCACTTGAACCGGATCGTCAAGACGAAGTCAACGGGCTTGAAATTGTGCGAAACCATTAACTATAGAGAGAGGACGAGTTTGGGGAAGGTGGCTACTGTGAAGCGGTTGTAGATCGCGTGAGAGCGGGAGGTAAGGGACGATCTCCGCATCGTCCGATCAAGGTGGAGATGTAATCTAGGCTGTCGGATGGCTCGCAAGTGTAGGGGGCGCGTGACAACCAAAAAATAACGGAACCTTGGCGTTACAAATTAAATACATGAAATCGATTAAAACACTTTAATCACACTATAATAAAAGCTAATAAAATGCATTAGAGGGGTCAAATCAACTCCAAACAACACCAAATTTTAACCAAAGGCTGATAATGACGAAAACTACAATGCTATATAATTATAATCTCGTTTAATGCATAATATGGCCATTACTAAATATATGGCTCATAAAGGAGTATAAAAATACATTAATATGAAGGAATTATATGAAAAAGCCTATTAGTGAGAAACATGTGAGTACATTCGAGATATAAAACACATTAGGGTACAAATAATCATTACTCAACAAAATAACATATTATTATGAACTAAAATCATATTTCAAGGAGAGAGAAACAATAAAGGTTAATATACTCATATATGAACTCAAATACATATTATTAATAATATATTTATCCAAAAAGCTCCGAATAAATATAATCTACTATATAATCTCATTAAAGACCAAATTACAACATTAACCCTAATTTATCACCTAATGTGGGTTATTTGTGGAAACACCCCTCAATTATCATAAAAGAGGGTAAATAGTGATTTCAACCTCAGATTGTGCTCAAATTGCACAAGGTGTACAAAAATGATCCAAAAGGATGTGGAATTTATGGAAAAGGTGCAAATGGACTAAAAGTCAAAGAAAAGCTCAAGAATGGGTAAATTGCAGGGAAGACCCTGAGATTCAGTATGTTACAGAAGTTTAGAAATCTCATATTTTAAAAGGTAAACAAAGTTTTATTTTATACTGATTTTCAGTTTAGTTGGTAAAGTTTATTAATTGTTATTGATTATTTGTTGAACCTTTGATCCTGTTAGTTGAATAACGACTCTAATCTTCGGGTCTCCCTTAATTGGGGGTTACCGGGAGACGGGGTCGTTACAATTGGTATCAGAGCATATGTTCCTCAATTAATCTTTAATAATTATTAAATTTTACAAATTCTATAGAACCCAAGGGAGTTATTAGAGGATTATCTGAAAGACAGAGGTGTCTAGAAAAGGATCACGACCGGGGACTGGCAATATTTTCCTCCGCATCGCTAGTCGGAATACGAGGACTCCCGGATCTGTGTGACTGCCTGGCCAAAGTCTTAGGGTATGAATTAAAATAAGATACCTTTAGGACTCTCTCATCTTGTTCATCCCCTCTCAACTCAAATTCTATTAAGGATCTTCAGGATTAGGGTTTCCTCTCTTCTCCTCACCCTCTTGAGGTATGGGTAAGGTTGATAAGGATTAAGGAATCCTCCACCAAATTAATAAAAAAACATGTAAATAAGATGTCATGGACATAAGCTTAATAGAGTAAGAGTAAAAGGAATAGATACATGCTTAGGTCGTATGACACAAGTTGTCATTGCTCTCAGGAGAGACATGAGGATAGACCTCCTTAGTAGGAGGATGAGTAGAGAGAGTTAGTCTTGGAGGTAGAGACCTCCATTAAAGGTAGAGACCTAGCACATCCTTTGAGGATGATAGTAACCCTAACCCTAAGTGAAGGTTAGAAGAGAGATGACATGATGAGTTAGATGTCATGATTGACCGAGTGAATGCCATAAGAGGGTAGATGACCTAGTACCTTTGGCGACCCAACCCTAAAGAGGGTCGTGCAGGCCATATCAAAGGATAGCTCCTTCGTGAATGAGGTTAGAGAACCTATAGTTACCCTATGGGCTTAGGCAAGTATGGTATAGCTTGATGAAATCCTGGTTAAGAGATCATGATGGATGGCTTATGAAAGGGGTATGGATGCTCTTGAGACAAACATGAGTGGAACATAGGCTTCAACCATATAGGGGTATGCTTGTGAGCATGAGCCTTCATGGAGAAGGGACCTCTAGTAAGTATGGTTAGAGGTGGAATTAGCTCTAGAGAGAGGAAGAAGAACCCCAACAGGGAGGTTGGAAGCCTAAAACCCCAAAACTTGAGGAATAGTGGGGAGTCGAGAATGATGTGACCTAAGTAGATGATAGTGGTTTCCTTATGCTTGAACCCTAGAGGCTGATGATATCTTGGTTGTCTTTAAAGGAACCAAACCCTAGAGAGAGGACTATGCTTCTAGTACCCAGGATATAAGTGATTACCTGCTGGATGAGATAATGAGTGCCTTAGACCCTGAGGAGGTTTAAGTACCCTGTTGTGAGGTTTTATACCTAGTTGAATGTCCTTGAGGAGGACTCAACTCTGAGGTGTTTCTCATATAAAAGGATCATGGGAGTACATGGCATACCTTGGACATGATTGATCCATGGTTAAGAGATTGAGCACGCAGTTGGATATCCAAAGGAGAACCTAGGGTTCCTAGGCCTAAGAGGGGAAGCAGTATACCCGATGCTCATGATGAGATTTGAGTCTCTATAGTTTCGAACATGGTACTCCTCGTGTGTAGAGGTAAAGGAAACCCCTTAAGGTAAGGGTATGTTTGATGAACCCCTCATGACTAAGTTGATCTAATGTTGAGGATGAGAACAAGTGTGACCTAGCATGGTTTAGTAGGTACTCTGTTGCCTTAGTAGTTGCTGGATTAAGCATGCTCATGTGAATGTAAACCCTAAGGACTCTTGTGACCTTTGTTATCTAGGTGTGGTTTCCTCCCATCCTATGAAAGGGGCCCTTGGGTAGGGAGTTCACTAGTGTGGTTGGTTTTGAGGTAACCTAAGAAGGTTTCATAGGATCTTGAGAAGCTAAGGGAAGAGTACATGGCATGAGAATGAACCTATAGACCCATAGATAACCATCTCTATGTGCATGTGGATGTGTTACCATGGAGGTAACCAGTATGGGGCCTGACCAAGGTAGGCAGGTTTCCATGACCCCTATGAAGGGATGAAAGTCAGTCATGAATGCAGAGAGAGATGATGAAGGCTTGGGTAAGATTATAAGTTGGATATGTACTATAATGGAATCCTAAGTCTATCCTAGGGTCAGGTAGGGATAATACCGATGGAAGAAGGAGTTGCCTAATTCCCTAGTTGCACATGACCATAGGGTCGGGAGGAAACAACTATCATTGTTTGAGGGCCATGGGTTAGGAGATTCATCACCTTCATAAACTCATGGGACCCAAAGGGAAGATGAGTAGGGAACTCTCTGATGCATGAGGGAAGAGGGATGACCCCAAAAGTGCCGGCACCCTATAGACCTAGAGGAGATGACCAAGGATTGTGTAGTAACCCAAGTAGGTTCGAGACCAGTTTCCCATGGAAGTAACTTTGAAACCATGATGTTTGTGCTGTAGAGACAGGTGAGGCACATTTCAAACTCAGCTTTAAAGGTGTACTGGCAAGGTGGGATGTACCATCTATACTCTTGGAACGGGAAGAACTCTGTATTTGAACTGCAGCCAAATGCTTATTTCCTTTTGTTATGGGAGTGAGAGATAGGACAGTACGCATGCCATACACCAAGGATAAAAGATAATGTTGTTTAGAACATTGCCACAAGATACGGGGACAGAGAAGATAACATACTCTGGTAAAGTGAATGATACATGGATGGTTTACAAACGCTAAAGAGAAATAAGATAGTCATCTTATAAGGATGTTTTTAGCATGAGCTATGAGTTACACCAGGTTGAGGTTGAAAACCAAAGGTATAAGCTCGAAATGTTCTTGATGAAGATGGACTTAGGGCTAAGATGAGATGATAAGTATAATACATGGAGGGGTATGTTACCTAATACTTAAGGATAAGAAGTGGTGATGAATGATCTGGTTGAGATATAGTGCCTAGTTTAGCTGGAAGCTAGAAGAAGTTGAGGTTGTTAGGCCAACCTTAAGTTGGGAAAAAGAGATAGGTTGAACAAGAATGGTGGTTGTTTGGAAAGCCAAAAGAATGGTTGTGAAACCCCAGATGCACTCTTCTGAAAAGAAAGGTGATGAAACCCTGATTAGAGTGGTGTAGGGTTTCTGAGGAATCAGCTTGAGGAATCATGACACGCTGGAGATCATGATTTTAAGATCATCACATACCATGATATTACGGAGATAATAAGAGATAGTAGCACTTTGGATGCTTAAGATGAAGATGCATGTGGCTTCTGGCTATGCATGATAGAAGTGAGGGACGAACACCCGTAACCCAGTGTATCGATATAGAGGATAAAAGAGTCCCTGAGAGAGAATGGGAGTTATTTACTATGGATGTAGTGGTAAGACTCCCCTAGACCAAGGAGGGTCGAGGTGCAATATGGGTTATGGTAGATCGCCTTACCTAGATGACATGTGAAAGGAAGATTGTTGAACTAATAAGGGAGAAGATGGTTCAACCACACCATGATGGAAGGTCAAAAGTTCTTGGATATGACCAAGGTTCACTTCCATGAGGTAGAAGTAGATACTTGACAAGCTTGATGATAGTATAGTTTATCACCCCTAACTAATGGTTAGTATGATCCAGACTAGAGCGTCTGATGAGAGCGAGTGTGCTTGTTCAGGGTGATACCAAGAGACAGTTCTAAAGATGTGATGTTAACCACCATAACCTTTATCAGGATGCAAGAAGTCTTATAGAGAGGATGTGTCGGTCACCACTTCATTAAGATGATGTTGGTGAAGGAGGCCTCACGAAGGTCAGAAAAGAACCAGAGTGTGTGCAGATGAAGTCTCTTTGATCGTGCAATGGCTGAGAGAGAGAGAGAGAGCCCAGTGGTGACATGAGTTACAAGTTGATGCAAAGCAGACTGACATGCAGTTCACTATGGGAGAATATGTGATGTGAAAATCCAACCCGTCTAAGCTACAACTGAGAAAGCTGATTCCCCGATTTATGGGTCCATTTGAGATGGACTGGTGGAGATGGTTGTGTCTATCCTTACCCCTCAGGATAACTTGATAAATAAATGTGTTCCATGAGTCCAATCTAGAGCACTATGTGAGGTACCCAAGCCATGTGTTGAGCCCTGAACATATTCAGCTTTTGAAAGGCTGAAATGTCCTGAGTCACCTATGAGGGTACGATATATCAAGGTAAGAAAGAACTCAGATGGAAGAATACGAGATGATGAAGGTTCTTGTGAAGCACCATGGAAAGGGTGAAGCCACATGGGAGCCATGATGGACATATGAAAGGCTTATCCTGTTTGTTTGCTTGCTTGATGGAATTTTGAGTGCAACATTCTTATAAGAGGGGAAGGATGTTACAACCCCAATTTTTTGGGTTCCTTTGGTGAGAAATTTAATTTCTCATATTAAAGATATTTGAACAAATAATGATATAATCTATTTTGAATAAATGGATTTTGTTTACAATAGCCTTGATGTTTGTGTTGTTGGCTTTATTGGCTATTAGGCCCAAATAACAAGAAAAATTCAATTAGTGAATGAATAGTTGAATATTTGAGAAAAGAAAAATGTGGAAACCTCTAGAAGGCAAATCCAAAGAGGGATTTCGTGCCTCTTGGGTTCCTTGGGTTCCAAGGAGTCCAAAGTTGCATAAAGAGAGCAATAAGAAAAGAAGAGATCAATTAAGTATTTCCTTGTTAAGAAAGAATTGAAAATATTGATGAACTGTGGAAAATAAGTGAAAAGAGGTATAATGGAGTCATCCTTGGTGGAATTTCGTATCCCAATGATTCCTAATGATAAAAGGAATACTAATGAGGAAAATAAAAGAGAAATAAAGAGAAAACCTCAAAAGAGATATTTTAATAAGAAATAAGTGAGATAAACAGAAAATAGATGAAAGATAAATAAAAGGCTCAGGGATATTCCCAAGATGGGATTTCGAGCAAGTAGGGTTCCTTGAGGTACAAGGAACCCAGAATAATAATTTAAAAGCAAAGGAAAGAGAAAATAGATGGGAAATATGCATATTTGAGTGATAGCTTGCAACTAAATAAAGGGATCCAATTTCTTTAGATAATGGGTCCAAATTCGACATAATGAAAGATTAAGTTATTACCAAACTTCCCACAAAATTTGGGATCAAACGCGTAAGCAGTTTGAGAGATACAATTTATGGAAGTTTCCCTAATGTGTGGAGGAAATCAATACATGTCACAATTTAATTTAATTAGACCAGTTTCCTTTGTTCCTCGCGTGGCTCAACAGCCATTGGATCAAAATACAAGGGTAATGTGGTTGTCTTCTACCCCAGATAGATTACGAAAGGGGGAGCAAATCGATCAGTTTTCCCAAACGATTTCCTCATGTTTTAATGCACAGATGGACTTGGAAACTTTCACACCAACTTTGGGACCCTGTTCTGAAGACAACCAACCCAATTTATGGGTGGTTTCATAGACTCGCCAGGAAGTCCCCAATCCCTGGACTCTGTCGCCAACCCTATATATAGGGGAAGGTGCTCAGGGGAACTCGTAGTCATGAAACCAACCCTGGTAACATCGGAGATTGCCGTCGAACCCTTTGGCGATTTCAATCAAACAAATAACCCCGACCTTGCCGTTCATTCCTCTGTCAAACCGTCAGAGTTGCAGCAGTCAGTTGGGAGCAGAGGCATAATGCGGGTGTGGAATTGCAGAGCTCTACTAGTTTGGATGGTGGCGGCAAAGCTTTTTGGCCCCCTGGCTTGCTCGCTGATGGACGAGACCCCAAAGTCAACTATGAAGTTGACCGGAGTCTGGCGCCTGGCTCGCGAGTTAACTGGTCGCGCACAAGGTTGAAGATGAGAGACAGAGAAAAGTCTCTTTTACCCCTGGCGCGTGAGAAGGGGAGCAGGGACAAAAACGGTAAAGATCAAGATCGCTGGAAAATAAAACAAGAAGGACGTGTGGCGCTTTTCCATTGGCCTAAAGGTACTGCTCTTGCGAAAATCATAACTAAATGTAGAATTATCTGATAATTACAAATTATACATGAAAGTTGATCAGAAAAATGGGAGGAATCCAATAAAAATATAATTGGAACCTTATTTTGATCGCAATTTAAAAAGTACACCAAGTTATCTCCTTTAATGTATTAGATTATGGTAAAACCCTAATTTGATATGAAACTCAGTTTTAATGACTCTTTTGGGTTAATTTGGTTTGGAACCCTAATTCTGAGGAATATTAACCTATTAAGAATAAAAGGGAGAGTTAAAGCTTGAGTAGGTTTAGAAACCCTAATTTGGATAAATATGGGTTTTAATGAGTTAAAACTGAAAATATAATTATAGAACTGAGTTTTCATGGTTATAAGTTATTTTGCGTATAAAGGTTTCTAGTTGTGGATAAATACCCTAAATATAGTAATTAGGGTTTTCTCATGAATAGAAGGTATAATTAATAGCAAATCAAGTTCATATGTGATTTAGACCGTAATGAACTATGAATTGGTGATAAATGCGTATAATGATCTTGTCATGGATTAAAGGGATAAAAATAGTAGCTTTAATGAAAAAGAAGCTTAATTGATGATTAATGTGCTTGTAATATGAAAATAGGGTTATATGTTGTTAAGATAACCTTAATGTTGAAGAATAGATGAGATAATTAGGGTTTATGAGTAATGGCATATAATTAGGGTTTAATATGGTAAAAGATGAAGGGAAACCCTAATTGCAAAATGAAACCCTAAAATGGATATAGAAACCCTAGAAAGTGAATCCAAGTTAATTAAGTAGGTTTTTGATAAAGTGTGTAATAAATAGAGTACATATTCTTTTCAGGAATTATGTGATTGTTGAATTACTTCGATTGCATGCTTGGTTGGATTTTCTTAATGCTTCTGAAATTATCAAATCAGGTATGTGGTTACGCTTATGAATATCTCGAGTTAATTTTCCGAGATTTACCGAAGTTTTCATTGATGTCATGAATTAACTGTTGGATGATTTTGATTCATGCAAACTATAATGTGGCTATGACTATCATATAAGATATGTGCCTACTAGCTCAGATCCTGGTCCCCTCTGTGGCTTAATAATTGACCTAGTAAATGGCTACCAATGGGGTAGGTCCATCAGGTCATTAGATGACTTAGTAAATGGCTACCAATAGGGTAGGACCATCAAGTCATCATGAGTTAGATATTGGGCTACCTTCGGGTAGTGCCATGCGACTCTATTATCCTAGGTATTGGCTACCTGTAAGGTAGGTCCATGGGGGGTAAGAATCTACCTCAAGAGAGGTAGCATACAAGTCCACTGTAGGGATAGCACAGAGTTAGGGGATATGTAAGGATTGAGTAGTATATCTTAAAACATAATCTTGGTTGTTAAATGATTAATTGAATGATTACGTTGTTACCATATTTTCATGATTATTGTTTCCCCCACATACCGGCTTCGGCTGACCGATGTTTTGTTTGTCGGCGTTTTAGGTACAATGAAAAGAACAAACGGTAAAATGGCATATGTAGAATTAAATGAGAAGTAACGTGCACATGTGGATTAGTTAAATTAGCATCTTCATGGATAGAAGTTTAGAAATCTCATAGTTTAAAAGGTAAACAAAGTTTTATTTTATACTGATTTTCAATTTAGTTGGTAAGGTTTATTAATTGTTATTGATTATTTGTTGAACCTTTGATCCTGTTAGTTGAATAACGACTCTGATCTTTGGGTCTCCCTATATTGGGGGTTACCGGGAGACAGGGTCGTTACAGATTCCTTTTGTTATGAGACTCTTTTTCATCATTAAAATTCATTGAATCTTCTTTTTTTGGTCATTTAATCCTGCTTATATTGATTGAATATTCTCATCTCTCATATTTTGGAATTAACTTGATTATTCTTTTCATATTCATCATGTGGTGACTATTAGTACAATGTGACATGTGATTTTGTGTGGATGTGTAAATTCCCACACTTGATAATGCAGAGGTGATTATTATGGCAAGTGATTTTATTAGAACAAATTTGTATCATGTCCTGGATATGTGAATTCTGCCATTTAAAGATATATAAAATGAGATTCATAATATACTTTCTGGCATCTAACTAATGCTGGTATTGATATCTTTTCCGGCATATTGAAACATGTCGGTGTCATTATCTGGCATATTGTAGTATGCCGATAGTATTTCCCGACATCTAAAAGTCGCCGGAATACTTTTCGCATCATGTTATTTTCTAGCATTTTCCGACATTATATAAAATGCCTGGAAATGTGGCTACCAGCATAATTTAGACTTTCGCCGACATATTTACATGTCGGAAAAAAGATATTTGTTGTAATGTTGTTCAAAACAGATGTGTATATGTTCTTGTTCACCCCATACTTTTGGTAGATGTGTTATTTTCCACCAATATATTCATATTGTTCTAGTATTGTCACATATAGAACACATGAATGCCTTACTCATATTTGTCATCTCTTTATATGAAGCTTGGTTAAACTTATATCTTGCTCTACATTTTGTGCATGTACAATAGACTAAGCTTAAATAGATTAACAGTATATATGTACCACTATAATTTTTGAGTGCGCCTTTTCACCCTGAGTGAGCCTTTCCAAAGTAGGGTGCACACGGCAAGGATAGTGGCTCTCATGTGCTTGCTCCTTACAATAGGGAGGTTGGGCAATACGTCTGGAAGGGTGTCCCTTGAAGCTGTTGTTGGCAGGAAGACATATGAAAGAACGAAAGGGGTAGGACGGGGTGGCCGACCGGACTGAAGCAGTTGTACTTGTTGCTTCTGGGGCTCTGAATGGTTATTTGCTTCTAACGGTAGTCATGAACATGCCTCCTTTGTTTCGCCGGTAACATGGGTAGCAATCGGAGGAAAGTCAGGGGTAGTTTCTCGCAGAAATTTTTAAAGATGCAATGTACTATAGAAACCTAAATTAAGATGTTGTATCATGGAATTGTGTGTTGTATAAAACACCTTATACAAACCTAGATGTAATCCTCTGCAAATTTCACGGAACGTGGCATGTTGGAACCGGAGACTAGTGATTTCGGCAATTGACAACGAAAACGAGTAGTGATACTTAGGGCCCGTTTGGTACTGTATTGTTGGATGACTTTTACTGAATTGGAAAAAATCAGACAGAATCGTAGGTTTGGAATGGTGTCCACTCCATTTGGTACGATGCTATAAATTTCCTTGCTTTTGTTCGGAACTATTTGGTTGCAATGGATGTTTGTGAACTGTAACAGAAACCCATCATAGATCTTTGAGAGAGAAAGGTGTGTCCAGACAAATAAAGCCGAGTATATGGACAGAGAAGGATAGTGGCGGGGGTTTGTCACACGAGCTCCAGCTGGGACGTGAAGTCATGCATGAGTAGGGGCAGCTGGACGGGCAGTTTACAGAGATATAGTTTCGGTGACCAGTGGCAGTTGCTGATTTTGTGCCACCATTAGATTCCGCAAACTACGCCTAACTACACAGAAAATCGGCACAGTATATATTCATTGATTTGGGCACCGATCAGACAAGTTTGTGTAGATTTAATATACTCAACGACACTCACCACACCTTACCAAACAAAATTAAATAAAAATTTATAACATTTGAACTCTATTCTTATTAGCAACATCCTACCAAACAGACCCTTAGTAAAATAATTAGGGAAAAAAAAACCAATTTAGCACACTTTTGTAAAAATATTTACCAATATAGCACACTTTGTAAAATATTTCCCAAAGTAGCACACTTTGGTCTGAAAACGCCACTTTGTGTGGCGTTTTTATATGCGCGATTTGAAAAGCGCCACTTTTTCTGGCGTTTTTATATGCGTGATTTGAAAAGCGCCACAACAACTGGCGTGTCTACTTTTAAATAAAAAATTTTGAAAAAAAAAATAAAAAAAAAATGGAAAACGCCACATGAAGTGGCGCTTTCCATTTGCACTCAACCACTTCATGTGGCGTTTTCCATTTTTTTTTATTTTTTTTTCAAATTTTTTTATTTAAAAGTAGACACGCCAGTTGTTGTGGCGCTTTTCAAATCGCGCATATAAAAACGCCACACAAAGTGGCGTTTTCAGACTAAAGTGTGCTACTTTGGGAAATATTTTACAAAGTGTGCTATATTGGTAAATATTTTTACAAAAGTGTGCTAAATCGGTTTTTTTTTCCAATAATTAGGCTAGTATACATGAGCTTGTAAATTGGCTCGTCGGAAAGGTGACATTGGCCTTCGAATGTTGTGATGAGAAAGTGGGTGATCCACTAACTTTCTTCGTATTTGACCATTTTTCAACGACGATGTTCCCCCACTCACACCAATGGCAGCTGGAGTGTCAATGACTCTGTCTAGCTAGGCTGCCAAAGGACCTCGCCTCCGTCTCCAATATTCTATATGCGTTTCATTTATTCTATAATTTTCCTTAGTTTGACACCCAACGGTACCGTTTGTCTCCATACTATTATAGTTTGAGATTAGATATTTATTAGGCCGATCAAATGATGATTGACGATGCTCAACAATGATCGAGGATGCTCAATCATGGTCTTGGGATGCTCAGTTGAGGAACATCGTGATTCTCGTGAATGTGTGGAAGCACTTGAGCGTGTAGAGTGAACAATGAGCAAAGTAGGTTTTCCACGTGGAACTAGGTAACATTGACTCAGTAAAATGGACGAGATAGTTGGTAGAACTGGTTTCATTCTCACCATCCCGAAGCTATTTCTAGTTGATCGTGGCTTAGTCTGTGATCGTGGTTCCGTTCGTGAGGAATGAATATATTTGGATGTTTTAATTGTACCTAAATACATATAGGATTGAGATTTAAATTGGCACAATCAGCGGAATAATCTTGACAGAAACAAGTGTCAAAGAACTCCGTAGTGCTGTATTTGTCAAGTTCATAATAGAAATATTCAGCGTTCTTAATATGCCTATATAAACAATATGCTAAGAATAAAACTACCATTACATGATAATGTGACCCAAAACTTGACATTAATACAATAAGCCCAGAACCGCAACCACCACAAGCCGAGACATTTCCTTATAACCGTATGCTATATTCGGATACCACAACACTCACCTAGAAAACATGAGTAACCCCAGCAGCCCCCTTTAGCACGTATTGCATGCTGCCTTCCTGTGGGAAAAGAAGAAAAAAAAAACAAATAACATATGAGCCCAAATTTATTATTAAGAAAATCTAGTTCCATCGCAAACATGTAAATAAAAGTCAACCTGCTACTTAATTAGAACATGAATATTTACAGCGTTCGATATATGTCTATCACTAAAACTGAGATTGGGTTCACTTTTTTATTCCTACAGGTCACTGCTAATTTTTTTATTGTAAAAAGCTACATTTGCACAGTTCTTTGCATCTTTGATTGACAATATCTAACATCATGAAGAAGTTATAAAAACAAACTTCACACCTTTAGGCCTAATTTGGTACTGTGTAGTTGAGTGCAGTTTGATGATTCAGAAATTGTATCTAATATAATCACATAGTACGAACTGCATAACATGTATTTGGTACGATGTGATGTCTGTGTAGGCTTTTTATTCGTAATCGTTTGGTATATGAAAAAGTAAACAGGCAGTGCAGAGCAGGTTCAGGTGTGCAACAGTGCAATGTGGAATCGAAATTGATTTGGTCATGCGTACAAACCATCAAGTGCAAGTCACGCGCAAGTGAGAGGGTGGTTTTGAGGAAAATTGAGAAGTTTTGTCTTTTTGAAGATGATTTTCGTAGGTGGCAGTGGGTGACGTGGCAGATTGTAATTGGATGGTTTGGTAAATGTTGTGTAATATGCAAATAAATTTGTTTGCTTATAACTTTTGAACCATGATGAATTTTTTGACAAAACAAAAATAATTGGATTCGTTATGAAAAATGCATTCCAACAAGACTAATATTGATTTATTTTTTTTAAAAATGATATGAATCGATTATTCTGGATGCCAATGAATTATTTTGGGCGTCAATTAACCATCTTTGGGTGTCATTAGCCATTTATGGGTGCCAATAAGTTCTTTGAGTGTCGTTATGTTATTTTGGTTTTTGATACCTTATTTGGGCGTCATTTTAAACTTATGGGTGTCAATAAACTATTTTGGACATCAATTACCTTAATTGAGCGTCATCTTTATATTTTTGGGTGTTAATGAATCATTTTGGGTGTCAACTCAACTATTTTTGGGTGTAAATAATCATTTATGGGCGTCATAGCATCCAAAATGCCTTATTTGGGTGTCATTTTAATTTTTTGGGTGTCAATGAGCCATTTTGGGCGTCAATGGCGTCAATTCAACCATTTTTGGGTGTAAAGAACTATTTATGAGCGCCATAGCATCCAAAATGCCTTATTTGGGTGTCATTTTAACTTTTGTGTGTCAATAAACTATTTTGGGCGTCAATTACCTTATTTGGGCATCATTTTTATACTTTTAGGTGTCAATGCACCATTTTGGGCGTCAATTAACTATTTTTGGGTGTCAGTAACTGTTTATGGGTGTCATAGTATCTAAAATGCCTTTTTTGGACATCATTTTAAACTTCTGAGTGTCAATGAACCATTTTGCGCATCAATTACCTTATTTGGGCATCATCTTCATACTTGTGGGTGTCAACGAACCATTTTGTGCGTCAACTAACTATTTTTTAGGTGTCAATAACCATTTATGGGTGTCATAACATCCAATGCCTTAATTGGGCGTCATTTTAAACTTCTGGGTGTCAATGAACCATTTTGGGTGTTTTTGGGTGTCAATAACCATTTATGGGCACTATGGTTGGTTGTCAATCAACATATATATATCATTTTTATATTTTTTGTCTAAAAAATATGTCAATATTAGCCTTGTTAGATTGCATTTTTTATAACAAAACTAACGGTTTTTTTTTCATAAAAAAATTCATTACGGTTTAGAAGTTATAAGCGAAACAAATTTATTTGCCTATTGCATAATATCAAAAAATGCAATCAATCACCATCCGTCACATGTCGGCGAATGAGAAGCTATTTTTCCCACGCGTGAATTCGGACGTGAGGGAGCTTGAGCTTCTCAGAATCTTAGTCCATGCAAAATCGTGCATGTAATTTCAGAGAGAGAGCACCGGGGTCATGAGTGGGCAAGTATATTGTAGTGGGGTCATGCTGTGTACACAACGAGAGACACATGAGAGAGAGAGAGAAGGCAACCGAGTAGTGGGAGTCTGAAGAGTGGGGACCACAGTAGCATCACTTTAATACTCCTAGTTGTATGTGGACTAACAACACACTACATGATGTGGACTGGGAAATTGCACCCGACCACCCAGTTTTAGGGGGTGGTACATTTTCCTAGATTTGCAGCTCAAGTGTGTAGGGGGGGGGGGACATTTTCCTAGATTTGCAAATCAAGTGTGTAGTTAGGTGTTGTTACAAATCAATAAACTACATCCTACTACATCCAACCAAATGAAAAATTAAACCAAAAGTGACGAGTTTGAAAGTTAAATAGAAGTAGCACACCCTACCAAACAAGTCCTTAGCTTCGTATTATACAGTACTCCCATGCTCGTAAAACATAAGATCACAATGTATATGTTATCTTAACCGAAAAATTGATAAAATCCACAGAAACTATACTAATCATTAGTAACATACACCAAAAAAACATATTTCGGGTTTCCAAATAACAAAAATTACGACGCCATTATTTTTCAATCCAATAGTAAGTTCTCTGAAAAATATCAATTATATTCCACTCGCATAGCTATTTTAACATTGATGAAATGATTAGCTTTCGGTCGTCACATTTTATTCAATAAGAAAGTCAACATTTTTCTCTTACTAATGTAGCGTCTCCGAACACATTGCGACTCAACACGACAACAATCAGATTAGAGTATTACTGTATTAGACAGACTGTTCTCATACGCCATGTTATTATCATGGCCGTTTTCTTCAAAAGCGCGGCAGATACCTGCTCATAGCCACACCGCATGTAACGTACGACATCCCAGATATCTCTCTCACTGTCTTGCGATCTTCTAGCCCCTGTTTGGTTCCGGCCTGGACCGGGATTGGGCGCTGTCGTTTTGCTCCACGGCGGCCCAATCCGGTCCGGCTTGGGCAAGATTTGTGTTTGGCTAGCGGACCAGTCTAAGCCCCGTTTTGGCCTACCGGAATCCCAATATCAGGTTTAAGTCAATCCCCATCGAGGCAGGATTGGGATTTCCAATCCGGTTTGGGCCGACAACCCTCCCTGGTCCCTCGAAACCCCGCAACCCTCCCCTCGCAACCCCGCAACCCCGCAACCCTCCCCTCGCAACCCCGCAACCCTCCCTCTCCCCCTCGCCAGACGAGCTCTCGCCCATCTTCTCTCGGCGCATCTTCACTACTGTTTGTCCGTGAGAAGTTAAAGCGAAAGCTGCTCGAGGTCGCAGTTGGAGTGCTGCTCGAGGTCGCAGACGAAGTGCACCGGTCGACCCGTGGAGAAGCGTGGACCATCATCAATGCTGCCGCCTGCGAACGCCGGTCTACCTGGGCGGCTAGCTCCCTCGAAAGCAAGGTACCCATGCCCTACCCTGGTATTTTGTACTACCTGCTTTGACATTGAATTGTCTTGTCGACGCACAAAAGGAACCCTAGCTCGTCCAAGGCAAGAAGAAACCCTAGTCCGTGTGCCTTCTTATTCCTCTCGTTCTGCTGCGAGGTTGTTCACTTCCACATACGCCTTTTCGAGGAGCTGTTCACAGAAGCTGGTGGTCGTCTGTTGCTGAGTTGTGCTCCTCAATCGTGCTCCGGCGGCTCCGGCGGCCCTGCCCAGACCTCCGCTTCCACACTCTGTCTTCGTTCTCGCCCCCTTCTCATCAGGTTTGTCACAAATTAGGGTAGACAGTGCTTTAGTTGTAATAAATCTCACACGAATTTCTGCAATAGTTGTTGTATGCTTGGCAAAAGCCATCGGCTACCTTACTCTAAAAACCATAATATATGTCAAGTACCGTTTGGACAAGAGATTTCTGGTTTTTGTACTAAATGGGTTTCTGTACTATGCTGTTTTTGTCGATGGACAAGAGATTTCTGGTTTTTGGGCGAGCTTGTTCTGTACTAAATGG
Source organism: Alisma plantago-aquatica (assembly GCA_963693085.1). NCBI lineage: Eukaryota > Viridiplantae > Streptophyta > Magnoliopsida > Alismatales > Alismataceae > Alisma > Alisma plantago-aquatica. The sequence continues at coordinate 132,567,751 of OY856411.1, read as the reverse complement.
GTTTTTGTACAAGAGATCGGCTACAAGAGAATATTCTAAATGGGTTTTTGTCGATGAATGGTCTGGATTTTGCTGGTTCTATCCTCTGTAAAGTCAGAGTTCTTTCCATAGTTTGTTTTCTTCTGTAAAATGGTTGCTCGACCATTTGCTATGAAAGTTCAGGTTGTGGTTACTGATGGTGGTGGTGAGTTTGTTAATCATGCAATGCAGGAGTTTGTGTCAGCATAGTACAGAAGATATGTTTCCCTACTGGCAAGTGTTATTTGTTTCTTGTTATGAGGTCATGTATGTGACAATCCCTCCCAAATATGCCAAGTACCCCACATTATGGATAATGTTGGGGATTAGGTTGTGCTTCCTCTGGTTTCGTAAGAAACCCTAGGGAGGGGTGTTACATTAATGGCATCAGAGCAAGAAATAGATGGCCACTAAGGCAACAAGAAGGATTCATGCAAGTCACCCTAGGATGTAGAAATAGAAGTGGTGGTGAGTTTGTTCATATTCTAGATGGGTTTCTGTACTATGCTCTTTTTGTCGATGAATGGTCTGGATTTTGCTGGTTCTATCCTCTGTAAAGTCAGAGTTCTTTCCATAGTTTGTTTTCTTCTGTAAAATGGTTGCTCGACCATTTGCTATGAAAGTTCAGGTTGTGGTTACTGATGGTGTTATTTGTTTCTTGTTATGAGGTCATGTATGTGACAATCCCTCCCAAATATGCCAAGTACCCCACATTATGGATAATGTTGGGGATTAGGCTGTGCTTCCTCTGGTTTCGTAAGAAACCCTAGGGAGGGGTGTTACATTAATGGCATCAGAGCAAGAAATAGATGGCCACTAAGGCAACAATAAGGATTCATGCAAGTCACCCTAGGATGTAGAAATAGAAGTGGTGGTGAGTTTGTTCATATTCTAGATGGGTTTCTGTACTATGCTCTTTTTGTCGATGAATGGTCTGGATTTTGCTGGTTCTATCCTCTGTAAAGTCAGATTTCTTTCCATAGTTTGTTTTCTTCTGTAAAATGGTTGCTCGACCATTTGCTATGAAAGTTCAGGTTGTGGTTACTGATGGTGTTATTTGTTTCTTGTTATGAGGTCATGTATGTGACAATCCCTCCCAAATATGCCAAGTACCCCACATTATGGATAATGTTGGGGATTAGGCTGTGCTTCCTCTGGTTTCGTAAGAAACCCTAGGGAGGGGTGTTACATTAATGGCATCAGAGCAAGAAATAGATGGCCACTAAGGCAACAAGAAGGATTCATGCAAGTCACCCTAGGATGTAGAAATAGAAGTGGTGGTGAGTTTGTTCATATTCTAGATGGGTTTCTGTACTATGCTCTTTTTGTCGATGAATGGTCTGGATTTTGCTGGTTCTATCCTCTGTAAAGTCAGAGTTCTTTCCATAGTTTGTTTTCTTCTGTAAAATGGTTGCTCGACCATTTGCTATGAAAGTTCAGGTTGTGGTTACTGATGGTGTTATTTGTTTCTTGTTATGAGGTCATGTATGTGACAATCCCTCCCAAATATGCCAAGTACCCCACATTATGGATAATGTTGGGGATTAGGCTGTGCTTCCTCTGGTTTCGTAAGAAACCCTAGGGAGGGGTGTTACATTAATGGCATCAGAGCAAGAAATAGATGGCCACTAAGGCAACAAGAAGGATTCATGCAAGTCACCCTAGGATGTAGAAATAGAAGTGGTGGTGAGTTTGTTCATATTCTAGATGGGTTTCTGTACTATGCTCTTTTTGTCGATGAATGGTCTGGATTTTGCTGGTTCTATCCTCTGTAAAGTCAGATTTCTTTCCATAGTTTGTTTTCTTCTGTAAAATGGTTGCTCGACCATTTGCTATGAAAGTTCAGGTTGTGGTTACTGATGGTGGTGGTGAGTTTGTTAATCATGCAATGCAGGAGTTTGTGTTAGCAGAAGGTATTGTCCATCAACTAGCTTGTCCTCACACACATGCTTAAGTTGGTTTGGTTGAAAGAAAGCACTGTCATATTGTTAAAATTGGCTTGACCATGCTGTTCGATAGTGGTGTACCTACATTCTTTTGGGTTGAAGCTTTTTCCTCTGTTGTTCATATTATAAACTGTCTGCCCTCTAAAAATAGAGAATACAATGAAGCTTTTTCCTCTGTTTTTAATGAAGATATGTTTCCCTACAAAAATATCCTTCTCATCAATCTGTCTTCTAACAATCCTAACTCTAGTCAGTCACATACTGGCAAGTGTTATTTGTTTCTTGTTATGAGGTCATGTATGTGACAATCCCTCCCAAATATGCCAAGTACCCCACATTATGGATAATGTTGGGGATTAGGCTGTGCTTCCTCTGGTTTCGTAAGAAACCCTAGGGAGGGGTGTTACATTAATGGCATCAGAGCAAGAAATAGATGGCCACTAAGGCAACAATAAGGATTCATGCAAGTCACCCTAGGATGTAGAAATACAAGTAGAGGACTCAAATCTTTTAATGCAAAATTTCCCAATCTTATTTAAGGTGGGTAGTATTGTAACATCCCAATCTTTTTATGCAAAATTTCCAAATTATTTTAGTCCTTGCATGCTCTTTTCTAATTTAGATAATTGTTGAGGACTCAAATGCAAATTTTCCCATAATTAGTTTTGCAAAATCACTTATTGTGTTCAATTGCCCTATTATACTTGTTTTATTTAAAGAAAAAGTCTTCATGTATATCTATGCCCTTTTGTTGAAGAAAAATGGGAATAAATGTTTTAATGTCCAAGTTTTTCTCTCATATGATTATTACTGATTTACATGTTTAACTTCTTGATTAATGGCCTCTATATTGTTAGTTGAAAAGAAATAATGTTGAAGTGCACATTTTCATATTTTGTAATTCTTATTTGAAGAATTAATTGCTTTATTTGCTTTTATCATGGTCAATTAAGTACACATAAGTGTTTTTGTTATTTTAGGCCTAAAACGAGTACACGCATAAAATCCAATTGTATGAGAATATTCTAGACCCTCTAATGTACCTATGGTTCAAATTTGAACCCATTATGACCTTGTTTGATCCCCCAATTAAATTGGAAAAGATTTGAATGTGTTTTGTTTAATTAGGAGTGATGGTGGATTAAAAGACAAAATTAATAATTAATTATGTTTTAGTGCACGTCATTAACCTATGGGTGAAATTTGAGCTCATTTGGCCTATGTTTGACCCTCCAATTAATTGGAGAAAGATTTGAATATTGTTTGACCTAGGATTTAATCCAATTTCATTTGATCGTATTGACCTAGGATTTACTTGGCATATTTGGGAGGGATTGTCACATATGTTTCCCTACAAAAATAGAGTGTCATCTCAAATTCCTACTTGTGATTTATCAACTTTTTTGTGAATTTCTTTTTGCTACTGATGATAATCCATCATCATCATCCACTTATAATATTGTGCACACTATTCCTGAAGAGGACAACAACATTTATAACTCATCTTTCAGTTCTTCTAATGGAAATGTCTTTGCTGCTGCTCTGCCAAATGAGTCAGTCATATATGAGTCAGCTAAAGATATTACTGATAGCATTTCTCTAACCTCTGGTGAGAAGGCATGTGTTACTGACAATGGTGGGGATATTTCTACTAACTCCAACATGCCTCAGATCCTTCTACTACCTCTGATGATAACACTACCTCGCCAAACCTTCTCATCAATCTGTCTTCTAACAATCCTAACTCTAGTCAGTCACATACTGAGCTACAAGTAGCAGCTGCTCTTGGATCTTTGATGCATATTCCATCTGAAGAATGGAAATATTATTCTTACTTACCAAAATTATATTGAACTAAATGGTTATGATAGTCAGGGATAAAAATAATGAAATAAATGTGATGAATTCTATAATGTATATATTTAAAGTAATTTGTGTTGACCTAAAATTTAAACAAATACGATAGAATTGGACTATGATGGATGTTAATGCTCAAGTTGTTCCTTCTCCTCCTACATCTGTTAAAGCAACCCTACAACATTCTCGATGGCTTGCTACTATGATGACTGAGCTTCATTCTCTCCATGCCAATCATACCTGGTCTCTTGTTCTATCCTCTAAAGAAGAAGTCAGATTTCTTTCAATACTTTGTTTTCTTCTGTAAAATGGTTGCTCGACAATTTGCTATGAAAGTTCAGGTTCTGGTTACTGATGGTGGTGGTCAGTTTGTTAATCATGCAATGCAGGAGTTTGTGTTAGCAGAAGGTATTGTCCATCAACTAGCTTGTCCTCACACACATGCTTAAGATGGTTTGTTTGAAAGAAAGCACTGTCATATTGTTGAAATTGGCTTGACCATGCTGTTTGATAGTGGTGTACCTACATCCTTTTGGGTTGAAGCTTTTTCCTCTGTTGTTCATATTATAAACTGTCTGCCCTCTAAAAATAGAGAATACAAGTCTCCACTGGCTACCCTATATAACAAAACACCTAATTATGTGTGAGGTCTAGGTTAGGTTAATAGGGGAAATAACAGTAGATTTAAAACTTGTTTATCTAAATCAGTGTGAGGTCTAGGTTAGGTTAATAGGGGAAATTGTTCTGTTTAAAACTTGTTTAACTAATATTTGTTCTGTTTTAATGTTCTGTATTTTGATGTTATGTTTTTTGTGATACTATTATGATATCATAATAGTAGCAGCTATGGCTTTCATAAATCTGGAAATTGGATATAGAATTTGGTATTCTGGGAAATATCATTCATTGATTTCAGCTATGGATTTCAGCTTTCATTGGTTTTACTTTCCTCTCTATGTTGTATTTAGAGTAACCATTATTAATCCTCCAATATCAGTTAATGGGGGAAATAACAGCAGATTCAAAACTTGTTTATCTAAATCAGTGTGAAACTAAATCAGTGTGAGGTCTAGGTTAGGGTAATAGGGGAAATAACAGTAGATTTAAAACTTGTTTATCTAAATCAGTGTGAGGTGTAGGTTAGGTTAATAGGGGAAATAACAGTAGATTTTAAACTTGTTTATCTAAATCAATGTGAGGTCTAGGTTAGGTTAATAGGGGAAATTGTTCTGTTTAAAACTTGTTTAACTAATATTTGTTCTGTTTTAATGTTCTGTATTTTGATGTTATGTTTTTTTGTGATACTATTATGATATCATAATAGTAGCAGCTATGGCTTTCATAAATCTGGAAATTGGATATAGAAATTGGTATTATGGGAAATATCATTCATTGATTTCAGCTATGGATTTCAGCTTTCATTGGTTTTACTTTCCTCTCTATGTTGTATTTAGAGTAACCATTATTAATCCTCCAATATCAGTTAATGGGGGAAATAACAGCAGATTCAAAACTTGTTTATCTAAATCAGTGTGAAACTAAATCAGTGTGAGGTCTAGGTTAGGGTAATAGGGGAAATAACAGCAGATTTAAAACTTGTTTAACTAAATCAGTGTGAGGTCTAGGTTAGGTTAATAGGGGAAATAACGGCAGATTTAAAACTTGTTTAACTAAAACTTGGGGCCAATAATAATTTGTAACTTGCCTATATGCTCGTTGGTGTTTCATTATTTGTTTTTCGGTGTTAATCAATGCAGTGTGTGTATTGATTAAACATAAATGGTTTCTGTTGTGACTGAATTTAATTAAACATTTACACTAATTATGTCATCAAATATTGCAGCAACTACACGAGTATGCCTCCCGTCGACCCTAACAACCGTATGGTATGGACAAGCGAGTATGATGTCGCTGTGGTGACAGCATTGCGTAGACAATATGACCTAGGCAGGTGTATTGATGGTAATTTTACTAGGGACTCTTGGAGGGAAATAACTTCTGATGTCAATAATAGGGTTGCCGTCGTGTTTAAGTTAGACCAAATAAGATGTCGCTGGAAGAACCTTAAAAGGGACTACGTCCATTTGAAGGGTTTGACCAACAAGAGTGGCGTTGGATGGGATGAAGTCCGGCACAAGCCCATTGTACCGGACACCCCTGAGTGGAAAGAGGCCATTGCGGTACGCACACTATACATAACTTTTATCCTAACAAATGTAAACATATAAACATGATTATCGCCAACCACATTTTTTTTTAAGCGTAGGCAGACAGGGACCTGACTAGGTTTCTTAGGCGCCCGTTTCCCCACTACTACGACATAGAGCTAATGGCGGGGAGGAACATTGCTAGAGGACACCATGCAATGTCTTCGGCGGACACTCAGATTCATGCAGATGTTGCGTCTGAGGATGATGTAAGTGTCGACCTAGGCGCGCCTGATACACCCATGTACACACACTCGGCAACAGACGAGCGTAGCGTACCCGCAACTACCGGGCAAAGTGAGGGTGAAAGCGCGCGGCCTGTGCAAACGGATAACCCGTCAGTTGGGGGCAGGAGTCCTTCTACCCATACGCGCAGGAAACGCCAATCAACGTCGCAAGAGCGATGTAGTCTTTCCAATGAAGTTCTGGCTGAGTTCACACAGGTTTACACAAAGGTTCACGAGTTAGGGACATCCATGATGACCAAATCCTATGAAAAGGAAGAGTTGTCAAACATTTTACAACATTTTAATGCCAATTTCCCCGATGCCCCCACCTCCGTTTTTACTACACTTGTGAACGCCATCAAGGACTCTACCAACCGCAAAATCTACCTTGTCCTCCAAAACACCCCTTCAAAGATAACCTTGTGGTTAAACGACCTTTGTCAAAGGTCACAATTCGGTTTTGCCACATCTGTACCTCCAATGCCTGCATATTATTTCCCGTCTCCGCGACCATTTATGTCGTCTTCCTCTTCACCCAACTTCCTAGGCACATCGTCTCAGCCACCATTTATGTCGTCTTCCTCTTCACCCAACTTCCCAGGCACATCGTCTCAGCCACCATTTATGTCGTCTTCCTCTTCACCCAACTTCCCAGGCACATCGTCTCAGCCACCATTTATCCCGCCACCCAACTTCCCAGGCGTGCCACCGATGTGGTTTCCTTCATCCAGTGATGCTGGCCCATCGGGAACATAATTGCAGGGGTTATTTTGTATTCATTTGAAGTTAATTATTTTCCGTCCAAACATTTATATTTCATTGACTGTTGTAATAATTTACTTTTCGCACACACATTACATATCCGTACAATTTCATTTGATTGAGTGTTGTAATAATTTATTTTTCGCACGTTAATTGGATTGTCTTATGTTGTAGCAATTATTATGTAGTTGTTTGCATTATACGTGTAGGCATCATGTCTAGCAATGACCAACCGCAATCAGAAGACATGCTCAACAACCTTTTATTAGATTCCTTGTTGTGGCCAGTGATTCACGTTGGTGATTTAATTGCCGACTCTATTGCATACTCAATCATGGACGCAGTAGACGTTGATGCCTCCACACCACCTCGTATCCCTAGGTCAGTTAGCATCAGGAGTGGCCACATAAAGGTCTTAGAAATATTGACCGGTCACGAACAAAGGGCTTATGACCTATACCGGATGCGTCCACAAACTATAATGACCTTTGTCGACAAGCTTGAGAGTCGTGGCTTGTTGCGAGGTACTAGAGGCGTCAGCTCAGTTGAGGCCGTATGCTATTTCCTGCAGATGGTTGGCCATGGACACACAAATCGTGCTTTGGCGGAGGACTACATTCACTCCGGTGAGACCATTAGCAGAAAGTTCAACGAAGTGTTGGACGCTGTTTGTGCGTTGACCCGTGAATACATTGTCATGCAAACCGCAACTACATGCACATCAACACATACTCGCATTTTACATAACACAAGGTTCTACCCATACTTCAAGGTAATAGTTAACCCCTAATAAATGAAATTTTTTTTCAAACATTGTGTATGTTTACAACATTATTTTGGTGTATAGAATGCCATAGGGGCTATTGACGGAACACACATCCCTGTCTTGGTCAGCAGAGACAAACAAAATCGATACCGTGACAGAAAAGGGAATGTCTCTCTCAATGTCATGGCTGTAGTAGACTTCTCCATGAATTTTACATATGTCCTCACTGGGTGGGAGGGGTCGGCTGCCGACCAAAGGGTCCTGCAATCGGCAAGGAACCATAGCGGGTTTACAGTTCCGCCGGGGAAGTTTTACCTGGTAGATGCAGGGTATGCCAACACTCGTGAATTTGTTGCACCCTATCGCAACACAACATACCATATTGCTGAGTACCGAGGAAACAGACATGCCTACACCAGCAAGAAAGAGATGTTCAACCACAGACATGCTCAACTACGTAATATTGTAGAAAGAGCATTTGGGGTGCTGAAGAGACGGTTTGCATACCTTAAGAAGGGGCCGACATATCCTATTCATTCGCAGTGTCGCATTGTACTTGCTTGTTGTATCCTACACAATTTCATCCGACGGCAAAATGACGGCGACACCATAATGGATGAACTCCCAGATGAGAATTCATCGTCTGCCATTCCCCCAGGCGCCGTTCCCCCGAGTTCAGGTCAAGGTTCAACTCAGGCCGATTCAAGGGAGGGCGAAGTGTTACGTGAATCCATTGCAAATCTCATTTGGGAAACTCGTTAGTAGAGTATCTGTAATAGATTGATTCCCGAATTGTTTATTTCGAACCTGATCAGAATCAACACATTGTGTCAATATAGGTTGTCTTCAAATGGAGAACGGAATGCCTCATTGTCAATGCGGCCTTCAATCCACTGTACGCGTTTACATGGATGCCAAGGATGCACAAAACGGACGTTTTGAAGACAAGAACCCACACATGCCATATTTTACGTGCGGTAGTCTTCAAAATCAAAATAGATGTCATATGAGGTTGCCCGCGCAACGGGTTGTACCCACACTTGCCACACTAACCGCCGTTAGGGCTGCAATGCTTTCACAACTTGCATATGTACGCAGTGAACGTCAACTATGGTCTTCCCAGTGTGCCTTTGTCTGTTCCAGCAGAGCAGACACTGATAGGCTACAAGTAGAAATTACCGAACTACGATCGCGGTCCCAATTTCTTCGCCAACGTCTTCACATAACTAGCGACGACAACACTTCCAATGAGGACGGTTACAATACATCATAGATGTATAACATCATTGAAGTCTGTCCAACATTCACATCATAAGTTTATCTGTAATAGATTTAACAATTATTATGAGGTCTGGCTTGTATGTTATTGTTTTGATTTTCAATCTAACTCCATTGCCATAAATCGTTTGACTGATTCGAATGCATGGTGTAGATGTCTATTAATACAACTGAAGTTGTGCGGTGTGACTGTGGGTTAGAGGCAGGCTTGCGACTTAACACTGACGATGTAGGGTTGTATGACTTTGGAATTCTCAGTGAAAGACCAGGGGAAATGTATTACATATGTCCTTCTCGCGAGGTGCGCTTGTACACATATTATGTAGCCACTGTGTACGTTACACATTCATTGTCATTAACGTAGCGTAAACTTCATAATATTTTTTAGGGAAAAGATCGATGCAGTTACTTTCGCTGGGCAATCGATCTCAGTCCTACAATTGATTCTCTGAAAGCAGAGATTGCGTTACTCACGCTAGAGTGCAAGTCATTGTGGGGTCAGACAATGAACTTTAAAGATTTTGTTGAAATTCATCACAACCACCATGATGTTTACACCAACAAAAAGTATGAGCATGAGTATCTAGAACGCTACGTAGAAGAACTGGAGGACCAATATAGGCTTCTGTTGGACACTCCTTCACCCAAGACGACGCCGTAACGTGGAATGCCGGCCATACCTTTCATTAGCGTCATCGGTTTTCCATTTTAGTGTTGTTGTTTGGAAGTTGCTGTGTTAAGTGTTGTTGATTATTTTTAAACAAAGGATATTCAATGCTCAGTTGTTTGGAACTTACATATTAACTAATATGCTTAGTCATTCGACGCCTCCTCATTTTGTGTGTTGTTCGGAGCATGATATGATGGAGTGTATACGAAGGTGTGTTGATGGAGTGTATACGACAGAGGGTTCGATGGAGGTGAACATAAGAGTTATTATTGTTCTTCTTGTTATTTTTGTTCTTCTTATCTTATTTTAAATTTTGTTCTTCTTATCTTGTTATTTTTCTTCTTCTGTTCTTCTTCTTATGTTCTTGTTGTTCTTGTTCTTCTTGTTTATTACAGGCAGCATGGGATCTCGTTTCCCTTCGAAGGAGTACGAGCTCTCAAACAGGGAGTTCATGAGACGCGTCCCCCTTCCCCTTGCCTGGAGGTGCGAGCCATACAAGATAAGGCCTGGCTATGCAATGGTGGACGTAGGGAGAATCAGTTTTGACGTACAGATCAAGTGGTCTACACCTGAAGAGAGTAAATGGAACAAGAAAAGTAAATATTTAATCATAGATGAAGGTTGGACGGAAATGTTAGACAGCCTCAGAGCCACACCAGCCTGGACCGTGACCCTACAACCCAAGCCCAAGGACGACAGTCGTCCTACATGTTTTTTTTTATGGATTTATTTTGAAGGTGACAACTCTGATTTACTAAGGCTTATTTTCCCGAGACCAGATGGTTACATATCATCTACTTCAGACTCGGCGGATGCCTTGTTTGTCAGAGCTTGCCACCAAGCACCAGTCTTGATCTCATCTAGTGATGAGGATACTGATGTTGAATCAGTTGGATCAAACAATGTTTAGGTTTATGTTTTATTTATTATCTTTATGATGTTTATATACATTACAGGCTTGTTATGGGTGCCTGCCCACTAAGACAATTTATATTTAGTCTTCAGTAGATGAATATGCTTTCCTTTAAAAATGATGTTCATATTTTTGGAACGTGTTTGTTGGTCTGTTTGGCTATTTTTGGAACGTGTTTCTTGGTCTGACGGGGTTACCTCATATCTTGGGGTATTAAACATAGCATGTTAGGCATATTAAACCTCAACGAAACAACCAAAACACCCACATAAACACCCCACAAAAGGGTAACACACCTGACGCACATCTCAACAACAAAATGAGAGTTCTTAAACCAAAGTGATATTGATAAAAATTAAGTTATTATTCGGTTACTTTTTTTAGTTTAAAATCTTCTGTTTAAACGGCGTCACAAGGTCACATTTCTAGCAACAGTTCTGCGAGAATAGGACAGATTCAGCTAATCCTGCCTACAGTTGCCAAACAGAATCAGACTAAACCCAGCCTGCACAGCCAAACAGAATTAGCTTGAAACGAGTTTGAAACGAGTCCAGCCCCCCAGAATGAGATTGGTTTGCCAAACAGAATCAGATTGGTTTGCCAAACAGAATCAGACTCCAGCAGGCCTAACCCCGTCCAAGCCAGGCAGGCTTGCATAAAGCCAGTCCCGAACCAAACAGGGGCCTAGGCACCCTGTTCTCTCTCTCTCTCTCTCCTTTTCCCCCTCTTTTTCTTCCTTCTTTTGACTCTAGACCGGATCCCCATTCCGCATTAACTTTCCTTTCACTTTGTTTAATGGTAACTTTTCCTCCAATTTAATCGTATTACTCATAATTCACGCCGCAGCGTAGCTACTGTGACTAATCGACGGAACAGGTCACAGCTGAAACCGATCGAAACGTCCGCCTTTTAATCAGGGATGCGGCTGTCCGTCCGCCGATGGGGAGGGCCATCATCGCCGAGATCTTCGCTAGTACTGTAAGCTTAATGCTGTTTCCCAGACAAGCTCGGATCTTCTAATATTTCCCTATCTTTCTTTTTGGCGTTGCTCGTATGCATCCTTCAAGGCTGCAAGCTTATACTGATTGATACCATGGATTTAAGTTGCCGCGCCCATGTCCACAGCCAAAACTGGTGCATATTGTTCCCCGGTGAAGTAGAAATCTGCAGCTTCTCTGGCGAAAAAAGACCTGCAACCTCCAATCCCGACCAAGGAACTACAAGCTTCTCCGCTCTTTCATTTCCCCACTCGTCCTCCTCAATCATTTTCTCACGAAGTCTCTGGATTTCTAGCAAAGCTTGAGGCCCGACACATTGCTTGACGCGTAAGCATATACATGGACTCTTGTGGCCTTCTTCCGTAGAAGCTGCTTTAGGTGTCGGGAAGGGAAAAGCAAAATTACATCTACCGCAGCTTGCTCTATCTCCAGGTGCTTAACGACTAATGTTTGCTTTCTATAAGGAGTTTCATCCTACATGCTCTGCAATCCCGGCCAAGTAACTTTCAGCTTCTCTACTCTTTTATTTCTTCAGTCTTCCTCAATCATTTTCTCAATGTTTCAATTTCTTCCTACGGTGTCCTTCCATAGATAAACCGTTCCCACTCTCCACTATATTTTCTCAAACGAAATCAATCTATGAACATGGGTAGCTAGTCTAGACTTCAGCCAGACAATCGTTTGAATACTGATTTTGTGTGTGAGTTGGGTAATATTCTGACTGTTTAATATCGTATACTCACGGTTACACTCGAGCGCTGCACTGTCCCTTTCCCGGTACAGGATATTTGGTTCCAATTATCAGAAAAGACGATCACTCCGGTCCCACTGGTCACATGGGCCGAATGGTTGTTGGGTTGATCATTGAACGTAGCACTACTAAAATATAACTTATACGTGATAGGGTATAACGTCACCTTTTACATAAAAGATTATGTATCTGAACATCACATAGCAAATGACCGTCATCTTTAGAATGTCATCTATACATTGCGTAGGCTTTGAAAATTATCATCACCTATTCTTAGATTTTCAGCAGCTCCTAAACGGCAATAGGTGACAATGTAAACTATCACCTAGACAAAGAAATATAATGTTCAGCCACCTTTACAAACAGAGTGATTGCAGCTAGAGTCATCGAATTGATCAAATGTGGTAGTTTGGAGCATCATCTATACACGAGAATAGAAGATGACATGAACGAACTGTCACCCTTCTGACGAACACAGACCAGCCACAAGCTTTTCCACCAAAAGCTATAAAATACGGTTCTCAGAACAGGGCACAACAGAGAAAATACAAGGGAACACGGAGAGCATTAAAGCAGCTTAACGCATCTGAATTAGTCATTATATTATATGGCAGAGTTGTACATGATAATTCCATTACAACAGATGTATATCGAATCCCATAAATACATCATAATAAACATGGTTTCTCGCAGCTCCATTTTACCAAATAGTACTGATTAAACGATTGTTGCTTCAGAAACATAATAATCCAAGTGTGAGTCAACAAACTTGAGCCTTCTCCTCCTGAGCTAGAGCAGAAGCTACAGTAGGATGTGAATGCAATAGTGAGAAGCTACAGTAGGATCCTCTTTATGCCTTGGATTGCCACCTTAATTAAGACCCAGCTGGACTCTTTAGAGTAGATCTTGATGGCCATGACAAATCAGCGTTCGTAGCCTTTCTTTGTAGACCTTCTCTGTAGATCAGGTTTGATGTTTATCAACTAAACATTTTTTATTCCTACTCACCTGCTAGGAGAAGAGAGACATCTGAAATTTGAGTCACAACAAATCCAATCTTGCTTCTAAGTATCACAGACATGCACATTAACTACAAGTCAGACTATCAAGCAGTAATATCCCATAAAATCAGCAGATTTGTGCACTCATCAAAAAATTACTTGCATCCTTTTTCCAGTGCGGAAAGAAATGAATATTTTCTTCCTTTATTCAAAAATATCTTCTGATCAAAGAATAAAAGAGTATACACATAATATCCAAAAAGAACAAAATACTGTACCTTAGTGGCTGCTTTGATTTCGTCAAAATAGACTGCTTCCTCCAGAAGGGAGTAGGCAGAGATCATCGAAAAGACCAAACACCTCGTTTTTGCAGTGATGCCCAGACGACACAACGGTCGTTCCTTTGCTAGCCATCTACCATAGCATCTGTGTGACAAAGAATGTGTAGGCACTATCGACAAATAAACACAAAGCATCATATTCAAAATCAAATTTATATTTACCCAATAAATAGTATGTAATTACCTAACATGTATGGACAAATCAATTTTGGCCAATGCATTGATGCATTCTCATTTGATGATAGTGTTCATCTGCACCTAGCTAATTATAACTAGATCCATTCTTTAGCTCCGGCCCCCTTAGGATAGACTGTTATTCCAGTGGCTACATGAGGATTGATAGATGGATGCAGAGATGTCATTTAATCACACCGTGAAATTTTGCATAGGACATGTCAAGAATCCCTCTCTTGCATCTAAACATACATGCATGTACCAATGCATAAGAGAGAGAAGCGCCCACTCCTGCAACCTCATCGTGTCCATTGTCTGCACCAGCCATATCTCGCCTAAGGAGCTCGTCCTCAGAACTTGATAGGAGTAATTGGCACCATCTACTCCATTTATTATGCTGTAAGAGAGGAATCGCAGCAAGTTTTATGACCATATATATTGATACAGTTTCCATGCATGAGAAGTGCAGTTCAGTAGTGAACTATTTTACAAAGATATCAATGTCTATTTGTTCCATGAACTGCCTCCTTAAGACTCATAGCTGGAAATTTTTGAGCATACCTCAATGGCCATGACGAAATACATTCCTAGTCTTCTCTATAGCTGGGAGCTGCTGTTCAACTGAACTTTGGCTGATCCCACCTACCTGCTAAGAGAGGAATTGAGACCTCAATTCTTGGTCATAACAAGATTTAATTTTTCTTTTATGTAACATAAATAGTGGATGATATGAGGAAGGAACAAAAGTAGCCTCCACCCCCAAACTGTTTGTGCTTCTGAAGTCTAAAAAGGTCCTGCATCCCCTGTGAGCTATATCCTATGTGATTGATCATGACCCAAGTATTACTAGCACAGTGAGAAAATTAGGGAGGAATTAGATCAAGCTCTTGGAAACATATATCCAATTTGTGTGGTTTTAGGGCAACTGAAGTAGATTATCCAACAAAATCTACTAACTAGAAAGCACATAATTAGGGGGAGGCTAGACAGATCAATTCCACTACACATGTTGAATTGGAAAATTAAGTATGGAGTAGACAACTAATTTACCTGCGCAATTGATGTGAATTGCTTTTTCCAAGAACTAATGTTGTCATGTTAAGTCGGAAAAGAAGACGGAGTTATGGGAAGGCATGTGGTGGGATGTCCTTGTTCTATTGCTTTCTTTGAAACCAGGATACTCATTGTTTTTCATCTGATAGAGAAAAATATAATAAAATTAATGGGCAATCAAGCACTAGAACAATACCAATTCTTAAACATAAAAGCTTCAAACCCGTATGTTAGGATTGAGCCATCTGATTTATGTTGTCATCCCACAAAAGTACCTGTTTCTTGTAACGTTTGGCTTCAAGGCAAGTATAATCATCCAAGTCTCAACCAAGAAATTTGAGCTTTCCCCTTGAGATAGATCAATAGGTTCCTCCACGAGGGACCATTTCCATGCTGAAGTTCAATAGTCACCTATGATATGACGATATAGAGGACCTATTTGTGCCTTGAATTGTCTCCTAAAGGCTCAAAGTTGGAATCTTATGAGCATACCTTGATGGAAATGAGAAACATTCATAGGATCTGGATTCCATGTGAATATAATTCTCACTTCATGTAATCCTTTCCAAATCATGTTCCTGTAGATAGGACAACATAAATGTTTAAATGTATAGGATATGAGATGAAACAAGAGAATCATCATAAAACTAAGCACTCTAAACATATAATCTGCAATATGACATACATATTACTAAAAACCTCATATTTTATGTTACTAATTAAGGAGTAAAAATTATAAGCATATAACCTCATCTTAGAAGATAGCTCCATGAAAAGTTGCTTCACTGTTAAAAAAAACTTTGCACTACAAGATGTGATTATATCATGGATCCTATTGTAGGAAGTATAGGGGAGGAGCTGGCAGAATAGCTAGCTGCTCCTAGGGTTCGTTTTCAGTAGTTTTCAGATGGCAGAATAGCTAGCTGCTGAACCCCATATGGCTTGTCATGGAAGTGTTTGAAGAAGATCTGAGTCTTGAATACAGGCTTCATCCTTGCAACAAATCCTTCCCAAATATGGTTCCTACATATGGGAAATGAGGACGTCCACATGTAAGAGATATAACGGAACCAAAGGATCCTCCAACAATCTAGAAATGATCATAGATAAACAAAGAAATATGCTAATTTATTGTAAGAAATTTTAGAATAAGCTATTTATCCAAAAAGGCACAAAGAAACCAGATGACCTCCTTTGAGGATTGTAGTGGAGATGCATACATGTATTCAACAGAGTTTGTCTTAGGTGGCATGTCAAGGAGCATAGAAATTGATATGAGCTTGATGAAACCAAAACTTGAGATGTTGATATGTTCACAATTAGAAATCATTGACACTCACTTATAGGAGTGAGCATATCAGCATTATCTTTACTGACATCTTTTGAACTCCAGACTCAAAGTAGACATAGTGCATAACTCGATCAAAATTATCTTCTGATGAAACATTGCAATGTAAAATGTGGAGGTATTAAGATGGGGCTAGCCTTTTTCCTTCTTAACATGTTATAGAAAATGATATGCAAGCTGAGAGAAACAAAAACAATGTTATATCCCTTTCCAATTGTATCTATGCTATTGTCTCATTCTCTCTCTCTCTCCCCTTTGAACTACCACATAATTCCCTCCCCATGTTTATATTAGACTACCTCAAAGACTCTCTTCATCTTTACACCAGATAACCACTGATCTCTTTCAGTTGTGCGGCCGAAATGGGAAGGGTACAAGCATATGTACATGCTCCATCCTCATGAGATATCATTCTAGTTCATTAAAGATTGAATGACCACTGGAACTCTATAAGAATTAGACTAGTTGACCATTGAAACCATTCCAAACCAAATCCTCCTCTAACTCCCCACCCTTAGACACCCATAGTCACCATTGCCAACACCTAGGAGCTGTCACTGTCATGCATAATACATTAACATGATCAACTGCAATATGTAGTCTGTCCTACCACTGCTAAAGTGAAGATTACTGCTCCACTACCATCTTCCAAGACATTATTCTCCCATGTTCTTCTTCCTCATGTACTTTCATGTTTCCCTTCTTCACTCAAAGTACCCACCTCTAAGTAATTGTACCTCTTATCGGTGTGCAACCTCTACTCCCTCCTCACCCCCACCCTGTGACCCCCAACTCCTGCATATATTCTCTACACCCCCTATTAATTTCTTTGATAAAAATCAGAATTCAAGACAGGTATGTAGTTTTTATAGTCTAATAAAAGAAAAGATCTACTGAACCGTAATGAAACAATACCTGATATTGATATTCATTGAAAATCTTATCAATCCTTGCCATGGTTCACCTAAAAATTTTAAAAGTGAGTATTAATCCAACTAATGACTCTAGATTAGTGTAAGAAAGCTGATCTTTCAAGCATTATTGTCAGGAACCTTACTGCCAAGAATTCCAAACTTTGATTTTCAAATTTCTGAGTATGTCTTTTTACAAGAAGATGCTAATCAGTATCATTGAAGAAATGGATTACACCACTTCTGAAATCATTAATAACGACTTTTAAATAACAAAATTTAAACCAGCCTACCTCCTGAGTCTAAGATAATCATGTTAGGGAGTTGGATGGCTCCTGCAAAATCAAGGCATGAAAAGTTTACCAGTAAGGATACATTTGTATAAACCCAACCAGTTACCTCTAAGACTGCTCAACAAGAATAAATTCAGCTTTCATACAAATTCCTAACCTCTGTGAGACATACCAATTTCTCAATTAGACCATTCAATATTGTAGTGTCATGCTTTGTGACAGCTTGATATGTTGACCAATGGCCTACTTGTGCTCAATCATTAGCTAGAGCTTTATAATATCAACCACTTCCAAGGAGTTGATAGATATAAGGTCATTCAACTTGAAGAAGAGAATGAATAATAGCATTGTTAAAAATAGGTGGAAACCCAATTCACAGAGCATGTATACAACTATAGAGGAACGCCTAAACCTTTATCTATCAAAAGAATGAAACGAATGCACAAAAACATAATAAATTAAAGGTAGCAGTTGTGGACAGAATAGGGAGTAAGGTTCTGAAGATTGTAAGAAAACAAATGTCATGAAACCATATAGACATGATAGAGAGGACCTTACATGCAAGGTGTCTGAAAATCCATGTGATGGGAATTGCCACCCAAAACAGCTCAGTTAGTGGTTTATAATTGCATTCCAAATATCCAACCCCATCCCATTGTCATGCCATATTGTAGAAACATAGATGCCACAAAGTTAATCTCTTGTTCTATGCTTCACCGGCATGACTCACAAAATTTAAACTGGATTCACGAACTGTTCCTGCAAAAACTACCTATAAACTCCTATCCACCACGATTTTTCTTGCTAAAGCAAACATGTATATACATAACTTATGAGCTATACTATATAGATTCTTAAACAAAAGAGTTGTGTGACACCCAAAAGGTGACATGAGACAAGGGAAAATTAATAGTGACTACAACCAGGGTATATAAGAGGATTATTACACAACTTAGTAAATTGAGAGAAACAATAGAATAGTTGAGTTAAATCTGTCCTATTGTCCTTAAGGAACATGGACCAATAAAAAATCACTTAAATAAGGCATGGGCCAATAAAAAAATCCAAACCAACTCCATCATACAAAAACACATACATTATCCACAAGAGATTTTCATCAAAACTGAAGCTATCATGTACACCGTGACTCATCCATATCAGTTATGCATTCCAATAGTTATAAAAGTATGCATTCAACAATATGTAAATACAATAAATAAATTAGCTATGCTAAAATGAACATTTCCACACGTCTTGAATGTATCAATAAATCAGCCATATAAGTGAAAACAAAAATTGAAAGATGTCACTAACATGAAACTAAATAGTAAATATGCAAAAGTCTGAATGTCAAGCCCTCAAAACTTTTCACTAAGTCTATAACTTAAAGGAGTTGTAGATCATTAAATTTGCAAAGATCAAGCTAAGTCCCCATTCTGTGGTGGGGTAGATGCATTCAACACGGATGAAGACCGAGCCTACAAAAAGAAGAAATGTAAAAGCTTTTAAATATACAATCTTTGAATGTAAAACTTTACAATTCAGTATAAGTAAATTGAGGAAGAAGGAAAATACTTCATTTACCGAACTAGAAATGATTTTTCGACGGAGAGCTTGCCTTCTTTCCATCATGTTTGTTTTCCCAAGCTTGCTCTCCTAGTGATTTACAAGGAAATTAAGTTTATGCTGACTCAAACAAAAATCAAGGGTGATGGTTTAGAGAGCATACAAGAGTAGCAATTTTATCTTTAGCTTCAGTAAGTTCTCTATTTTTACTCTCTAATTCTTTTCTCGTATCCTCTAGCTCATGTTGAAGTTCTCTAATGACTGAATGTAGTGCATGTTTTGCTTTCTGATTCTTCAAATCCCGACGCGACACTTTAGCACCAATTCCCCTTTCATATCCTCCATGATGTTGGACAGACACTTTATCTACAATGGATGCCAAAATTAACAGATCTTGGGTCTCCTCAACTCCATGCTTTAAGCATTCATCAACAACCCTTTCCTAATTTTTATAAATAAAAAATATCAAAAGTTAAAGCTTAATGTATTTTTAGAAGGAAAAAAGGAAGACATTATGCAAAATTCGGTATTCATCGCAACTTACAACATGTTCTTCAGTATCCTTATCAGGGAATGTGTTGTCCGGATATAAATGACCTGATACATAGATCTCTAATGCTGAACGTGTTTTCTTCTGAATATTGAATTAAATTACCATATTAGCATACATATCAAAATCACTAATGTTAAAAGCAACATCTACATTATAACACTAAATGATACTAACTTCTTTGTAGCGATGACTTGCAAATGACAGAGGACCATGTGTATACGTGGGTCTTACAATGCCTCTAATGGCCCTATTTCTAGTTGCCACCATCTAAAACAATTAAATAGTTATAACATGTATATATTTTTACTAATCAAGAATATATTAAGGAGTAATATCACCTTAGTTTCTTCTTTATCCCAATATTGCAACAATTCTTCCCATTCCTTAAGAGATACCATGTTGTCCTTGCAAGCTGTGGGTTGTTCCTCCAAAGACTTGTTGGCACTATAATATTTTCGCTTCATGTTGTACCTCCATGTCCTCAGTTCCTGTTGTATCGTTATCTTGCACCAAGAAAGAACTCCATCTAGGGGAGCCTGAGTTTGTCCATCTTCCATTAGGAACTCAAAATCATCCTGTAAAACAAATTTATAAAAATATACCAAGGAAATGAATGCTTACAACCATTAGTTCACAAGCATACACCAACACAAAATGTTGTATACCGTTACTAAATGCATAAGTTTTTAAAACTCGTCTCATGTTTTTGTCCCCAATATTGAGCAATAGGAAAATACTCCACTCGCCGAGAATATATTCCCAGCCATTCTGCCAACTTAAATGACTCTGGTCCAACAGGTACTCCCAACTCATCATCCACTATGCACAGGCGTTTCTTTCCATCTTTTGTGGCAACTGCTTTGTAAGTCGTGCAACCCCTTGTTTTCTTCTTAGCCTTACCTGAATCTATTACCAATTTATATAGCAGAAGACATTCATTCCAATATACAAATGATTGGCATCATTTACCTTCTTTAAGTCTTGATTCTCGTCCATTAGCTTCATTTATTCTGACATCATCTTCCCTGTTCAGGTCATCATCTTCTATATTATCATTGTCTGCTATCATTAGAGAAAAAAATTGACATTATAAAATAGGTGGGATTGCAAGATATATAGTATATTACCATAAAGTGACCAAATTAGAACCTAAAGTGATTATACATCCATAAAATAACTTGTCGCTACATGAGTATTAGTATCAAAGTCTTAGCATATTACCTATAAAACATGCTTCTGAAGTTCCATTTACATGGAACTCATCTTCAACATGTCCATTGCCAACCATATCATCTACAACTTACCAATAGGTTATGGAGATTTTTGACAAATACTACAATTAACTTTAGTAAAGCTATTACCTGGAGCAAGGGCATTCGATGTTTCTTGGACATGGGATACATCATCGACATCTTAATATATTTAAAACACAATGACATATAATTAGAGTTATTATCAACATAAATATTCTATATAAACAGACACATACCCAAATTTTCTTGGTGGTGACGTTTATTAGAATGTGATATTTCATCATCCCCCAAATCTATACCCAAATCAAAGCTCGGGGGGACCCACACATCTCTTCATATGTTTCAATATCTTCTGGAGGAATGGGTACCCTCTTGTTGCATTTCACATTTCCTGTGAGGGTGTCAACTAAAAAACCATTATATAATTTACTAAACCAAAAAATGCAGGAAAACATTAACTTTTTTTATTAGAGTACCCAAGTGTTCTGTCCTAATGGATGTGTTGCAATCCGGAGACTTTCCCTTTACATTTGAATGAGAACTTTTCTTTAGAGAATCTATGCCACTTTTTCCATTCCCAGACTTACCTAAACCAACACAATCATCACATATTGTTAAAAGGAAGTTATATACTTAAAAATTGATACCACTGTACTCAAAATCAGTACATATCACATACGACAATTTTGAGCTTGTTTTAATGCATCTGCGATGGAAGTTTCATTATCCAAGAAGACTGATTTTGCTGGATTTTTTGATTCAAGTAGTTCTAAGAAAAAAAAAGGATAAAATATCATAACATAAGCATGTATAAACTTGTAATTAAATTTATATACACTTACTTGACTTAATCTCAATCAATCGTTCTGTAAGTGGGTCCTTAGGGATGCTTGCAGAACTCTTTTTGCCATTTGCAAACACATTTGTTGTGTGTCTCTCTAGGTTTTGTACTACATTAACAAAATAATTGTAACAAAAATTATGTGCTTATGTAACTAATACCTGATCTGGAGCTCTCACAACGATCTGAAAAAGAATTTCCTCCATTGTTCGGGGTTGAACCTAAAATCATGAATATGTCTTTTAAATAATTCTTGTTATTTTGAACAATATTACAAAATGCTCCAGCATACTTGCAGCACTAAAAAGATATTGACCTGAGACTAGTCCACTATTCAACCTTTGAAAGTGTGAGCTCCCTTGATTTCGATTATTTGACACTACAGTAGATGCTCATGTATATTAGCAATAACTACACAAATTTTTAGACTCTATACGAAAGTAGTACAAATAACTAAAATATATACTAGCTAACATATGGCAACATTACTCATTACAAGCAGAGAATCTCTAAACTTCAAAGGTCTAGGCTCTTGTTTGATAGAATTTACAATATTGAACATTTCTCCATAATCATTCTGATGGAAAAGATTATACTGACCTGATTTTGATCCATCAACCGACAGCTGTTGAATTGGCCTTTTCCCTTTATTACCATGCTTAGATTCTATAGGAAATTGGCATAAGCATAATTATATATTTTACTTTTTTGATAAAGGTGTTGTTTTAGCTCTACCTGGGTTGGATTTTACACAAAGATTAGTTGGTGTTTTCCCTGACTTCTACCAACCATGGCAGCTTCCAGAACTAGTAAAATAATTATAAAGGTTAAATAATAATGGCAAAGAAATAAAAGTCTAATAAAAGTAAGTAAAACAACGCCCAACATACTCTTTTTTCTTGATGTAACAATATTGTCATCATTCTTCATCTCTATCATTGCATTGATGGACTTGTAAAGGGTCTTAGGAGGCATGACTCTGCAAACATAATACAAAATCTATCAAATACTCATATCATTTAAAGAGTGATAATTTCTTGATAAAGAAACCATTAGTAAAATAAAAAACCTTCTACTAATAATACCTCTACTCTCTTCCTCTTTTTAGGATGTAATATTTCTTTGATTATGGATTCGTGTACTTTTGATGACCTAGGAATGTCACGCCTAGCCCATGTGGCACCATGAATATCATCCAACCCACTACCAAGATGGGGCATGTAGCTTTTATCCAAGTGTTGATCTACTTTTTCATCAATGAGCTCATGATCGATGTATACATTTCTTGGTTTCCAGTGACACATAGTACTCCAATTACCATCTACAGGATCCATTGAGTAAAAAACCTGTTCTGTTTGTTATGGGTATATAAATGGTTCATCTTTAAAGCTCTGTTTGCTCGTGTTAACATATGCAACGTTAAGATCATCAACAAAAAATCCCTCCTCATCATTACTAAACCATGAGCATTTAAAAAGATAATAAGGTTTCATTCCAAGATAATGGATCTCTAATATGCAATCCAAAACCCCATAATAGACTTCACCATCAGCACCTTTTGTAGCAACACCACTATTCTGAGTTACTCGACCTTTATCAATATCTTGGCGCTCAAACTTGTATCCATTCACAAAATAGCCTTTATATGAATAAATACCTATCTTAGGTCCTCGAGACAAATTTTGGATAGGCTTCGGAAGTCCACCGAATTTATTTAAAGAAGCAACCTAGGAAGTATTACAGGTGATATGTATGAGAAAGAGCACAAAATGTTAAACAAAATTAAGGTTGTCTTACATGATCTTCAAACCACCATACAAATGTTTTGTGGTGGTGTGTCTGCAATGTGAAATCATCCCAATCAAGATGTTGGCATCTCAATACATCCTTGTGCCTCCTGTATGTATATATAATATGTATATGTATCTAAAGTGTATTAAAACAGATTTTTTTATGAAAATTCAAAATTTTATTGCAATTATCAACCTAGCTCTTACTTGACATAAGGTTGAACTTCTTCGGTATTAAGCAATATAAAACGTCGGGCTTGATATAATTCATCCACGGAAATGGTCACTATAGAAGAAGAACCAAGTGGACCATCTTGGTACCTTACAGGTCTTTGTAGCTTTGTTTCCACGTCATGTAGATATCTATCACAGAAATTGGTCGCTTCCTCCATTAAGTACCCCTCCGCAATAGAACCTTCTGGTTTGTTTTTATTGCGAATATAATTCTTCAATGTATAGAGGTATCGTTCAATAGGGTACATCCATCGAAACTGCACTGGTCCAGCAAGTTTTGCTTCACTTGCTAAATGCACAGCTAAATGGACCATAACATCAAAAAATGCAGGTGGAAAAGTTCTTTCTAAGTTGCACATTATCACGGGAACTTTTTGCTCCAACTCTTCCATTTTCCCAACAGTAATCACCCTTGCACATAATTCTTTGAAGAAAACACAAAACTGAGTCACAACTTTTCTGACAGGTTTTGCTAATGCCTTTATTACAGCTATGGGAAGGAGGTGTTGCAACAATATGTGGTGATCGTGGCTCTTCATACCCACTAACTTCTTTTCTTGGAGTTGAACCATATGAGAGAAATTTGATGAAAATCCTTCTGGGAGTTTAATGTCCTTCAATACAGACAGAAAATTTTCCTTTTCTTCATTTGTCAAACTATAAATTGCATGAGGGAGCTCTCTTATATTATTAGATCTTGAAACTTTAGGCCACAATGATTTACGTATCTTCAAGTGTTGCAAATCTAGTCGAGCTTTAATATTGTCCTTATTGTTTCCATCCTTTTGAAGTAACCAGCCCAAAATATTTTCACTTATGTTTTTTTCTATATGCATGACATCTAAATTATGTCGAACCAACAATGAGCTCCAGTAAGGGAGCTAAAAAAAATGCTTTCCTTTTTCCAACCTTCAGGTAACTCATGTTGGCCTTGTATATCATTACTTGAAACCTTTCCAAAGACGACATTGTCATAACCTTGCCACAAATCCTGAATTTGCTTCCCGTTTAAAGATTGAGGAGATGGTTCTAGTTCCTCACTTCCATTGAAGTTTTTTTTGTCAAAACGCCATGGGTGGTTCATTGGTAGAAAACGACGGTGCCTTAGATATACACATTTCCTACTATATGGAAGATATATAGAACCATGGTCAACATGACAATAGGGACATGCCTTGTATCCTTTTGTACTCCAACCAAATAACATACTGTATGCAGGAAAATCACTGATGGTCCATAGAAGCATTGCTCTCATGCTAAACAATTCACTAGTATTAGCATCAAAAGTGTTTACTTCATTCCATAACATCTTCAATTCATCAATTAAAGGTTTGAGGTACACATCAATGTCATTTCCCGGTGATTTAGGTCCATCAATAAGAAGTGACATCATCAAGAAGGATTGATGCATAGTCAACCATGGAGGAAGATTATAACAAATTAAGATGACTGGCCATATACTCCTACTGCTCCCCATTGCAATATTAAAAGGGCTAAATCCATCAGTTGCCAAGCCAAGTCTTACATTTCGTGGCTCATTACTAAAAGATGGATGATTTATATCAAAAGATTTCCAAGCTTCAGAATCCCTTGGATGTGCCATTTCACCCATTTATCCAATCATACTTGTAGAATGCCAAAGCATTAGAGGAGCCGTCTTTGTTGAATTGAATAATCTTTTCAATCTAGGAGTCAAGGGAAAGTATCTTAGAACTTTTCGTGGTGTCTTTTTCCTTATCTTTATCCTTCTTCCCTGATATGTATCATTCCACCTTGAGGTAGAACACTTTGGACAGTTATTTAAATTTAAGTGTTCACCTCGATATAATATACAATCATTAGGACATGCATGGATGATCTGATAATCCAATCCCAAGTTGGACATCATTTTTCTACATTCATACCATTTTGTAGGCAACTTGTGTCCCGTAGGCAACACTTTAGCTAGAATTTCTAGATAACTAGTCATTGCCTTATTGCTAATTTTATTCAAGCATTTGTGTCTAAAGAGATGAACAATAAATGACATCCTTGAATAATTTTCACAACCTGGGTACAATGGTTCACATGCATCTTTCAATAGTTTCTCAAATTTAATATCATCACGAAGAATGTATCCATTATCAGTACCGCCATCATCAGGAAGGGGATTCTCATCATCATTGTGATTTGTGTTCATTTCTACATTATCATAACAAGAATCATTTATCAAACCCTCCATATCATCAAAATAGCTTCCCACGGGTTGATTGATTGTATGATCTTGATTGTTACCATGATAGACCCAATCAGTGTAAGTCGAGAGGAATCCAGATTGAATAACATGCCACGTAATCATTTCCCTATTATAGAAAAATTTATTCTCACATTTCACACATGGACACTTCACTTCAATCTCATCCTTAAATGCAAAATCCAAAAACAAATTAAATCCTTGCATGAACGCATATTGGCAGCGTTCATGTTTAGATCTTCCTCTTTGCATCCAACTTTTATCCATGACTCCCTGAAAATTAATCATCGAATTACTTTTAAAGTTAAAGTATTAATTTTAAAAATAGAATTTTAAAATTAATCATCGATCTACCTAGACCAAAGCATAGCATCGCATACCCTTTTTTCTGTGTATATGCATAAGGATCTTTTTTTGAGAATGGAACAAGCCCCCAAAAAAATACTGACTTCATATTAACAACATCAACATGTGCTTTACAGGGGGTAAAAGAGGGATTAATAAAGTACTTGAGGTGTGACAATCGACTGAAAAAGATGACAAGTACTTCCTTTCCTACTAACCAAAATCTTACTACCGTTGTATTGATTCAATGTTTTTGTGAATTGTATGCAAGAACTAAGTTGAAGATTCAACATTATGCAGTTGACATTTTTAGAAATTAAAACATGAGAATCATAATATTTTCTTTAAAAGACAGAATTGTTTTAACAGTCATAAAGTTCCTCTCTTCATTTATCAAATAAGACCTAAACGGAGCAAGATAATACCCATGTTTTCCAAATTATTCCTTAGTGAAGCAAGATCAGACCTAAATTGAACAAATGAAACCTAATTGACCCAAACATACATAAAGTTCAACAAATAAACTAGTACAACCACAAAATGATATAAATCAAACCAATTGTTCCCAAAACATTGACTTTTGTACTAAAACAGAGAGAATTACCACAGAGAAGCTTGTTTAAGTTAACAATGTCATCCAGAGTACTGAGAAGATGAGTGGTGACAATGCTCAAGTTTCGACTTCATGTACCAAGTACCAGAATGTTGATTGTTCTAGAAATACAATTTTAGTTGATACTCCTATTTTTTATTGTAATAGTGAACAAGAAAACCAAAAATGGAAGGATAAAGAATCAATAATGTCTGATACAAATCCATTTCCTTAGATGCATATTCTGATTTGTTAGTAAATTTTGTTACTATGATTGTTGGCAAAAGTAATTTGGTGCCCTCTTCTCTATTTCCTGCCTTTCCCTCCGAGCCTTCTGATACTGGAGTTCATAATGATGATGAGTCAAGGTTGTGAATCTATCTACCCTATAACAAAGACAAGGTCAGCTGTTTGTTAATCGTACCTGTGTGCTTGGTTGCTTTTATTTTTTCAAATTGCTTTTATGTGACTTTTTCTTCCTGTTGCTCCGAATAATAATATGAAAGCGGTATTATATTTTGACATTGGATAAGTTCAAAAAAAGATATTTTGCTCCATTTGCATAGTTCAACAGCAGGTCGATGTATTTTCAGTCTGTCAGTGACTTTAAGGTACATATACATGTATATTTTTTGGAGCATATATAATTATGGTAATCATGTTGTAGGGAGTCAGTTCACAGTATAAAATGTGTTTTCTTTTAACAAGTTGTAATATTATGAGTAGTAACTATGTATTAGCTGCCAAGAGGCAAATGACCAAGAAGGAGAGCATGTGTAATTTTGGTAATCGAACGATATAGGTAGGAGGGAGTCACCTATAATGTAGGTCAACAAACCTATAACCGCCCATATAATGAGCTTAGTAGCTTAATTACCAAGGACAATAGATATTGTAGCAGTAACTTATTTGTTTCTAGTTTATTTAACTTGAGTAATGAAGGATGTAGCCACTATCTTGAATCTGCAAGTCGAGAGAAAAGTGAATGGATCGTATTCTGATTTCCCTGAAAAAGGCCTAGAATTACCCTAGCTTTTGCCTAGTCCCCTGGGGATGCCTGGCCTATATAACCTAGATATACATAACAATTTCATAGAAAAAAGACTGAATGTGGTGACATAATCAATAACAAGACATGTTTCATTGGTACAAGACATGTTTCAATAGTGATAATTGTGATTTAGGCCAAGTTAAATTTGTTACAAGTTGGATATGACCATCAAAAATACATGTTATTGTTGTTGGGAGGGCGGCGTAGTAAAATGAATTCATGATGTGGCTTGTTCCTTGATTTGGAGCTATGATCATGATATATGAGTTTACTCGTATGGAATTAGGGTGAACTGTAAGGTCAGTGGAGTTATGTCCTCAAAAGGGAGCCTTGGTTGAGTTAAATTTATTGTTATGTACATTGTACCAGATAGATATTGTGAATGGCCAGTAAGTGAGGTAACTCTTTCTTCATAGTAGAGTGTCGTTTGGGTTATATGACTACCCTAGGATCGCGTTTCGAATAAATGGTGTTAGTTCCTATCTTGGGACATGTCACAGCCATCCTGGCATGTAGCAACCAGGTTGGTCAATTCAATCCTACAATTCATATGGACATACTAGTAACTCCTTATACATACAATAGACATTATCATTGAAATATAAACTTTTTTTTTCTAAAATAGAGAGCATTACGTTTCATAAAACTTAGTTATCAGTAAGGTCCATTGTAGGTTGCACTTGGCACATCTATCATAATATCTAGAAAAATAGATTGACTTTTATTAATTTGTCTTTAAGTATTACTATAGAAACCAGAAAACCTTACATATCTAGGCTAAAATAGAGATAGCAACTGAAAAGACCTAAAATTTCACAAACTTCTGCCAAGAATATTAATAAGCACTACTGATCTTTTTAAACAAAATAACACGCTAACTCCTAAGCATGCCAAAGAACACATAAATTAAGATGGAACACGTGTTTACATGTTCTCTTTTGAAAATTTAGTCACCAACCTTCAGTTCTTTTTTTATTGAACCTTATCCTGCAAAGTAATATTTTTATTGCAAGTCTGATTTCTTACTGCATTTCAAATCATGTGGAATAGGTGCCCTTTCTACTATAAATAATATGCATACACAATGATAATAAATGGAAAAAAAACCCATAGGTAATTCTTAGTAAGTATTACTATAGAAACTAAAGCACCTACATATCTAGACTAAAATAGAGATGGTGACTAACATGTAGAACTATATATAACAGTTAAACACTAACAAGTGAATATTAATGTGTTCTTAGCAACTTGCTCTCAAGGAAGGCCATTCAGCATCTCAGCATGGGAATTTGTAATGTAGGACAAAAAGATAAAATTAAATGTCCCACAAGATATAAGTTTTCTTTAAATCACCTCAAATAGTTGATGAATTATATTGATCATAGATTATCATATAACTACATATGTGCCCACACACACACACACATATGTATGTATGTATGTATGTATGTATGTATGTATGTATGTATGTATGTATGTATATATATATATATATATATATATGTATATATATATATGTATATATATATATATATATATATAACCCTATAAAAAGCCCATCTAATGATCTTAGTAGCTTAATTAGCAAGGTCTATAGATGTTGTAGCAGTAACATTTTTGTTTTTGATTCAAACTCGAGTAATGAAGGATGTACACATTATGTTGAATGTATAAGTGGAGGGCCAAGTGATTCAATCACATTCTGGTTTCCCTAAAAAAGGCCTAAAATATCCCTAGCTTCCGTCTAGGCCCCTAGGGAATTTCTAGTAGCCTATATAACTTTAACATACATAACAATTAGATAGAAAAAAAATAGTGAATGTGGTGACAGAAATGTCAACATCATACAGTGCTAATATTGTATTTCTTTTGAACAAGGTAACATGGAAAACCTAATGTGGCCCATTTAGTTTATAAAACCTAATGTAACCCCACCCAAGTCAATCTATTGTGTTTCCTTCTGTGATCCTCTTCCCCTTCCTCCTCTCCCTTACACCTCATCCTCCTACTAGTGTAATATTCACCACTCCTCTTCATTCCCCTGAATAGAAATCACTATTCAGGAGTGTATGCTGTTGTGACATGAACAAGATATTTTTCTGAAGTGGCCTTTGGAAAAGAAAACTCTTGAGCCTTCCAGCAAGTGCCCATACTATAATAAATAAATTCATACACGATATAAAAAATGGCATAACCGAATCAGGTAATTCTTAGAAAGTTATTACTATAGAAAAGCACCTTACAGATCTACACTAAAAGAAAGATTGAGAATAACATGTAGAACTTAAAAGTAGTTAAATAATGATATTAATAATAATAATAATGTTCTTAGCAAATATTTTTAGAGTTTTTAGCAACTATTTCTAGAGGTAGACCATTCCACATATGTATGGCAAATTTGTAACGTAGACCAATAAGATAAGACAAAACATCCTGCAAGCTATCAATTTGCTTTGAATCACTTCAAATAGTTGATAATTTATATTGATCATAGGTTATCACATAAAAATATATGTGTACACACACACACACAGACATATATAAAGACCAATGTAGGTCACCAAACCTATAACCTCCCATATAATGAGCTAGGTATCTTAATTACCAAGGACAATAGATCTTGTAACAGTAACATATTTGTTTCTGAATGACCAGTAAGTGAAGTAACATTTGCTTTGTAAAAGGATGCCATTTGAGTTTATATATATACCCTAGGATTTGTGTCTCCTACAAATGGTGGAAGACCTTGTCTTGGGACATTGTCATAGCCATGCTCGCATGTAGCAAGCAGGTTGGTTATGCAAACTTTATCTGGTTTGGACCTTATCAGGTCAAACTTTGGCAAATTAAGAATAATTTGGGGAAAATATGTCTGGCTTGAGGAGGTGGGGTATGTTTGGGTAAATTGTCTCATTTAAGTTAATATATGATATATTAGGGGATCTAAGGTCCAATTGGGTCATTTTATGCAAAAATTAGGTCTGATTTATAGGTCAAAAAAGGTCCAACTTGGGCAAATTCAATTTCATTTGTGCAAGACATATTTCAAGTTGTTAGTTGGGATTTAGGCCAAGTTATATAACACCTTCACCTACAAACTCCAGGCTCCCACGTAGGCATCCCTTGGGAGGAAAGGTGCGCAAGACAAAAAATGTTGAATTGTTCCAAATTAGCCTTTAATAGCCTTAAAAATACCTATCTTGAATCTGCAAGTGGAGAGAAAAGTGACGGGATCACATTCTAATTTCCCTGAAAAAGGCCTAGAATTACCCTAGCTTCTGACAAGGCCCCTGGGGATGCCTAGCATATATAACCTTCATATACATAACAATTTGATAGAAAAAAGATTGAATGTGGTGACATAAACAATAACATCAGATAGGACCAATATGGTATTTTTTTAAACGAGATAACATGGCACATCTATTTGTATATGCACATTAAATCGAAATGGTAGGGCACATTGAACATAGGGATAGAAGGAAGAAGATTATATTTTCCTCATCGGGTCAACAAAACAATTTGTGCTTATTATACTAACATAGTGCATACATGTATGAATATAGTTTTTCATTGTGATGATAAAGAATCAGTTGTAGTTCTAGACGGTAGTTGGATCTTGTCAAGCATATATCAATTTGATTTGTAGCGAGAGTAATATTCTAATTGATTTGAATTTTTATTTTGGGTTCTGTAGATATTTATATTCTCGGAGAGGTTGTACATCTCAACTGTACGACCATTTTGATTCTAGTATATTAATATATACAAATAATCTAATAATAAGAAATATATAGAAAGCACTACTAATATTTTTTATAACAAAACAAGATAACTCCTAAGCATACCAAATCACATACAAAATAAGATGGAAAAAGTGTTTACTTGTTCTCTTTTTGAATATTTAGCCCCTAACCTTTAGTTCTTTCTCTTTCTTGACCCAATCCTGCAAAGTATGAGAGAAAATAAATATTGTTGTTTAGAATAAATATACAAATTAAAGCATATCATTGTATATGTGATAATCAGAATCTGGCACATAAATACATTACCTTCAAGTTATCAAGTGTATTCGATGTTGTCTTAGCACCAAAAATGTCAGATATTCAGGAGTTCCTACACAATATATCAAAATTGTCATTTCATATAAGAGAAGGTCACCTAAATTTATACATAGAGGATAGAGATAAAATACACATTTGATGAAATATATTACAAATGAAAATTTATAATGAACTCCTGATATATAAGAAACTAGTTATCACACTAAATTTAGACTCATTTACAGAAACCACATGAGTTCAAAAATAAATTATCAAGCAGTACTTAACTTTCAACATATCACGTTGCTATAAAATTTGAGTGATGAATCAAAATTGAAATATAACAGAATACTAATGATAATGTTCTGGATATACTCTACAGCTCAAGGGAAAGAGGGTTGGCCTCGTGATGGAAGAAAAGTTAGGTTCAAGAATAGGACGTAGAGATCCATGAAAGAAGTCATATTTTTAGTACGAATCAGATTTCTTATTGCAAGCCAGATCATGTTGAATAGATAATAACGTGAAAGAACCAACATACTATACATCTTACCTAGAATAAGTCATAATCCACAGTCACAGGAGAAATGCAACCCAGTAGTATTCTCCACCGTAGCTAGAGTTTGCTAGAAGTAGTCAGATCACAGATCAATTGGAATGAAGGAGAATGTGACAGAACTAACATAGGATACAACTTACTTGGAATATAGCAAAACTCGTAGCCACAATAGAAAGCGAGATGTATTCTTCCTCCCTAGCCAGACTTTGCTTGAGATCTTTCACAGACGCCAGTGCCACAATTGTCAAACTAAGGATAACATTGTGAGAAGACGAAGGAAATGATATCGGTGGAAATGGATGGTCACTCGTATTAAAGAAAATGTGAACCATATAGGTATACCATATAGTGAGATGTTTGAGTAAGGTGCCGCACAAATTGGGAAGAGGGGCGATACGGAGCAGGGGTGACCAAGCGGGATGAGAGGGTGACGTGGAGGAAATTGGGAGAGAGGGGTGACAGGGGGGAGGTGGCTCCGAGAAGGACAAGAGGGAACCGAGCGCAAATTTGGGGAAGAGGACGACCGGGGGTGGGGAGGACGTGGAGGAAATTGGGAGAGAGGGATGACAGGTGAGGTGGCTCTGAACGGGACGGGAAGCGATGGGGTCGAATAGGGTTGCCTCGCGAAACATGAGGAAGTAAGCAACGAAAGATCAACGTGGACAAAGTTGACCAAGAGGGAATGGAGCGCAAATTTGGGGAAGAGGATGACCGGGGGTGGGGAGGATGTGAGAGGAAATTGGGAGAGAGGGATGATGGGTGAGGTGGCTCCGAACGGGATGGGAAGTGATGGGTCAGGCAGGGTTGCCGTGCGAGACCTAGAGGGAAAGGAGCTATCAATTTGGGGAAGAGGATGACCGGGGTGGGTAGGCGGAAGATTGATTGCGGGAGGCGGGGGTAGTGGGGGAGATCTACAGTAAAGTGAGAATAAAATGAACAATGAGTCAATGACACTGATTTCGGAAAATCAATATTGAAACACAGTGTCGTTTATACCCACTGCTAGATTTCTCGCAATGAGAAATCAGGACCGTCCGTTCAAACTATGATTGAAAAATGAAGTAATGGATAATCTCACAACTGCGGTCGGTCCACAACTAAGCCCGGCAATATCGATCTTGCATTTCGAAAGTTTGGTGACATGTATGTATGTCACATTTTTAGATAGGAACCACAAAACAAATAATTTTATTAATATATCCCCACAAAATGCATCTGGGAGAATCCACGGCCCATATTGTGATAGTATCCTCTCATGTCAAGTCTCTTGAAATGCATTTGGAGGAGATGTGGCCCATATCATGATAGTGTCATCTCACAACAAGTCCCTAAAAATTTTCACTTGTTCTGTTGGTATATGTATGCCCGTAGAGCCATCCCAAGCGATTGCATGGAGTCGGATATTAATTAATCAATTAATGCGATTATTTGGTTAATTAATAAATTCCGGAATATTCTAATTAATCTACGAGCGTTTTAATTAACGCAACGTTTCTATATTGCATACGATGCGAATTAAACCTGCTAATGCGCAAATCTAAACCTAATTCCACATACGCCGCAGGCTACTATTTTTGACGTTTTGGACAGGATTGACTATGGAAAATATTGATTTTCCTAAGTGCACGGAAGTAAAATTCCGTAGACCTTTCAGGGGCGCTGCCCCTAAGACCCCGCATAGTCTGCGTGGGAGTCAAAAAAATTATTTAATGGGGAATGTCCCGCATTAAAAGGACTGCTTTTTAATATGTATATACGTATATGTAGATATACCTATGATAGCATACACGTCGCCTTTAAAATCTGTTTTATGTGGTGAGTGCATGCACGGTTATGTCATGCAAATTTTCACAACCTGATCCCTCTCTTTCCATATAAGTCTATTAAAATACTTTTGGGAGGAGTTAGGGCTCATATCATTACAATAATATCTCACAACAAGTCCCTAGAGATACTTTGATCTAAGATGTGGATATATATATATATTGTCCTATTAAATACTCATAACAGATACATGTATGGGTTTTGGGACGACCGGAGCATGGTTGGTCGGGGTCCATATATTGAAAGTGCCCTCTCACGAAAAGTTTATGAAAATGCGTTCATGAGGTGTTGGGACCCATATCATGCAAATGTCATTTTAGTGGAAGTCCCTCAAAATTCATTTACGAGGAGTGTGGGGCACATTATGACATTTCCTCTCACAATAAGTCCCTAAAAATGCATTTTTGAGGAGACGGGGTACAATCTATGAAAGTTTCCTATCTCTCTTGCTTTCTAGCACTAGCTTGTGGTGCTTGTAGCACTCGTATGCAGGCTTGCATAACTCACCTAGTTGGTTTCAGCTCTCGCATGTGGGGTTTGCAACACTCACTTGTGGGTCTTATGTTACTCGCTTGTTGGTGCTTGCAACTCTCTCTAGTTGGGATTGCATCAGTCGCTTGTGGAGTTTGAAGTTTTCCCTTTCTTGTCTTGTAACACTAGTCACAACCCATAATTATGAAATAAATGTATTCATATATCCCTATAAAAATGTATTTAGGAGAAGTCATGGCCTATATCATAATAGTGTCCTCTAACAACAAGTCCATAGAAACACATTTATGAGTTATGGCCCATATCAAACTATGTCCTTTTTCATCGAGTCCATCAAAATTCATTTGTGAGGATCCAAATCCTATTTCATTAAAATTTCATCTCACATCAAGTCCCACAAAATGCATTTTTAGGGACCATGACCCATATCGCAGTAGTGTTCTCTCACAAAAAGTTTGCAAAATTGCTTTTGGGAGGATCTAGGACCCATATCTTGACAGTATCCTCTCACAACAAGTTCCTAAAAATGTTTTGATAGTGTCCTAGAAAGACAAAGAAATCAGAATGTCAATCGTGGTACTTGTTGGTATGTATGCCCTGAGAGCCAATCATGGGTTGATTGGTGGGATACATAAGATTGATTTGATAAACATAAAAGGCGAGCTTCCAATTCTATCTGGTTCAGTCATATGAGATAGTGATAGAACAGATTGAATGTCTAGAGAATGACAATACTCAATGACGTATGCCTTCAGGTTCATGACCTGAACGATGAGATCATACAGATGCTAAGAGTTTGTACATTCTTGTTATGTCCCTAGTCGGATGTCATTGTGGAAGGTAGATAGACAACAATGACACGCAAGACTAGATTGTGGTGTTGGTTGATGACAGAATCTCATTAGTCATTGTGCATAGCCTTCCACACATGAATCTTGCTATTGTGATGACTATTTCTTCTCTTATGATCACTAACGATGTTAGTGATGCTTTCCCCATGGAAATTATCAAAATCTGACATGAAAGCACTGTTTTATAAGATTTTATCAATCTTAGAAGCAATAAAGTGATCACCTTCTTGTTTGTTATCCTAGGTGAAATAAGGGCCCTTAAGATCAAGCTCAAATAACATGTTGTCAAGAACAAAGTCATTGAAATCACCCATAGACTTGATGGAAGGAGGCAGTGATCCCATTTTCTCTTCAGCTTTCCTAACGGCATTGAAATCACCCATAATAATCCAAGGATCATGGCAAATGCTAGCAATAGAACCCAAGTTCTTCCACAAACTAACTCTATCATAGTCACCATTGTGCCCATAAACCGTAGAAGATAAAAACAATGATTGTCTTTAACAACCTTAGCATGAACAACTTGGTCACATTCATCAATAAAGGAAATATCACACGAATCACTTTTCCATAGAACAAACACTCTACCAAGAGCATGAGAGTTTGAGTTCAAAATCCACTTATAATCAGGAAAATATGTTCTCATGAACTTATCCTTCTTCCTCCAGCTAATCTTGGTCTCATTCAGAATGACCACATCTTGGTGGTTTGATCATCCATCTTCACCGACTGCCCCAGAAATGAACCAATTCTGTCAAACATCCTCCTATCCCAAAGCTCCATGGGGATGCTATGAATTTTTATCCAAACAGGAACATCCAACAGAGAAGTCTTGGTTTGGACGTTCCCTGGTTTCCAGACCTTGAGGATGACTGGTCTACTACAGACATACCATTCCCCTTCTAAAGCAAGATTCAGATCCTCAGGGTCAGAAAATCGAATCAGGAAAAAACCATCACCCCTATCAAAAATCTCAAAGAAGCCTTGCACATTCCAGATATTTGATAAGTAATTCACTAAAGTGGGAATGTGAGGCTAGAAATCGATGATGTAGCCTAACAAGCATCTACTCCATTGATCTGCATTCTCTTCTGCTTCTTTATTAGGGTAGATGATCTTCCCATCAACAATCGATACTGCTATTTTGTTCAGATCTGACGCCTTACCGGTTCAAATGGGCTTCAAGTTCTCCCATGAGGTTGGATTTGGTTTCGTCAAATTGGGCAGCACTGGACGCACAACTTCAGATCTAATAAGTCTATTTGGAATCCCAACCGTCGGCGGAAGAAATGTTGTTGTCGTCGTGAATACCGCCGCCGTCGCCTTATCGCCAGCTGTAACGGGCAGCTCAGGAGTCGTCATTCTATTCAAAATTTCATTTTTACCTATTTCTTAGTTTATAATATATAGATATATATAGAATTTTTTTGACCAAGAATCTTTAGCACTGTTCTTATGGGAAATTTGGATGATGGCACAAAAATTCTCACCATTGTAAAAAGGAATGTCATCTATTTTACATAGTTGGTGGGTCCAGTCTTTATAAGTGAATTGAGAGATACATATCCCCAAAAGTTTTTTAAGAATATGGAGGATAGTATTCCAAAGTTGGCTCAAGTTACTCACACGTATGCAATGGACGACAACAATATGTTCGATTTAATTAGTGAACACAATACATTGTAGATCAACTTCAAAAAATAAGGTGATATTTCACTACACAAGGAACCAGGGGAGGCATCACCGTCGTGGACAGAGAGATGCGTAGAGACAAAATTAGGAAGTAGTGGTGTTGTTGAAGAATTGCAGAGGCAGAGCCAGAATTGAGAGGAAGCACCGCTAAGGAGCCGTGGAGCAATGGAACTCGGAAGGCAGAGTAGAAGTTTGAGAGGAGTTTGTGATGGGCCATTGATGTCTGGAAGGCACTAGTGGACCAACGAGGATACACCACTATCAATGACAGAGTCAGGATGTATCATGTGGAGGGGCCAAATTTACATAAAACACTTGTTATCATAAAAAATTATGATCCTTCTACATGTAGAGTAAAACAAGCTACCTACGAGTAGGGGTCAAGGAGAGGTCATGCCCCCCATTAAAAAAAATCAAATATATTCATAAGTTTAGAAATATATGTTATAATATATATAACGTGTAACACTATTAGATAAAAAACCTAACCTGGTACAGCGGCATGTTGCACTCCACCCAACCTGTAGGTTGCAGTTTCCATTCCCCATTAGGTTAGTTTTTAACTGTATATGGAGCCTCTAGTTAAATAAGTAAAGACTACATATGAATTATAAAATGCCCTTATTGTATTGGTGCGATGCACATTGTTCAATTTTTAGGTCGCTAGTTCTACTCTATATGTAGAAGAAGTGTCAATTTTTTATGATAACAAATGTTATATATAAATTTGACCCCTACACGTGATAAATCGTGCACAGTTAAAGAGAAAATTTGAAAGCATGCCAAAAAAGTTATGGAACATGTGACCTACAAGTTGGGTACAGCGCAATGCTCCACTACACCAAAGTAGGTTTTTATCTAATAGTCATTACACATGATATATATTATAACATGTATTTCTAAGCATATGTATATATTTGAAATTTTTATTTTTTTGGGGGGTCATGGCCTCTCCTTGCCCCCTGGTTCCGCCACTGGTGACTATAAACGTGGATTAAAAGAGTGTATCAAATATGCGGATATGTTAGGTCTTGGTACGCAATAACCATGTGATTTGTAAAAATTTCATCTACATCAACTGTAAAAATCCGCAAAGTCCATTAATTGCAGTTTGGGTTGGATTAGATAGGACCGAATCAGATTAGATTGATTTTTTTTGCCATGCCCACTCACAAGAAGTCATCAAAATATCATCATTGATAATATTAAGTCCACATCGTGTAAGTTTCTTGTGTCACCTAAGGATTGGGTGATTGACATGTCTATCACCTAAAAGACTAGTGACTTGCATGTCTATCTGCTATAGGTTGGGTGACTGACATGCTCGTAATCTAAAGTTTAGATGACTGGCATGCCTGCCACCTAAACAATGTACCCCTTCTTACAATACATGTGACTTAAATATATGTCACGTAAGGGATATGCCCCCTTCATAACATAGGTGACTCGAATATCTGTCATCTATAAAGTGTGACCTTTTTGAAATTGTAAAAAAGAATGTCATCTATTTTACACAGATCTGTACATTTTACAGGTGATTTACATGCACGTCACTTAAAGTGTGTCATCTTTTATATGACTATCACCTATGTCCTGTTTTTTTTAGTAGTGTAGGCTTGTAGCTCGTAAATATCTTCAACAGCGAATGCACCACATCCACATGTTAGAGATGTGATAATGCTTGACGAAGTCGCTTCAATCGGCCAAGTCAACACCGCTGGACGCCTATGCATACACAGGGACTCCTGCGCCCGTATTCCTAGATGGAGTTTCATCTTGGCTGAAGAAGAGGGACGAACAAACATCGCTGGCTTCCGCAGCAGCTTGCTCCGTCTCAGGTACTTAACCAACACTGTTGCACTCTTCCCTCGTTTACTCAAGATTCTCATTTTAGTATTATGGCTGATTGTATTGCTAAGCTTGTACACGGATAAAAAAACTTCTAACTTAAACTCATCGTAATCGATCGGCATATCTTGAAATGTTCTTTTTTCCTTCCGCTAATGTTTCACAAACCAAACCGTTTCCTCTTTTTTCACCAGCGTATCCCAAATGAAATCAGTCTATTAAAATGGGTACATACTTGATGGATGACTTCTAGACAAAGTTTCAATCCCAAATTTTGTTTGCGTAATATCCCTAAACATGGAAACAGGTCCTTTTTCTTAAATTTGTAGGCCGAATTTTCTGTCTTATAGTCATAAATCGTGTCTCATAAGCATCAATTCCTCCCATTCCGCAAATACCGTTCAGTAAAGATACAGAGTTGGTTCGAACTAAGGACTAATTTCGATGGGTGTAATTAAGCTGTAAATTTAATTTGTAATGTAAAACCACAAAACAAATTCACAGTACATCTCAGTCACCCAGCAGGCCCTCAAATAATTTCAGTTACAACATCTTACAAGTACTCTAATCACTGGTTTAGTTGTACATGAATCCAAGCGTGTGACACTTTTTATTTACCAACAACATCATTTTTTGATCCAAATAAACGGAGTTTGTACCCCTCCCAAAAACGAGTTTGCATATACCAAAGCAACTTAAACCAGTATTTAAACATCATATGTATTTGTTGTATATTGTGTTAGGAACACCACCAACTAAACAATAACTATCAAAATTATTGTGTTTTGAATTCATCATGTCAAAATAGGATTCATTTAATTTGAAGCACTCATTTTTTGTATTTCAGTGACTGTTGCAAAGCAATCTGACACGTGGTTCTTAGTTGAAATCATATCCCCCTAAAATTCACTTGGGTTATTTAAAAAAAAAGTTTGTGTAGAAATGAGATACATTGAATTCAAAAATGTGAAACAAATTGCAGGAAACAAAACTTCTACACTGAGTGTTTGTTTAGAAGGAATCTAAACCTCTACTATTTCACGTGGTAAGAGGCAATTTTGCAATTCCATTTTCATGCAAAATTTTATTGAGCACTTGGAAAATGAATTGTTTACGATTTCCGCGCAATTGGTCGCTCTAGTTTTGGTGTTGTCATACATCATATGGTTTCGTGTTCACATAATGAGTTTCAATAACACTCCACACTAAATATATGAGATTAAAAACAAATTGGTTTGGCTACTAGATTTTAGTAAAAAAGCATATTGATATGTCCCATACATGTGTGTGTGTGTGTGTCTATATATATATATATATATATATATATATATATATATATATATATATATATATATAGAGAGAGAGAGAGAGAGAGAGAGAGAGAGAGAGAGAGTCAGGCTAGAATACACTTGAGTGT
The DNA here is from genome assembly GCA_963693085.1 of Alisma plantago-aquatica. Taxonomy (NCBI): domain Eukaryota; kingdom Viridiplantae; phylum Streptophyta; class Magnoliopsida; order Alismatales; family Alismataceae; genus Alisma; species Alisma plantago-aquatica. The sequence continues at coordinate 132,527,053 of OY856411.1, read as the reverse complement.
ACAGATCATGTTCTACACCCCAATGGTGTTTGCCTATCTAGACCATATTTTTCTAAAATCTAATCCATTAATCTTCATGGTTACAATAATAATAAGCCACATACAAAATTTGAGCTCATTTGGATGAGTGTAAGTCACTCATACAAGGACAACAAAATCGATGCACAAAACAAATTTGGAATGCATGATTTTTGTCTCCTTTAGATGCTTGACCTATAAGTGCCCAAATGAGATGAAATTTATTATATAGTATGTTCTTCAGATATTTAAGAAGATCAACGGTTTAAATTTTTCAAAAAATTATTACATCTTTGAAAATGATTGAGGTGAACGGTGTCTCCGGTACACTCAGGTGTACACTAGCCTGACTCTCTCTCTCTCTGTATATATATATATATATATATATATATATATATATATATATATATATATATATATATATATATATATATATATATATATATATATATATATATATAACAAAGAAGCCAAACACCACACAAACCAAGATTTATGTGAAAACCCCTTCAAGAGGAAGGGAAAAATCACACAAGGAGATAACCTCAAGCCTTTAATGTCTAGTGTTTTTCTTATTATTTTGTCTCACATAAAACATCTGTAGATGTTACAATATATAGATAAAAGATGGTAAATAGATCCCATCCAAGATCCATCTATTACAAATAGAAAATATATACTAACAAGTAAATGGGCCATCTCCCTATCCCATAAATACACGAAGATGACTTAACACTCCCCCTCAAGTTGGCATAAAAGTCAAACATGTCCAACTTACAAACATAATCAACAAACAGGGAGACCGACACACCTTTTGTGAAAATAACTACAACTTGCTAGCTTGTCTTCACATACAGTAGGAAGAGAATTCTAACATCAATCTTTTCATGTTGAAATGTCGATCTGACACCACATGCTTCGTTCCATCATGAAACAAATGATTATTAGCAAGATCAATGGAAGATTTATTGCCATAATATAACATCATGGGAGTCTTTGAAGTGATGCCTGGACTACTACATAACAGGCATTTAGCGTTAGTCAATTAAGGGCTTTAGTGTCGGTTTTCAAGCGACACCCAAGTGGGCGCCGCTAAAGGTGGACCCCTTCGGCGTCAGTTCCCAACCGACGTCAAAATGCTTCCCGCCACTGAAAAAGCGCCAGTAAGGGACTATAGGCATCGATTTTTTAAGAAAACCAACACTATAAAATTGTTATAGACGTCGATTATTAAAAAAACTGACGTCAAAACGCTTCCATCCATCGAAAAACGCGCCAGTAAAGGGCCTATAGGCGTCGGTTTTGAAAGGTAACCGACGCCATATCAGTTGAACCGACGTCAGTTTTGTGCTAATAATCGACGCCATATCCCCTGCCTGCCACTACGGTCGTGCTTCCCAGCACGGCCATGGTTCCTGACCACATAGGCATCGATTTTTCATCAAAAATCACCGTCGTATGTCTTTGGTGTCGGTTTTATTCAAATAACCAACGCCTATGTTATGATTTTTTTTCTTATCAGTTTGCAGGCCTACTGTATGGCTGGTCAGCAGAATGAGAACCTGCAGTTCAGTTCTGAATTATAGATTTACGACATCCATTGATATCAGCCAACAATAGGCCACAAACCTGCAAAATTAACAAGATGGACAATATTATATATATGTATTTCACACACATGTATAAGCACATTTAATTGATATCATTTTTTCAACACACACATGTAGAAACCAGTAGCAACCTACAGTTCCATTCATTTCATCTCTTTTCACATTCAAACACATGTAAAATATTTTTGTATTGATCATCTTCACACACATATGACAATTCATAAAAATTCATTCACAATCACACAAAAATAATTATGAGAACAAATTTATTCTTTATTCATCATTGTCAATAAAATTATATCTAAAAATTCCCACTCTTTGTAGGGCTTTTGCCCATTCTTCTCTTACAACATCTAATTTATCTCTTGTATAGGGAGCATGTATATCGAAATGCTTTCCACATGTGATGAAGTCAGCAGTTTTAAAGACCTGCAAAGAGAATGACGTATATATATAATTAATAATATATAATATTTCATATTATCTAATGAGACTATGTATAATACCTGTTGTATCTTACTCATTTCCATTATGACATGTTTGATGATTAGGTCCATAAATAGCATCACATAGTAGGCACATGACCAGCCGTTGTCTTTTGTAGCACACTATAAATTAAAACATACAAAATATTCAAAAATATAAATAAGCACAGTTCACATAAATAATATATACATTGGAGTTAGAAAATTACTTTCACATTCTCCCAAATTAATGACAGATCCTTTTTCCTGGGGACCTTTCCTCCACTATTTTTATACTCTTGTAAAGCCCTACATATGTTAATGTAACCCATTTATTTGCATAACTAAATAGTAATGTAGTAATAGATGTTAACAAATATAAAAATATGAAATATTTCTCACGAGAATAATGGCCTTTTAATTGCATGTCCATATAATGTATCCAACTCATTCCCCACAGGATCTAGATAATAGACAGTGAATGTCTTGGGGATAATAACTAGTAACTCCCAATGCTTACCACTACAACTAAGAAAGTAGAAAATTAATAACTCAAAATCTACAGTAAAAATGTAATTTGCTTAAGTCTAAATTATAAGAAAAGTAAACTTACTCGACATTGAATGGAGGTATTATCATCGTCTTATTATTTTTACCAAAATATTGAAAAGCATCACAGCAGTATGAAGTAACTGAATATGCGTCTACATCTACAAGACTAATCAAAGATGGAACCAAAAAATCCCACATGGGAAAGCCCAAAATTTGTACATATCTTGTATAAGTGGCTGCAAAACATGTATTTTGTATGCATTAATATATAAGAAACCAGATCACCGTATATAAAACAAAGTATATGGATGTATAAATAAGATCTCACCATATCCATATCTCTATCATAGATGTGTTCAACCATTGATAACTAAACAACTCCAAAATATCTTGTATGAATATCTAGTTTTCATATGATTGACCTGCATTGATACCTATGCATTAATACATACGTATGCAGAACTTGTATTACGTATACATTAATACGTATGCTAAACTTGTATAAATAGATTGTTATCGTATGATTTACCTGCAGCATCCTCCAGAATAGTAACAATTATAGGGCAATTTGAATCATGTTCGCCGATCCATACTGCCCCACCCCTACAATTAGGACCTATCGAGGCGTGTAGGTCCCTTGGAAGCCAACTTGGTAGTCGAGGAGGTGGAGGCTGAGATGTAGCGGGTCTCGTCTTTTGACCTGTATATATAATTTTAGATCAATTGACTCATATATACACACTAACAAATTAAAGTAATGGAAATTTATCATATAATATTTGTATAGTGGACATCCACTTCAGGCCACAGTATCACTCCGCCTACTGCCTCACCAAGTGTTTCAGCATCTAGGTGTGCATGAGGCAGTACAAGATCCATCCAGTCGGAGAGTACATGTATCGGGCTCACACGTACCACACCATCTGGTACTAGATACCCATGAAACATGCACCCTTTAAGGGGTGGGTCAGCCGACGCCTCTGCAACGATATATTTTTGACTTTTTAGTCCGCATGTGTTACGACCCCACCTCCCGATAACCCCCAATTAAGGGAAACCGAGAGGTCGAAGCCGCACCCATGACTTTCGGATCAAAAGTTCGACAATTAACCAAGAATAATTATCAAATTTTAACATACTATACTGAAAGCTGTAAGAAAATAAATTTTTGCGTACCTTTTTGAAAACTTGGATTTCTAAACTTTTATCCACTTAAGGATTCTACTCTAACTAATACTCCTTGTATTTTACTTCATGTATTTCACAATATGACGGTTTACTATTTATCCTTTTGGCTTGTACCTAAAACACCGACAAACAAAACGTCGGTCAGCCAAAGCTGGTATGTGGGGGAAACAATAATCATGTAAATACGTTAACAATGTAATCATTCAATTAATCATTTAATAACCAAGATTACATTTTAGATATAACTCTGCGATCCAAGAGTACCCTATCCTCTATGTTGTCCCCATTAAACCCCTCATGATCCACCTATAAGTGAATCAATTTCTAGGGTTGAGTCACATGGCACTACTCGTAAGTAGCCCACTCCTTAACTCATGGCAGGCTAATGAGTCTCATGGCACTACACGTAGGTAGCCCAATTTCTAACTCTTGGTAACGTAGACCTTGCTCTAGGATTACCCCTTTTCTTAGCCTTTTCAAAGCAATAGAGGTGGACTCGGATCTAGTCAGTTATATACACACATTTATAGTGATAATCATAGTCACTTTATATTCGCATGAAATAAATAAACATCCAACAGTTATTTTCAAGCAACTGATTAAAACTTCAGGAATCGCCGTGAAACTAGAGCGATTATTCATAAGCGTAACCACATACCTAATTTGATGAGTCATGCAAATTATTCAACATATACTTCATGTATATACAATCAAGCCAATCAACAGAGCCAAGCAAGTAATTCAATCATCACATAATTCCTGAAAAGAATATGTACTCTATTTATTACACACTTTATCAATAATCTACTTTATTGACTTGAATTCTCTATCTAGGGTTTCTAATCCGCATTAAGGTTTCATTAATATTCATTAGGGTTTCTTAGATCAATTTCTCAAATTCAATCCCTTTTAGGTTAACAACCCTAAAATACTCTTTTCCATTTATATGAACCTTAATTGCTCAACTATCCATTTAATAGTCTTTTATACCCAAATTGACTTAGGATCATCACATCCCTATTAAAAGACATATTCATCTAAATTAGGGTTTTCAAGCTCATTAATGCATAATCATTCACGAAACCCTAAATTAAGCCAATTATACCAAAAAGATCATCTTTTTAGATCCTATTTTCACTTTTATTAACAATAGGTTAATATCAACTTGAATTATCTAAATAACATCATTAAATCCATCTATCATCAAATCTAAGGGTTTTTCTTTAATTAAATCATTAAAGATGATAACTTTATGTCCTTTTCAAATTTCAAGCACATAAACTCTAAATTAGACTAATCATATGCAAAGTTCTTCCTTTTTGAATCATAATGTACCTTTTTACATTTAACAGGTTAACATCAACTCTAATGATCCATTAAACCCTATTAAATACTTTATTCATTTCAAAATAGGATTCCTTAAGAATTAAAGCATTAAAGATGATTACTTCCATTACTTTTCGGATTGCAATTAGAATCAGGCTTCAAACATAATTTCTTTGTGTTCCTCTCGTTCTGAGAATCAAAATTCATATATAACTTGTTTTCATCCGAGTTTCCTAGAATTAGTTATGATTTTTCAAAATAAAAATCTTACTTGAGCCAATGGCATGCTGACACGTCAGCATACCCATGCAATGCGCCGCTTTGGAAAAACATAACCGAATGACCCTTTTTCCCTTCACTAGAGTTGTTGGTTCTATAGCACGCGGAGGGGTATATTCGTACGATGCATCTTGGTCGTCTTCCACCTTACAGAACCCTACGCTGCCGCTACAACAGCGATCAAGCGCGGCCTCGCCGCCTTCTCCTGAACTAGACGACCATCAGGGGCGGTCTCTTGGCTCCGTCGTGCCTCCTCGAGCTCAGCTAAGCCTGCAATACTTGGCCACGGTGGCTGGATTCCAACCTACAATGTCTGCAACCGTGAACAGCCAGCGGCCCTTCTATTGGCATTGCGCAGGTGTAGATGGCGGCTCTATCACCCTCCGGCATCGTGGGTGGTTCCCGCTTCCATCATCGCTCCTTCCACAACCCTTCTTCGTACTAGGGGGTCGCGTTCCTCCCTTGGTTAGGGTTTGGACGGTGGTATGGTAGGAGAAGAGTGGGAGACAAGGAAAAACGTGAGCCTGTGGATCTGTCCCCTTTATAGGGATATGCAGCAGCGTACTAGCACGCCTACCCACGAGGAAAGCAAGTCCCTTAATCAATGGGAAACCTCCTTTCCTTGTCCACAAAGAAAACATCTCTTTTCTAATTATTTCCTTAATTCAAATCCCTTAATTATTAAGAAAACCAAATTTTATCTCCTTGATATTTCTTTATGCTTTAGATCTTAAGATTTCAAAAATAACTTCTTTTATATCCTTTTCACTTTCCTTTTAAACATTGGTCATGAGATTGTGTTTCTTTTAATAGAAAATACCTCCTTTTCATCTATATTACTTAATTCCTTAATAATGCATCACATTATCCTCTTATTTTGCAATTTTTTGTATTTTCTCTCTCTTTCCTCTTTATTGGGACTCCTTGGATCCCAAGAAACTCTATTATTTTGAAATCCTTTCTACTGGATACTCATTATCCTTCTAGATGCATCTAAATACATTATTTTGCATTATTTCCCATTTTCTTGTTTATTTCTTATTAGAATATCTCTTTTTGAGGATTTCTCTTTATTTTTCTTTTATTTTCCTCATTGGTATTCCTTTTAACATTAGAAATCCTTGGGATACGAAATTCCACAAAGGATAACTCAATTATATCTCTTTTCACTTGTTTTCCATATTTTATCATTATTTTCAATTTCTTTCTTACTAAAGAAATATTGAATTAATCTTTTCTTTTCTTATTGCTCTCTTTTTGCAACTTTGGACTCATTGGTACTCAAGGAACCCAAGAGGCATGAAATCCTCATTTGATCACATCTCTATGCCTTCTAGAGGTTTCTACATGTTTCTTTTCTCAAATATTCAATTATTCAATTACTAATTGAATTTTCTTTGTTATTTCCTTGTTATTGGGCCCAATAGGCAATAAAGCCCACAACACATACATCAAAGCTATTGTAAACAAAATCCATTTATTCCAAATACATTATATCATTATTTGTTCAAATATATTTAATATGAGAAATTACATTTCTCACCAATTGAACCCAAAAATTGGGGTTGTAACATCCTTCCCCCTCTTATAGGAATTTTGTCCTCAAAATTCAAACAAGCAAACAAACAATTCAGGACAATATTTTTCCATGTCCATCATTGGCCCCTATGTGGCTTTACCCTACCCATGGCACTTCCAAAGAACCTTTATCATCACTTATTCTTTTCTCTGAGTTCTTTCACTCTGGCGTCAATAAACTGCACAGGTGACTCAGGTCATTTCAGCCTCCCTTGGGGCTCACTAGGTTCATTGCTCAGCACATGGTCGGGGTACCTCACATAGTTCTCTAAATTAGACACATGGAACTCATCACACATTACTTTATCCCGAGGGCTAAGGTCAATCTTAACTTCTCCACCAAACCATATCAAAAGAACCCATGCATCGGGGACTCAGCTCTCTTAGCTATAACTTAGAGGGGTCGGATTTTCACATATTCTTCCATAGTAACTTGTATGTCAGTCTACTTTGCATCTTCTCACGACTCTCATCGTCTCTAGGCTCCTTTTAGCCCTTGCACAATCAAAGTGACTTCATCTACACGCACTGTGGTCCCTTTTCTAACCATCATGTGGTCCTTTTCTAACCATCATGCGGTCCCTTCACCAACATCACCTTACTGAAGTGGTGACTGACACAACCTCCCTTACAGAGCTTCTTATAAAACCCAATACTGGCTATGGTGGTCATTGTCACATCTTTCATAGGACAAGAACTATCTCTAGATATCACCCTGAACGAGCACACATGCCCTCATCGGACCCTTCAGTCTGGATCATACTAACCATAGTTAGGGGTGATAAACTATACTAACATTGAGTTCTTCATGTACCTACTTCCACTTTATGGAAGTGAACCTCTAGGTCAAACTCAAGATCCTTTGAACTCACATCGTGGTGTAGTTGGACCATCTCTCTCATGGGTAGTTCAACCAGATCTATCCCTTAATAAAACTCTTTCTTTCTCATGTCATCTAGATAAGGCGACCTACCATAACCCATATTGCATTTCGATCTTCCTTGGCCCAGGGAAGACCTATCACAACATCCATAGTGTTGAGCTCCCATTCCCTCTCAGGGACTCTTTTGTCCTCTATATCGATACATTGGGTTACTGGGGTTTATCCTTTACCTCCTGGCTTGCATGTCCATAAACCACATGCAACTTCATCTTAAGCATCCAAAATGCTATTGCCATTTTCCACGGTGTATGGTGATCTTCAATCATGATTTCCTATATGTCATGATTCTTTCAAGATCAATTCCTCCGAAACCCTAAACCATTCTAGTCCGGGTTTCATCACCTTCTCTTCCAAAGAAGTGCATCTGAGGTTCTACCACCATCCTTTCATTGCATCAAGGACTAGACTGGATAACCAAACAACCCTTAACTTTTCAATGTATCTTGTTACATCTGAGTGTTATCCAAACACCTCTCCTTTTTGAACTTAGGGTTAGCCAAACAACCTCTTCTAGCTTGTAGTCCAACAATTCAGATGTATCTCAACCAAAGCATCCATTACCACTTCACATTCTTAGGTATTAGGTAACACTGAAGACATACACTTCCATGTATTTCACTTATCATTTCACCTCAAATTCTATGTCTATTTTTATTAAGAACACTCTCTGATTTCATCATCATGGTGATCAAACTCAACCTGGTATAACTTGTAAGTTCCACATAGCTCATGATAAAAACATCCTCATAAGGTGACTACCTCATTCCTCTTAGTGTTTGCAAACTATCCATGTATCATTCACTTTATAAGGGTAGGTTATCTTCTCTATACCCATTCCTTGTGGCAACGTTCCAACCTACATCATCTCTTATCCTTGGTGTATGGCATGCGTAATGTCCTATCTCTCACCCCCATAACAAGAGGAAATAAGCATTTGGCTACAGTCCAAATACAGAGTTCTTCCTGTTTCAAGAGTAGAGATGGTACATCCCACCTTGCCAATACACCTTTACATCTAAGTTGCAACGTTCCACATATGTCTCTACATCACAGACATCATGATATCAAGGTTACCTCCATGGAAAACTAGTCTTGAACCTACTGAGGTTTATCTCTTTGGTCATCTCCTCTAGTCTATAGGTTACCGACTCTTTTGGGGTCATCCCTCTTCCCTCATGCATCAAGAGAGTGCCCTACTCATCTGCCCTTTGGGTCCCATGAGTTCATGAAGGTGATCAATCTCCTAACCCATGGCCCTCAGACAATGATAGCTGTTACCTCCTGACCCTATGGTCATGTGCAACTGGGGAATTAGGAAACTCCTACTTTTATCGGTCTTATCCCTACCTGACCCTAGGATAGACTTAGGATTCTCCATTATAATACATGTTCGCCTAGAACCTTACCCAAGTTTTCATCATCTCTCTTTCTGCATTCATGGGTTGGCTTTCATCCTTTCATAGGGATCACGACAACCTGCCTACCTTGGTCAAGCTCCATACCGGTTACTTCCATGGTAACACATTCATATGCAATTAGAGATGGATATCTAGGGGTCTACAGGTTCATTCTCATACCATGTACCTTTCACTTAGCTTCTCAAGATCCTATGAGACTTCTTTAGGTTACCTTAAACCAATAAAACTGATATACACACTACCAAGGGGTCCCTCTCCCAGGATGGGAGGAAAACTATCTCTTGACAACAAGGTCACAAAAGCTCTTAGGTCTAGGATTTACATCCACACGAGCCTACTTAACCCTAGCAAGCTATTAAGGCACAATCAGATCACCTACTGTACTATGCTAGGTCGTCTGGGTTCTCATTCTTTAACATTAGATCAAGGTCATACCTTTCTTTATCATCAACCTAGCTGTGAGGGGTTCATCAAACATACCTTGAACTTAAGGGGCTTCCCTTTTCCTCTATACATGAGGAGTACCATGCTCTCTTCTATAGGAACTCAACTCTCATCATGAGCATCAGGTATACCACTTCCCCTCTTAGGTCAGGGACCCTAGGTTCACTTGTAGGTGTCCAACCGCATGCTCTATCTCTTAACTACGAACCAAGCATGCAAAAGGCATGACATGCACTCCTTGTCATCCTTCAACTCGAGCAACACTTAGAGTTGGGTCCTCCTTAAGGACAACCAACAAGGTACAAGGCCTCGGAACCTGTTCACTAAACCTTTCTAGGTCTAAGGAACTCTTCTTCCTACCTTAGAAGGTAAACACCTATACCGTAGGCACATATGTACCAGAAGCTTCATCTTCTCTCTCTAGGGTTTGGTCCCTCTAAAGGAAACCAAGGTATCATCAACTTTTAGAGATCGATCATGAGGCAACCACTATCATCCATTGTTCAGGGTTTTAGGCTTCCAACCTTCTTGCTGGGTTTCTTGCTCTCTCTAGAGCTAACCCCACATCCAACCTCACCATTAGAGGTCCTCTCTTCATGAAGGATCAACCTCAAAAGCATGCTCTACATGGGTGAAGCCTAGGTTCGAACTTATGGTTGCTCAAGATCATCCATAACCCTTTATGGTCCATCATAATTCCTTATCCAGGGTTTCATCCTACTGTTAGCACTATGACGTGCCCTAGGTGCCAGCTATGCCCTACTTGCACAAGCCCATAGGGTTTCTATGGTCCTTCACTAACATCATCATCTAAGGAGCTATCCTTTACCCTAACATGCACGACCCTTCCCAGGGTTGGGTTGCCAAAGGTGCTAGGTCACCCATGAATCATATGGCATCCCAAAGGCATGTCCTTTCAAACACCTGGTCCAACTCATCTCTCTCTAACCTTCACTTAGGGTTAGGGTTAGCATCATCCTCAAAGGATGTGCCAGGTCTCTACTTGCAATGGAGATCTCTATCTCCAAGACTAACTTATCCTCCTGACAAGAAGGTCTAGCCTCAGATCCCTTCTGAGGACATGACAACTTATGTCATACAACCTAAGCATGTATCTATTCTTTAATTTGCTCTTAATCTATTAAGCTTATGTCCATGAAATCTTATTTACATGCCTTTCATTAATTTTATGGAGGATTCCTTAGACCTTATTAATCTTTCCCATACCTTAAGAGGGTGAGGAGAAGAGGGAAAACCCTAATCCTTAAGGTCCTTAACAGAATTTGTGATGAGGAGGGATGAATAAGATGAGAAAGTCCTAAAGGTATCTTATTTCGATTCATACCCTAAGGCTTTGGCCAGGCAGTCACACAGATCCGGGAGTCCTCGTATTCCGACTAGCGGTGCGGAGGAAAATATTGCCATCCCCCGATCATGATCCTTTTCTAGACACCTCCGTCTTTTGGATAATCCTCTAATAACTCCCTTGGGTTCTATGGAGTTTGTAAAATTTAATAATTATTAATGGTTAACTGAGTAACCTAGGCTCTGATACCAAATGTTACGA